>WOXC01004324.1:0-412857 GCA_011680675.1 Gymnobelideus leadbeateri | reverse complement strand
CTTTCCATCTCTTTAATCATATTATTTTTGTAGTTGTGAATATAGTCAATCCTGATAGTAGTTTTCCTGATATTGAAGCAGCCCTGGCACAGCTCTCACCTTCTATCAATCTCTCAAATGAATCCCTTGGTTAAATAGTACCAGGTCACAGTGTATGCTCTTTCTGTGATACATTGTTGTACTCTTTTACTATTGTCTGATTTACAGATTTTGTATCAGAATCCATTAGGGAAATTAGTTTAGATTTTTCCTTGTTTCTTATAATTTTCTTCCACTCTTTTGAGAATTTCACACTCCCATTGTCCCACCAGTTTCTCTGCTTGGTTCCACATTAGGAATATCATTCTTCTTTCCAGTTATTCTCATCACCAGAAATCTCATCATCATGAAGACTTGGTCTTCAACAATTCCTAAGTTGTACACTAGAATTGGAGTGGTGTAGGGTAAAGGAAAAAATCCTACCAAAGTCTTTCTCTATGGAGGACTCAGAATTAATTCCCATTTGTACATTTCCTTTTACCTCTACTATTTGGTTTCCTCTCCACGAATCTCCATTATTCTTCCTCCAGGTCATATTAGCCATCAGAAATCTCATCATCTTGAATTTTCATTTAGCTTTCATATTCAGCCTTTCTCTACTCTCCCATTCCAACCCTGTTAACTCTCCCCTCTGATTGGATTCCTGCAGGCTGGGGGTAACAAAAGCTTCTGAGGTCTGATTCCTTCCAACTATTTATTTCCCACCAGCTGCTCTGCTTGTCATGTACTCCAGGAACATCATACTTCCCCTGGTATCACCATGTCACCAGAAATTTCATCACAATGTAACTTCCTTCAGCTCTTGTTCAGAACTCCCCAGCTGCCAATCCACTTGGATTGGAAGGCTGAGGGTGGAACAAAAATCCCTCCAGAACTGTCTTATTTTGGGGAGTTCTCCGTTTTTAACTCTCGATTTTCCTCCAGCTCCTGTGATGGATTTGGACTCCAGGATCATCATCTGTCCATCATGATTACCTTATCATCAATGATTTCATCCTCACAGAAATTCTTTAAGCTTCCATATTCAGCTACTTTCTTGCTTCTCTATTCCAATTGGAAGACTTCAGGTTGAGATAAAAAAGGAAGAAAAGACTTTTAAATCCTCCCTTCAGGGAGGGCTTAGAATTTCCAACTCTCCATTGCCCATCTCTTGTTCTCCTTGATTTGGAGTCCAGGAACATCTTTCCTCCTGCAGTATACACTCATCAATGCAACTCTCATAATGTTGATTTCAATAGTTTTCTGGTTAAATAATTCCCAAATACCCTTATTTATTTGTCCATCTGATTGGAATTCTATAGGCTGGCCTCTAATAACATTTTTCATTCTCCAATATATGCTCATTACCCAAAATATCACCATTGAGATTGTATCTGCTTTTTTACTCACTACCTGCTTAGTACCCTCAATTTCCCCCTCCCTTTCCTATCAAACGTCTCTGAATTTACAACTTTTTTTGCTTTTGGGAGAGGGGAAGTTAGGGCAATTTTGGTTAAGTGAATTGCCCAAGGTCACATGGCTAGTTTTTTGTTAAGTGTCTGAGGCTCTACTCAGGTTCTACTTTCTCCAGGGATGGTGCTCTATTCACTGTACTACCTTGCTGCCCCATATACAACTTTTTTATTCCATAAAATTTCTCTGCTTCCTTTTGCCTTCAGTAACTCCATTTTCTAGCCATGACTCACACTTGTTAACCTCTTGCCCTGCCTCTCAAAAAACTAAGAATATAATTAATAAAAGAACAGTTGTACCCCGCAGGGAGCTTACAGTATAAATGGGGAGACAAGAAAAATTAGACAGGAAAATGTGTGTTTGTGTATGTGTGTGTAGGTGTAACACAAGCAAATACCTAGCAGAAGTTATCTTTTTCTCTGTAGCTATAACCCGTTAGGTCATTAGATGGAAAGTGCTATGAGCAGAGTCCATTTTCTGGGCTCCGTAAAGGAACTCATTAGGAGGAATTTGGGACTTTCCTCTCCAGTCCTCTACTCAGAAGGCAATGGAGACTGAGTAGGTACCAGTCAGAACAAGAGTTAGCATCATGGTTATGAGAGAGGTGATGAGTTCATCCTCAACAGGGCATCAGGGACAAGTTAAAGTTTTGCTGTTTATTTGTATTATATAAAGAAACTTGTTCTGAGGAGATAGTCCATTGAAGAAAACTTCTTAGAATAGTCTTTGAATATGATTGGGAAACATAAAGAAGGAGAAAGTAGTGAAGGTAAAGAAGGTGTTGAAAAATAATTTGGAAAGGGAGTTTCACTTTTGCAGTGTGCTCAAATTTAATCAAAGCCCCCCCCCCCAAAAAAAGTGTAAATTAGAGGAGACGTTGGATCTTATGAAGATAAGAGAAGAATGGAAATGTTGCTATGCCTGGAACTTCATGAACACCATTTGGAGAAATACTTGTTAAATTAGTTTTGTGTAGGTGTGGCTAGGTGGCACAGTGAATGGAGCACCGGCCCTGGAATCAGGAAGACCTGAGTTCAAATTCGGCTCACACTTAACACTTACTAGCTGTGTGACCTTAGGCAAGTCACTTAACCTCAATTGCCCTACCTTCCCTCCTCCAAAAAGCTAAAACAAAATAAAACAAAAATTAATTTTGTGATTTCTCATGATCTCTTATTTTTATTTCATCAATGTAGTTCCTCTTCTTGATGTAGAAAAAATGATTAGAATCATGGAGCTTCATTTAAAATTGATAGTATTCTATTAAATTATAAGCTTTATTAATATGGAAAATATAGAACTATATTGGCATCTTTGAATCATTTAAGAATAACATACTAAAATTCTGGCCTTGAACGACCAATAGAAACATATATTCTAATCCCTTGTGAGGAATATACATTCATAATTTTATTAATATGTAACAGATGTCAAGTTTGCAATTTCCATATTTCAGAAGAGCTTAAAATCTACCACAAAAGACAGAGTTGAAAAAGCAGGACTGCCAAGTCGGTCTTTAGCAGTAGATTTACTGAAGGCAGTGGGGTCTCTAATTTAAGTTCTGGCAATGAATTACCCTCATGAAAATTGAGAATTTTGTATGATTTTATTTACAACAATAAATCCAGGTTGACTTTTATTGTATTCGTCCTAAACAAAATTACAGTACAGTTTTACATAAAGTGAGATATCGTTTGTTTTATTTTGTTTTTGCTTTGAGCAATTTTGATATTTGAGTGTAAATAAAATGCACCTCATTACAAAACACATTTAAAATTTGGTATTGTGGAAAAATGTTTATAGACTTCAAAAATAAAAAGTAAATGAAAGCTTTCTATCAAAATTAAGTAATATTGATGTCTCTGGGGATGATTTTCATATTGAATACCTCAAAGTTAAAAGACATTTAAAAAATTTTCTCCTAGGTTTTTTTTTGTTTGTTTTTGTTTTTTTTGTTTTTTAAAGCAATTGGGGTTAAGTAACTTGCTCAAGGTTACAGGGCTAGTCATTTGATTTATGCGTGGGTGCTCATTTTCTGAGGCCGGATCTGATCTCGGGTCATCCCAACTCTGAGGCTGGCGCTCTTACTCACTGCGCCACCTAGCCGCCCCTTTAGGGCAATTGCGGTTAAGTAACTTGCCCAAGGTTACATGGCTAGGTTTTTTTTTGTGTATGTGTGTGAATTAAGTGTCGGAGGCCGGCTCCGAACTCAAGTCCTTCTGACTCCAGGGCCGGCGCTCTATTCACTGCGCCACCTAGCCGCCCCTCTTCTAGGTTTTGATGCATAAATTGGGAAAGTTCTTTTTTTTTTAATGCTTTTTGGAGGGGTAAGACAGGACAATTTGGCTTAATTGCAATTAAGTGACTTGCCCAAGGTCACATGGGTAGTAAGTGTTAAGTGTTTGAGGCTGGATTTTAACTTGGGTGCTCTTGACTCCAGGGCCAGTGCTCTATTCATTGTACCATCCTAGCCACCCCTGTGGGCAAAATTCTTATTCCCAGTATGGTTGATCTGTGCCTTGAAGTAATGCTTTTGTCCTCCCTTATAACCCTGTAGCAGCTGGGTAGTGTATTAGATAGAGTGCTGGACTGGGAGTCAGAAAGGCCTGAATTCAAATATGGCCTCAGATACTTACTAGCTGTGTAACCCCGGAACAAGTTACTTAACCCTTTTTGCTTCAGTTTTCTCATCTGTCAAATGAGCTGGAGAAGGAAATAGCAAACAAACCACTCCAGTATCCTTGCGGAAGAAAACCTAAAAGGGGGTCAGGTAGAGTCAGACATATTTTTTTTTTTTTTGCTTTTTTGGAGGGCAATTGGGGGTTAAGTAACTTGCCCAAGGTCACACGGCTAGGTTTTTGTTTGTTTGTTTGTGTGTGTTTTCGGGTCCTTCTGACTCCAGGGCCAGCGCTCTACTCACTGCACCACCTAGCCGCCCCCAGACATAATTTTAAGAGATGACTGAACAACTGAATAGTTCTTAAGTGTCATTGGATCAGTGTTACTCTGCATTTGCCTCAGAATGCAACTAGAATGGAATGTTTGAATTGACAAATGACATTATTTTATTTGTAAGACAATTCAGGACAACATTCTCCAGGATTAATGTTTGACTCACAATATATTTCTTTTTGGGTCTGTCTTTTAAATCCAGATATTATTTTATATTATTTTGTTATTACTGCATAGAAATTCATTTGATTTTTGAGGGTTTGTCTTAGTTTGCAATGGACCTTTGTGGAGCTAATCCTTGAAGTAATAGAGAGTTTATTGAAGAGAGGAAAATAGGAGCACTCAGAGTATATGGATGTAGGTACCCTTCAAGGGAATATTGGAGAAATCTACAAGATCAGTCTTTTCTGTATAGAGTGTGACAGAGTTGGAACTTCTCTAGGTACCTAAAAGTAACTTAGGTGCAGTACAAATATTTCCCAGAACTTTTTTCAATACAACTAATTATTAGATTTTATTTCAAAAAAACTATTTTTTTTTAGAATTTTCTTAAGTTATATTTACATTGGCATGTTTATCATGACCTAGGAGCCTCTATTATGTTCGTATGACATTGGCAGCACAGTGTATTTAAGTCTAGTTCCATTTTGTGCTCCTAGTCTTGGCTAGAGGTAAGGAATTTAAGAAGGGTATTAGATCTTCTGATAGTTAAGTATTAAATATTTTGGAAAGTGTTCCAGTATATCTTTCTTCTTCTGATTCATTAACATATAACTGTTCATAATAGATTCTGATTAATCTTTTAATTCCTTCTGATTTTGTTGTGATTTCCCTTGATTATTTTCTAATTTGTTGATTTAATGCCTGAAGATCAATTCATAAAAGTATAGGTTTATCAATTTTATAGCATTTGCAAACAATCAGATTTTAGTTTCATTTATCCTTTCTATATTTGATTTTGGGTTTTTCTGTTTATCTTCTAGTTTTTAAAATCTCCAAATTTCCGTTTATTTTAACTTTATTTGTTGACTTTTTTGATTTTTAAATGCATATTACTTCATTAAGTGTCTTTTCTGAATTTATATTTATAGGGATATGGTTTCTTTTTTTCTAAATGACTACTTTAGATGCCTACTAGACATTTTCATATGTTGTTTTAAACATTATCAGTTTCATAGAATTATTTGTTTCTATAATTTTTTCATCAACCTACTCATTGTTTAGGATTTCATGATTAAGTCTATATTTGGCTATGTGCTTTTGTTTCTGCTTCCTAGAGCAATGATTATTTTTATGGTGTATGGTCTGTAAAGAATATATTAACTATTTCTTTATTTTTATTTGTTTGTAATATCTCTGTCATCTAGTACATGGTAAATTTTTATAAAATTTTCATGTGGTCCCTGAGAAATGTTTAAATTCTTTTGCAGTCACGTTTAGAAGATGCTATAAGTCTTTCTACTCTGGCTTTGTAACAATTTGCTTAGTTCTATGTTTTATCCTTTGTTTATCTCTCTTAGACTCATAGAATACTAGGAGAAGGACATTCAAATATTCTGTCTCTGGTGGATCACTGTCTATCTTTTGTCATAGCTCAGTAAATCTATCTTTTTTTTTTTTTGCTTTTTTGGAGGTGGAAAGGCAGGACAATTGAGGTTAAGTGACTTGCCCAAGTTCACATGGCTAGTAAGTGTTAAGTATTTGAGGCCGGATTTGAACTCAGTTCCTCCTGACTCCAGGCCTTGTCCTCTATTCACTGTGCCAACTAGCTGCCCCATTAATCTATCCTTTATGAATTTGGATGCTAAGGCATTTAAACATATAACTGTATCATTTATTTTGATTTGTTGCCTATGGTTCCTTTCAGCAAAATATAGTTTCTTTGTTCATACCTTTTTATTTTTTGAACTTTTTTGTGTTGACTGTTAGCATGGTTGATTCTTGTTCATTTTTAATGTATTTGATGCATAATTTATTAGTTTCCCACGACCCCATTTTATTCTGTATTTATCTTTTTTTAATGTTATTATTAGGCAAAAATTAAGGAGTTGTCTGTTGTTATGAAGTCTATTATTTTTAAGTTATTATTCTCCCACATGCACATGAATGCAAACACACAGACACACTTCTTTTTTAAACACAATATAATATGTCTTCAACTATTTTAGCTTAATTTAAAAAAAAAACCTAAAAATCCTTTTAGAACTTGTTTTATAGAAGACTCAGAATTTCAAGTATTCCTTTCCTACCATTTACTCTATTTGATTTAGACTCCAAGAACATCCTTATTACCCCCAGGATAAATGCATTGGGGAGGGATGGAGAGAATTTGTAACTCAATTAAAAATGTTGAAATTTGTTTACATGTAATCGGGGGAAATAAAATATTTAAAAATATAGAAGGGAGAGTGCTTCCACTCCAGTAACATCATGCTTCTTCCAGCATAAAATCATGACCAGAAATTTCAGCATTCTGGAGATTTCATCAGTTCAGGTACTCAATAATTTCTAAATACCCTAAATAGCCTCAGTAAAGGGAATGGGAATTTGACGAACTTCCCTGCCTTTTGAAAGTAAACTCTGCCCCCTAATAGGCTGGATGGAGCCTGTGATGGAGGAAATTTGCTAAAGGGTGGAGTAGAGCTAATAGGTAGCATCCCTGCTGTGAAGATAAAATCTGCTCCCTGATAGGCTGAATATAGTCACATGGAGCCTGTGGTGGGAGGAGTTTATTGAAAGTGAGCAGAACCTTCAGTAGTAAGTAGTAGTAAGGAAGTAGTAAGCCAGAGCCAGAGAGAAGGTGTGTGAGAGAGGTACTCAGGCAAGGACAGAGAGAAGTTTGTGAGTAAATCCTGATTTTGTATTGCTTTCTGGGAAAGCTGAAGAATGGCATGGCTCTCAGTCTTATTATGGCTTTTTTAATATCTTTGGTAGTGTAATGGAATTAGCTTACTGGTTTGGGGATTTAGTTTTCTGGTGTCTAAATAAAGGTTTCAGTCCTGTCCTCTACCTGGAGAATCTGTTATATTTTGTGCTTGAACTTCTTGTAATATTTATCGTCATGGTCTTTATCTTGATTGTGGGCGCTGTAAATGTTGCTTTGGCACTACATTTGGCAACAAAGATGACGTTGTGAAATATCAGACATCTAATTGGAGGCAGAAGGGATTTAGAAGAAGGAATGGCTATCCCAGAGTGGGAGGATTTACCTTATGCTTCCCTAGGATGGGAGTGTGGAGTGGTCTAAAAGTACAGAGCTCTGTGAAAACTGGGAACAGAGGCTAGAGCAGGGATAACCTAGGGATTTAGAAACATGTTTGCTAAGAATACTAATAAAACCTGGGAAAGAGCTGGAGACAGTGAATAGAAGAGGCTGGGGTTTACTAAGAGGCTACCATATGGAAAAGCAGAGACAAGCTGTTACAAGAGTTGCCTAAGTGCCAGCTTTTGCACACTCCTTTAGAAGAACAAACTGAGTCTCAGGTGGAAGGAGAGAGAACTGGAGAGTCTCTGGAATCAGAGAGGTCCATTGTAAATTTGGCTCAGAAGAGAAGCAAAAAAGTTACTGGAAGAAAGTTCATATAGCTTTGGCAGAGTCTGAGCCTAGTTGCTATGACAATGCCTTCCAAAAGAGTCTATGTGTTCTACAGAACGTTATACTGTTAAAGGACACTTTTACAAGGGCAGAAGTCTGCCCCATATTGAGAAGAAGGCAAGAGAGTCAGGGAGGGGAAGCAGTGTTCAAGGAGATACTGAAGGCTTTTCACTCTACAGGAGATTACTGATATTTTGGGCAGGTTCACCCAAAGAATGGGAGAATCCTTAGTCTTGGGTGGTAAGAATCAGTGATGAAGGAGCTCAAGGGATAGAGATAGATACAGTGGATTGCTTGAAATTTATAGGTATTTGCCAGAATCCTTTTCTGGGACTTACATTTGGCAGGAGTGAACAATATGACCAGTCTGTTGGCTTTAGCTCCTGATGGATACAATAGAATGTATCCCACTGATTCTATGTGGCCTAGTAGAGACAGACCCTGTTACTCACTTAGGAACCATATGACATAGTTGAAAGAAGAAGTAGTGAAAACTGCTACCATGGTTGGAAATACAGATAGAAATCATGATATCTCCTTAGCAGTTCCTCATAGAAGTATCATGGTGATGATAGCTCTCCCTGCTTATAAGCACCTATTACTGACTCTACTCATTGGTGAAATAGGGCACCTTCTTTCAGAGGTGTTGTATAAGATTTCACAGCTAAGTGCCTTAGGAGCACAAGGAAAAAGAGAAATTTCCTCGAGAGAAAAAAGTAAATAGCCAGAGGATTCAAAGTCAGAATAGATTGGAAAGAAAAGAATTGTTTACTGCTCTATTAAGAGCAGGGGTTGATTTTTTTGAAATGATGATATTCCATCTAATGAACAAAATAAAATGTACCAAGATAAGAGGCTTAATGTCAGACAGAATAGAGAAGTAAGGGCTGCCCCTACAGTTGTCCTGAGCCATTGTATCCAAGTTTGTCATGCCTTCAGGGGGACTCAGATTAAAGGCATGGTCAAAGTGCTGAACTTGTGGTAGTGTATCAAGCCATTGGAATAGGGTAAGGAGGATAGTGTCATATATTCTATTCTGGATAAGGCTATGATAGTGAGATCATGGGCTCCAGAAACATGACTGACCCCATGTTTGTCTCTTTTAATTTTTTGTCTGTTAAAGTTGTTTGCGAGATTTGCTTTCTGTGGGCTTGGTACTCTCCACCTGCAGATGCCTGGTTGCTTAAGCCAGATGTCATCCCCTGTCCATGACTATGATGTGCCACTTCTGGACCTGGTGTCAAGCAAGTTCCAGATGACTACTAAAGAACTGAACTCTCACATGGGACCTCTTGGGGCAGGGACGGCTCTACATCCAATTTCAGCTTGAAGTAGCTTTGAAGAAGAGACCTTCACCCCTTATCCCAAGATTTTGAGCCCCATTTGTTTGGGGGGAAAGGATGGGGCACTGTGCCCAAGCACCCACCCTAAGCTATCGTTTTATGTGCAAAGCTTTTGTATTAACCCTGTTATACTGTTGCAATGTTCTGTTGACACAGTTTTCAACCAGTTATCCCTAAACTCTCATTTTTTGTCAATATACCTTTGCTATATAAGGGACATGAAAGATCTTGGGTTCCAATGTAATGGAAATGGGAATTTAAAGTTCTTCCCTGCCTCTTAATAGACTTAGGGGGGAATTTGAATGTCTTCCCTGTTTGAAAGTAAATTTTGTCCCCTAATAGGCTAAATGTAATCACATGGAGCCTGTGGTAGGAGGAGTTTACTGAAGGTAAGCAGAGCCACAGGAAGTGGGGAGCCAGAGGCAGAGAGACAGTGAGAGAGAGAGATGGTCATAAAAGGAAAGAGAGAGGTTTGTGAGTAAATATTGATCTTGTATTGGTTTTTGGGAAGGCTGAAGGATTGTGTGGGTCTCAATGTTATTATGGCTTTTTATATCTTTGGTGCTATGATGGAATTGACTTACTGATTTTGGGATTCAGTTTTTTTTCTCTAAATAAATGTTTCAGTTCTGTCCTCTAATTGGAGAATCTGTTACATTTTGTGCTTGAATGTCATGTGATATTTATAGACACAGTCTTTATTGTGATCGTGGGTGCCATAAATATTGCCTAAGTGGTAGGGAAAAATCATGACGAGAAATCTCAGCATCGTGGAGAATTTATCAGTTTAGGTACTCAATAATTTCTAAATACCCTAAATAGCTTCTTTCTTTCTGAGTTGTTAATCAGATTTGGAGCAAAACACAAGAAAAAAATTATTTCAAAAAAAATGAACTCTATTAGAGCGTTCTGAATTTACAACTTTTCAGTTACACTTTGTTTACACTCAGTGAAGATCCTGCTTCATCCAGGATGAGGAAAAATTAATAGTATATTGTATTATGTAATAACCAATATTATTATCTAATCCATCCTAGTTCCCATTTTATCAAACCCTCAAGCTCAAAAGACACTTTCAGTCTGAACTGTAGATGTGATTGAACTCCTAGCCACTGGGGCACTTGTTAGCTAACCTGGGACTCTTGCTTTTATTCTCAACTAAACAAGAACCAGCTTGACCCCAAATGGGAAGGGGAACTAATCTGGGGATTATAGACCATAACTTGGATGGTTCTAATTTTTTAACCAGGTGGCAGTTGATGCCCATCAAACAATCATAATTCTCTAATTACCAGAGAGGGGCATGATCAGCCATACTGGAAGGCCAACCCACTTTCCCCAGCCTTAGACTAATCCAATCAGCTTAGCATTACTCCAGTTTCCCAGTAAAGAATAACTTTTTTTTTTTTTTTTTGGAGGGCAATTGGGGTTAAGTAACTTGCCCAAGGTCACATGGCTAGGTTTTTATTTGTGTGTGTTAAGTGTCTGAGGCCGGAACCGAACTCAGGTCCTTCTGACTCCAGGGCCGGCGCTCTATTCACTGCGCCACCTAGCCGCCCCTAAAGAATAACTTTTAACCCACTTCCTTATTAAAACGTTTACCAGTCTGAATTTTCTTGCCTTTGCCAGGGGAGGACCAAATGATGTACTGTCAGGTCCATCAGAAGGAAGACATCCAGGTTTATAAGACCCTGTTGGTCCTCACTTTGGATGTGTGGTCACTGGGAGAAGATAATGACCCAATTTATTAGTTGTTTCTAGCTGAACTAATAAATTGATCATGTTCTCTTCCCTGGCCTTTTAGCTGAGATGGCCACCATGACTAACAGTTTATTCATTGCCATTAATCTAATGTTATCTGGAGAGAACTGTATCTCAGTATGCCTTTGTTGCAATTTTCCTTGCTATAGTTTTCAAGGCTTATCTGGAGTTTTGGGGTAAAAGTCAGGTCCCCCAAACCTGTCAGCAGATCCCCTCCCTTCTTTGGGCCCTAGTTGAATTTTCCACGAAGGGAAAGTTTTCTGCTAAGGAAAAGTGGCTCTGAATGGACTCTTCCCTGGAAACCCAAGATCTTCTCTAAACAAGTAGAAAAATCCCATTGGGAATAATATTGTATTAAAAGTTGCCACTTTGCAAGAGGAGACGGGGAGAGACAGGGCAGGGTAAACTATCTCATGTAGAAGAAGCAAGGGGAAGTGGATGCAAGGGAGGGGAAGAATAGGAAGGCAAAAAGGCAAAACCACATTCTCATTGAATTTGGTTCTGGGAGAGAATGACATACAAACTAAGTAGGATATCTCAACCTGCAGCAGAATAGGGGGAAGGGGGATGAGAGGAGGGATGATGGATGGGAGGGCATTCTTGGGGGGAGGGGAGGTTGGAAATACCCACTATAGAAGAGGGACAGGATCATGTAGGGAATGGACCAGGTGGGGGGTGGGATGAGTGGGAGGGAATTAGAAGCAGCCTTGTACAATATATCTACTATGATAATGTTTTGCATAGCTAGACATGTACAACATATACTGAATTACTTATCCTCCCAGAGGGAATGGGTGACAAGGGAGGAAGGGAATGGATCTGAAATTCAAGGTCTTAAAATTAAATGTTTCAAATATATATATAAATACTATTATCAATACTCTTTTGCATGTAATTGGGAGATAAGATGTGCAGGCATTGGGGCACAGAGGCTCACCTTGCTCTAATGGAAAAGTCGAAAGGGGTATGGGAGAAGATATGGGAGAGAGCAGATTGGAGGAAGGGATATCTTGTGGGACTGCTATTCTGGGATGGTGGGTAGGGGAAAAATGGGGGAAAAATTGTAACTCAAAATCTGGCAGAAACGAATGATGTAAAACAGAAGTTAATTAAGCATTTGTTTAAAAAAAATAAATCAAATGAACAGTAAAAAAAAGTTGCCAGGTTGTATGTACATTTGGAAATAATTGGGAATAAGAACCTAGATATATTTCCTGTTGACAGTCCTTTGAAGGGAATTCCTTTCTCTTCAAGGAAAATCTTCAAAAATAGGATTGGGAAGATAATCTTCCACCCCTTTGAAGGAATTTTGTAATTTTTTTTTTCTCTTAAGGAATACCTCCAAATCTGGTGTAATCAGCAGTACCCACCATTTTAGGCTTTCTCCTGTTTAGGGGTCCCCTAAACTTGTCTTTTAAGTAGCCATCTTTTCCAGAAACATTGTGCTCAGAGTATGCAAGAGGCCCTCAGTGTGTCAAGAATGCAGCCCTTTCCTTCCAACATCTGATTCAATTTGTTGTTTGCACCCCAAGCTGGCCTCCTTTTGTGTCCTTGGGTGTCAAAATAGGTGCAAGTCAGTCTGCAGTGGACTGAGAATTTTCATGTAGACCCCTGTAGATAATTAGACCATCTTATCTTCATAGTCTAGGTGTTTACCAGATAAAAGAATGCTGGTCTTGCCATCTTAATTATTCATGATTGCTCTTCAGCTTTTACTCTCATCTAGGAGGAGATTCCTGTTTCCTCTTTCTTCTTTTGTTGTAATTTCATTAAATATGCAATCTTTTGTTTACATTGTTAACTCTTTGGACTTGCTTAGGGTTCCACATACATGTTCATTTCTCTTGTAATAAATTTAGTTCCAATGCAATGCCTCATGAACTTGTGATACTGTTTTTGATTAACAGTAAATGGTGCAGCAGTGGGATATGATGAGAGAAGGTGACTCAGCCTGACCAAGAGCTTCACATGTAGGGCTAAGTACCATCATGGAGCCCTTTTATGCCCTACATGTGTCAGATCTCTGGTTTGAGGAGTTTCACTTCTTCATTCATATCTCAGACTCTCATCTCTTTTGGTTGAGTCCATTATTGCAAGAGGAATCAGGCCGTCATTAATCTAAGGGGAGAAAGTTAAGCTCTTTTATTGTTTAAGGGTATCTAACTGAACCAATTTGAAAGTCTGATCTGGATAATTGGACTGAATGATGATAATGATCATCCTAGTTAGGACATGATTGGTTTCATTCTCTCCAGATTTTGACTTTTTTTGGTTTTTGGATGGGGAAGGTAAGGGCAATTGGTGTTGTCAAGTAACTTCCCCAAGGTAACATGGCTAGTAAATATTAAGTGTCTGAGGCCAGATTTGAACTCGGATCCTCCTAACTCTAAGACTGGTACTCTATTCACTGTGCCTCCTAGTTGCCCCTCAGATTTTGATTGTTGTTAACTAAAAGACTTGGCTAAAGAGAGCTTTGGAGGAGCTCTTTTTCTGGGGTTGCCAGGCAAAGGGATGGTCTAAGAGGGTTAGGTATTTGAGCCCTGTGTCCTGGGGTAATGAGCCAAATCAAAGAAGGCTCAATATCTGAGAGTGCTGCTTCACCTAGGTGTCTGCCTGATTAAATAAAAGAAAATAGGAAAAATATATATGTTTACATACATGCATATATACATATCTGTGCGTATATGTATATGTGTATACATATATACATATCTGTGCTTATATATGTGTGTATACATAACACATATATGAATTGAGAATATAAAATTTTAGGGTTTTTGGGTAACTGTTTTTGTTTTTTTCTCTTGTGTATGTGTGTGTGTTTATGTTGCCCATGGGTAATAAAGTGTCTGAAGATGGTAGTCGAGTTTGATTGAACCATCTAGTTAAATATTTAGGGAACCGTAATTCTAATCTAAAGTTCTAATCGATTTAAATGTAACTTTTAAAATTGGTGTGTTTGTCTTAAAATTGTAAACTTTTCTATAAATTGAGACATCCATTTTATGATAGATGATGTATTTGAGTCTTAAGAATTGTCTTGCTACCCAGGACCTATATGATCACAGCTACGAAACACTTCTCACACAAATAAAGTCAGATCTAACTAATTGGAAAAATATCAATTGCTCATGGCTGGGTCGAGCTAATATAATAAAAATGACAATTTTACCCAGACTAAATTATATATTTAGTGCCATACCAATCAGTTTACCAAAAAACTACTGCATAGATTTAGCCGAAATAGTAACAAAATGTATTTGGAAGAACAAACGGTGTAGAATATCAAGGGAATTAATGAAAAGAAATGCTAGGGAAGGTGGACTAGCTATGTCAGATTTTAATCTGTATCATACAGCAGCAGTCACCAAAACTGCTTGGTACTGGCTGAGGAGTAGAGTAGTGGATCAGTGCAATAGATTGGGCTCACGAGATCCAGCAGCTAATGAATATAGTAATCTATTGTTTGATAAACCCAAAGACCCCAGTCTTTGGGATAAGAATGCACTATTTGACAAAAACTGCTGGGAAAACTGGAATATAGTATTGCAGAAACTGGGCATAGACCATTATCTAATACCATATACCAAAATCATATCTAAATGGGTACATGATCTAGGTATAAAGGATGATACTGTAAGCAATCTGGGAAAGCAAGGAATAGTTTACCTGTCAGATTTATGGAGAGGAGAAGACTTTAGGACCAAACAAGAATTAGAGAGCATTATAAAATGCAAAATGGATAATTTTGATTACATTAAATTGAAAAGCTTGTGTACAAACAAAGCCAATGTAACCAAGATCAAGAGGGAGGTGGGAAATTGGGAAAGAATTTTTACAACCTATGTCTCTGATAAAGGACTCATTTTCAAAATACACAGAAAATTGAATCAAATCTGTAAGAATAGAAGTCATTCCCCAGTTGATAAATGGTCAAAGGATATGAACAGGCAGTTTTCAGAGAAAGAAATTAAAGATATCTATAACCATATGAAGAAATGCTCTAAATCATTATTGATTAGAGAACTGCAAATCAAAACAAATTTGAGGTACCACATCTCTCCAGTCAGATTGGCTAAGATGACAAAACAGGAAAATGACAAATGCTGGAGAGGATGTGGGCAAATTGGAACACTAATGCATTGTTGGTGGAATTGTGAACTTATCCAACCATTCTGGAGAGCAATCTGGAATTATGCCCAAAGGGCTATAAATAATTTCATACCCTTTGACCCAGCAATACCACTTCTAGGATTATATCCCAAAGAGATCATAGAAGTGGGAGGAAGACCCATATGTACAAAAATATTTATAATAGCTCTTTTCGTGGTTGCAAAGAATTTGAAATTAAAGGGGTGCCCATCAATTGGGGAATGGCTAAACAAGTTGTTGTATATGCATGTAATGGAATACTATTGTGCTAGAAGAAAGGAGAAGGAGATGGATTTCATATTTCCCTAGAGAGGCTTCTACAAACTGATGCTGAGTGAGAAGAGTAGAACCAGAAGATATTTGTATACAATCACAGACACAACATATGTGTGATGACCAACTATGACAGACTGGACTCTTCTCAGCAATGCAGTGATATAAGTCAATCACAAAAGACTCATGAAGGAGAGATGCCTACATCCAGAAAAATAACTAGAAAGAGCTGAGCTTGAATCCTGATGGAAGCAAATTACTTGATCTTTTTCTTTTCATTGTTTGATTTTATTTTCTCTTTACCATTTTTTCATCCCATCTAGTACAATATGCCTTTGTAACCTGACTAATGTCTAATGTGAAAGTATTTGCAGATCCTATACTAGACTATATGGGTGGTGGGGGGAGGGAGGGAAGGGGAATTTGAAACTCAAGGAACTATTGAATTGAATCCTGTAAGCTAAAAATAAACAAATAAATTAATTTAAAAAAAAGAATTGTCTTGCTCCTTACCCATACAAGAGGAGCCTGAAAGCAATTTGAATTTTGTTACTTCTGTAAATTTGATACCAGGACTTAATTTTTATTTGTATAGACCAATCTGTTAAAGTTTTTGTAATTGCCAAGAACCTTTTAATGGTTTTTTTTGGTGCCTCCTTCTTTTAAAGAATATCTGGATTGTAACAAATCAAGAGATGAAATAATAATGTCAGTAGGTAAATTAATGAAAAGTGTTGTAAGTTTAAATTAACTATACATCTGAAAAAGTAAGGTTATTGCGTAAAAGTAAAGTCACTGGGATTGTTTAACAACAATATGTGTAAAAATTATAAAAGGAAATGTTCAAGGGAATGATAGAGTCTAAGATATATGGTTGAACAAGTAAAGTTGTGTAGTCTGAGTAATTGCTTTGGAAGGTGTAGAAAGAGAAATAAAGGCTAGAGAGAAAATATGGAACGTAGATGAGAAAGTTTGGGGACAAATCCTATTCATGGACAGTTGCTCTGAGTGCCCTTGTGCATGTTTAAGATGGTTTAAGAATGTTGAGACGGTTTAAATACTTTGAGAGGGTATGAGGAAGTTTGATTTAAGTAGAAAGATTGAGCATAAAATTTGTGTAGCTTTATTTGAAAGTCCGTAGGAAAAAAAAATATTATAGCTTTGAGTAAATTGATAAGCTTTCGGTTCTTTCTCAGACTGTAGAATCCAGATTTGAACTACTTTAAAATATGCTCTGAAGTATGATAATTAAGGTAGATTAAAACCCAATATCAGATTACCATTTTCATAATTTTTGGCAGTATTTTGGCTGGAAATAGTGGATCCCGTAATATGAATGTTAAGAAGGATAGCCCATGTAAAAGATATTAATTTTGTAAATTGAGATTCTGAGTCATTATTATTATTTTCTATTTGGATAATAGATTCAGGCATAATTGAATATATTTTGGTTCCATTTTAAGTGAATTATATCTCTCCTAATATAATGTTTATGATAGGTCAGAAATTATCTTACTGTTTGGCATTAAGATAAATTGGGAAAAGGAATGAATCTAAAATGTTTCTTAACTGGGTGGCCCTAGGCAAGTTACCTTATGTCTGCTTGCCTCAGCTTTAGTGATCGGTTAGGGAATAATTGTAGCACCCACCTCCTAGAGTTGTTGTGAGAATCAGTGCTTAACACAATGTTTGTTATAGGGTTAGCACTATATAAATAACAATTATTAATTCTTTAATCAGATGTATTTCTTTCGTACTTGGTAATTCTATACAGGTTTTGGATGTAATCAGCATACAGTGCCAATGATGCTAAAATAATATTCTATGTAAGGCAATTTGGAAATGTATTCAACTGACTTGAGGTCACCTGATTGTTAATGGAATTGTTTCAAGTTTCAAATACATACACCTGTTTAAGTTTTTTATATTGTGAAAATTGGTAAAGTTTTGTATCAGTTTTGTCAAGTAATTTTTAATAACTTGCATGTAAGTAGAGTATGGACTGAACAAGTAAAAGAAGGTGGAAAAATAGTTTGAAAACTGTTGTTTTGTCAGTCCTGGTAACCCTGTTTTATAATGACTTGTAACTGCAATTTAGGAAACTGGATATTTCTACCCTTGCCTGTACTCCAGACAAAGTTACAAGTAAAAGTATCTGGCAAGCACTTATGAAGGTTGTATGATTATTAACTAAGTTATTTGGGGTTATTGTCATAATGTTAAAGCCTACAATCGCTAATTGATTACTGTGTGAGAAAATGTACAAAGACAAGTTTTTATAGACTCCCCTTATTTTGTATACTTGTCAGGGTCCTGCAAACCATCTGTGTGGCAGAGGTCATCAATCCTGGTAAACTTTTATTGCTTGTTGCATCTTCATGAGAGTAAAAATAACTATATAACCCTATGCTGTGATTGGTGAATCCTTTTGCCATTTGTGGTAAAAGCTCCTGGACTGTAACTGATACCATTTGGAGTTTTGAGTTCAGGTATGGTCATCTGATGGATCATTGAGTCAATAATTCAACATTCAAGAGAAATACCACAAGGTACTCAGAGGGAATGTGATCCTGAATTATTACACGTAGAGGTGTGTACCTGGGGAAAAGCTGAGAGGACAGTCTTGGCCTAGCCTAAAGTATGATCCTTCTGGCTCAGTTTCCCCATTATGTTACTTCCTTTTGAACAGGAATGTTTCCTAACTGGCTATTGCTGAGTCTGGCTATGAGGTGAATTGTTACTGCATGATTGGCTCTCAGTTCTGATTCTTACCTGAAATCAAACAGAGCTAAGGATTCTTTTTCCTGTTGTATATGTGTTGTCATTAAGGACCAGTTTTGATGGTGTTAGAATCATGTGCCGGCTTTTTGCTTTTATACAAATTTCTGTAATCAGAGTAAATGGTCAGTAGAAGAAAGGAGCACAATGCAAGTTTGTAAGATCTTACTGTTTTCATTCTAAGTGTGCAGTCATTCCATATCCCAAACAGCTAAGTAACATAGGGTTTGGACTTGTCATCTCTGCCTGCTAGTACATAGCCATGTGTAAGATTAAGTCCCTGGGATAGCTCAGTCTTTCTCAGTGCCATGGGAATAATTAGACAAAGGTAAAAGAAGCTTGTGAAATAAAGATACAAACACAATGTTTATTCATTATTCCTTAGACTAAAGCTGGAACACATCTAAGTTACTATAGTAAAATGCATGTGTGTAACATCTGAAGTATTCAGCTTAGAATTATAGTCCTGTCTATATCCTAACAAACTTAGTAAATGAGTATTTGACCTAGTCATCTGCCTATTACTACACACACACACACACACACACACACACACACACACACACACACACACACAATAAGGTCCTTAAATGTTTAAAATCCCTTAAGAATCAATGAGTATTGAGGCAACACTTTATGGGACCAAGCTTGTTTATATTAATTGTTAAAAAGAAATCAGAAACATCTTAAGTTTGATTTGAAGAAAAGAATTTTAGTGCAGTTTTTTTGGAGGAGACTAACTTATAGAATATTTTGTGTTACATCGATGGAAAATTTGATTTCATTTGAGATTATTATTTAATGTGGAAATAACATTTTTTTAGAGTATGTACCGTTGTGCAAACATGTTTTATTATAAACAACTTATTTGTCATGCACTGTTTAGAAATTGATTACTTAGGTATATCTTCACATCCCATCCCAAGACTTTTGCTACAATTGAAGTTATTTTGGTAACTTTTATGTAAATTCATTTGTTTCTTATGGGTTATCTTCTTATAAAAAGTTTTTTTATAACTTATGTTTTGATATGAGGATTAGTTCCTTATCTGCCTCTGTTCCTCCTAAGGAGGCAATTGAATAATTTGGATTAATTGGAATTTATCTTAATTAAGTGATATTTAAATTTGGAGTTCTAACATAACTAACAGTTAAAATAAAAATTGTAAAGTAAAAAAATTGAGTAAAATATTGAGAAAACAAGATCATATGAATATGTATGGAATTTAGAAGTGTTTAAGAGTTCTGCCTTTTGTTGCATTTAAATATTTAGCTTGTAGTTGAATGTCTTATATCTATTAATATAACAGTAAACCTTTAGCTTATTGTTAATGATGTTTATGTCAGGTATAGAATTTACATAAAGATGTAAACATCATTGGGGTTTTTATAACTTAAATTTTCTGAAGGTTCAGGTGAATTATGGGCTCCTAATCTGATGTCCCCCTTATAGCTCTATTGTTAATAAGATCAGAACTATAAGGGTTTGAGCTGGTTTTCACAACCTGAACTAGTTGTTGTTGAAGTAAATTTTGAGAGTCTGTGCCAACTTGTGTTGAGATCTATTTTGTAAGAGGAACATCTGAGGAGTCTCTACAAGTAAGTTGAAACCGGAAAGGAAAATCCAATGAAGTGGTGCCCTTGAGGACACAATGTTTCCATACTGCTCCAAGGAAAGATCTGCCAGGGACTGGATGACTGCATTGGACATCGGATATCCAGGATGAAATGTGTTAATGAATGGATATTAGAAAGGAGTACTAAGTTTCAGGGTGACAGTGGTTGCTAATATTGATTTCCATTATTGATGCTTAATTATTATATTAGTATAATGTTGATTGTTCTATATTTTATATATATATACACACACACACACACACACACACACACAGTATGATTATGTAACATATAATCCTATTTTGTATTATAGTTGTATTATTATGTAATATTGATTACTAATTATTTCTGTCCATGATATATAAAGTCCCTTTGGCTTTTATTTTCTGTATCTGTAAACTATATCTATATCTCTAGAGTTTCTCGATGTTGTATGATTTTCCCTTTTGCATTGGTTTCTGATATTGAACATTCTTGCTATGCTTTGTACTGTGTTTGGTTCATTATTCTAATCCTATTTTGCAATTGATTCTATTCTGTATAATCCCCAAGATGTAAAAGTGGTCAAGGTCCCTTGTTAACTTTCTGGCTATTCACCTTTATCCTTATGAAGTGTTTCTTTCCCTTAGCCTTTGAAGACCTTTCCCAGATAGTATCCATGGCAGTGTTTGACTGAGTGTACTCTCTGTGGTCATCAGTGTGCCCAAGGGTTGCCTTTGACCAGTAGAGGGGATGTTAAGGGTCCCTTGAACGTGACCTTTTGAATTGCCATACTTTGCAGAAACTGTGGGCCCAGAGTATGCAAGAGGCCTTCAATGCATCAAGGACGAAGGCCTGTCCCCGTCCCACCCAAGCTGACATAATTTGTTGTTTGTACCCAGAGTAGTCTCCCTCTGTGGCCTTGGGAGTCAGGACAGGCAACAGTCAGTCTGCACTAGACTGAGAAACTGGTTGTGCTGTTGGGACTGTTGTAGATAAGCAGACCATCCTATTTTCATAGTCTAGCAGTTATAAAGGGAAAAAAATGCCACTTTTGCCATTTTAATTATTCGTGATTTCGCTTCCCCTGACACTCCCATTTAAGAGGAGATTTTTGTTTCTTCTTTCTTCCTTTGTTGTAATCTCATGAATCAATCTTCTGTTTGGATTGTGAGCTCTTTGTGCCTGCTAAGGGTTTCGCATACATGTTCACTTCTCTTGTAATAAATCTAGTTGCAATGCAATGTCTCATGGACTTCTGATATTGTTTTTGATTAACACTTCCAAGCATGAATGACTGAGAACAGTCCTCTCTTTCTAGTCAGGATGTAGCATCATGTTTCGCTGTCAGTGTCCTCCTATGCTTAGAGAATTGAAGGGGTCTATTGAAATATTACTATTTACCCCCCTTACTGGTTGGGAAATAATTAAAAGGGGAGCAAATTGATTTCCATCCCACTATTGGCATAAAAAGATTTTTCTTATTATGTAAATGAGTGTATATGTTGCTCTTAGTGTATATCCTCTTTCACTTTGCATCACTTCATATAAGTCTCTCCAGGTTTTTCTGAAAGCATTCTGCTAATCATTTCTAATAGCACAATAGAATTCCATCACAATCATATACCAAAATTTGTTTGGCCATTAACCAATTGATGGGTATCTCTTCATTTTCTCGTTCTTAGCCATCAAAAAGAACTACTAGAAATATTTTTGTATGTGTTGGTTCTTTTCCCTTTTATTTTTTGTCTCTTTGGGATTCAGACCTAATAGTTGTATTGCTAGGCCAAAGGGTACTCACCTTTTTATAGCCCTTTGGGCAAAGTTCCAGATTGTTCTCCAGAAAGGAAGAATCAGTTTACAACTCTACCACAGTACATTCAAGTGTCCTAGTTTAGCCATATGTTCTTCAACATTGATTATTTTACTTTCCTGTCATGTTAGGTAATCTGATAGATATAAGGAAGTACCTCAGAATTTTAATTTGCAACACTTTAATCAGTAGTGATTTGGAGCATTTGTGTATGACTTGAAGTAACTTTGGTCTCTTCCTTTAAAAACTGCCTGTTCGTATCCTTTGAGTGTTTATCAGTTGAGGAATGATTCTTCTCTATATTTGAGAACTAAGGCTTTTATCAGACAAACTTGGTATAAAAACTTTCCCCTATTTTTCTGCTTTTCTTTGAATCTTGGTAGCACTGGTTTTGTCTGTGCCCAATCTTTTTAATTTAATGTAATCAACATTATCCTTTTTACATTCCATTACATTATCTCTCTCTTATGTGGCAATAAATTCTTCTCTTATCTATAGATCTAAAAGGTAAGGCATTATTTACTCCCCTAATTTGCTTAGAGTATCTCCTTTTATGTCTAAAATCCCTAATACATGGTCATTTTTTTTGTTGCTGAGAAAAAAGGTATGTTCCTTCCTATTTTTATTCAGTTTTCTCCAGAAGTGTGACATATCGATCTTTTCTAAAATTCTGTTCATCTTCTTAACTTCTTTATTGTTTAATTTTTATTAGATTCATCTAGTTTTGAGAGGGGAAAGAGCAGGTCTTGTACTCATACAATTTTGTTATCTGTTTCTTCCTCTTCCTCATTTAATTTTCCTTTGGAAAATTTGGATGCTGTACCATTTTCTGTTGATTTTATGTTTTTTTTTGTTGAAATTACTACATTGTATGTGGCACCTTTTTAGCAAGATGGAGTTTTCCCTCTCGATTAGGACTGCTTTTGTTTTTCCTCTAAGATCATGATTGCTAAACCTGCTTTTTTCCGAAACATAATTGATTCTGCTCCAGCACCTTACCTTTAGTCTCTGTGTATCTCTCTGCTTGAAGTGTTTTTCTTGTAAACAACTTATTGCAGAATTCGGGTTTTTAATCCACTGTAACGTTCACTTCTGTTTTGTGGGTGAGTTCATCTCAATCACATTGACAATTATCATTACTAACTTGTGTATTCTCCCTCATATCCTTCTTTCTCTCTTCTATCACCCTGTCCGTCCTCAAAAATGGTTTGGTTCTGACTAGCACCTCTCCCAGTCTGACCTCCCTTCTATCACACGCCTTTCTCTAATCTCTCCCCCCTCATACTTCCCAGTAGGGTAAGGTAGATCTCTATTCCCAAATGAGTGGTAAGTTATTTCCTCTTTGAACCAATTCTGGGGAGAATAAGTTTCAAACATTGGATATCACTCTCTCCTTATGTTCCCCTCCATTCTAAAAGCTCTGTCATATCTCTTATATATCTGATAATTTGCCCCATTGTACTTCTACCTTTTTCCTTCTCCCAATGCATCGCTCTTTCTTTCTTTCTTTTAGATTTTTCTGTTTGCTTTTTAGAGGGGGGAAGGTAGGGCAATTGGGTTTAAGTGACTTGCCCAAACTTGCAAGGCTAATTTTGTGTTGTGTCTGAGGCCAGCATCCCTCTTTCTAAACCCTAATTTTTTTGCTATCATTCCATCATATTCAACTCCCACCTTTTCCATCTGTCTATTTACATTCCTTCTAACTGATAATGATAATGTTCTTAGGAATTACAAGTATTCTCTTCCCTTGTACGAATGTAAACATTTTCACCTTATTGAATGTCTTATGATTTCTCTTTCCTGTCTATACTTTTATGCTTCTCTTAAGTCTTGAATTTGAAAATCATGTTTTCTATTCAGCTCGAGTCTTTTCATCAAGAATGCTTCAAAGTCCTTTATTTCATTCAATCCCCACTTTTTCCCTCTGAAAGATAACTAGTTTTTCCAAGTAGGTGATTCTTGATTTTTGTTTTAGTTTCTTTGCCCCCCAGGATATCACAACATGATCCCTCCTAACCTGTAATGGAGTAGCTGCTAAATCCTGTGTTATCCTGACTGTGGCTGCATGATATTTGGATTGTCTTTCTGGCTTCTTGCAGTATTTTTCCTTTACCATGGAGTTTTGGAATTTGGCTATGATACTCCTGGCAGTGTACATTTTAGGATCTCTCTTAGGACATGAGCAGTGGATTCTTTTGTTTTCTCTTTTAACCTCTGGTTGTAGGATATCAGGGCAATTTTCCTTAACAGTTTCTTGAAAGATGATGTCTAGGCTCCTTTTTCATCATTGTTTTCAGGTAGTGCAATAATTCTTGAATTATCTTGCCTTGATCTATTTTTCAGGTCCATTTGTTTTCCAAAGAGATATCACACATTTTCTTCTGTTTTTTCATTCTTTTGATTTTGCTTCATTGTTCCTTGATGTCTCATAGAGTCATTAGCTTCCAGTTGCCCAATTCCAATTTTCAAAAAATTATTTTCCTCAGTGAGCTGCTGTACCTCCTTCTCCATTTGGCCAATACTAATTTTAAGGAACTGTTTTCTTCTGAGAACTTTTGTATGTCTTTTCCACTTTTTCCAATTCTGCTTTTGAAAGCGTTCTTCTCATCACTGCATTGTTGTGCCTCTTTTATCATTTGACTTAGTGATGTCTTTACTGTTTGGGAACACCAGCCTTTTAGTTGCCTGAAGGTATCCTCCTGGAGAAGTAATAATCCTAGATTTGATGAGGACCCTGGAGCACTGATAGATCACTTTCTAGGCATATTTAATGGTTCTAATCCTGCTTGGGAAGATCTGACTGATTGAATGGTTACTCTTTTCTCCACAGGAGAGAGGGAAGTTGTCATAGAAGCAACAAATAGTTTGACTTATCTTGGTGTAGAGTGTAAGTGTTTGTTCTATGCCTAGTTTCTTCCAGGCTACTTGTTTTCCAGTTTTCCCAGCAGTTTTCATGAAATGGTGAGTTCTTACCCCAATAGCTAGGATTGTTGGGTTGATTAAACACTAGGTTACTGTCCTGATGTCCTTCTGTGTACTTTGTGTACCTAACCTGTTCCACTGATCTACCTACCCCTTGTATTTTGAATCTAGTGCCAGATGATACTAATGAAAATAGTTTATGGTCTGGCACTTCTGGCCTCAGCATATTTTTTCACTCATTCTCTTGATCTTTTTTTCTTCCAGGTGAAGTTAGTTTTTATTACTTCTAGACCTGTAAGGAAATTCTTTGGTAGTTTTCCTTGTTTTCTATAATTTTCTTTCATTATTTTTGGATTCCCCCTTCTTATTGTGCCAGCAGTTTCTGTGCTTGGGTTCTACCCTAGGAATAGCATTCTTTGCAGAAGTTCTCATTTACAGAAATCTCATCATCATGGAGATTTGGTCCTTTACAATTCCCAAGTGCCCTATGTTGCCTCTTTCTTTCTTGATGATAATCAATATTAGAGTATCATAGGGTCAAGAAAAATAGCTTCTGTCAAAATGTCCTCTGGGAATGGCTCATAATTCTCCATCTGCTCATTTCCTCTAACTCCTACTACTTGATTTCTTCTCCAGGAATCTCCATAATATTTCTAGCCATCCAATATCTTACCATCATGCATTTTGATTCAGCATTGGTACCCAACCACATCTGTGTTGCCACTTTCCTCTGATTGGAATTGGGGGATGCTGGATGGTGGACAAAAAACACTTCTAAGCTTCCTTTATAAAAACAGATTTTTCTCCATTTTAGTAGTTTCAAATTCTTTCCTCCTTTCTCCCTTCTACAACCCATAATGAAGTCAAGAAATACTATGCCTTTTCTATTTATGAAATCTTGGAATACATATTTCTGTTAGACATTTTCAGCTTTCCCCCCTCTAATATCCCAGAAAAGGAAAATGATACAGAAAAAATATGCCTCAATCTGCCTTCCATGTTCACTTCTCAATCCTTGGTTGAATAAAATTTTTCATCATGAATCCTTTGCAATTTTTATAGGGCATTATGGTGATTAGAATAGTGATCCAGTATTTTACTGCTGATTATCTTTGTAACATTGGTGTTATAGTATAAAATTTTCTCCTGATTCTTCTCATTTGGCATCACTTTCATCAGTCTACCCAGGTTTTTCTCAAGACATCTGCTTCATCATTTCTTATGGCAAAGTAGTATTTCATCACATTCTTTCACCCTAGCTTATTCAGCCATTCTTCAATTGATTGGGATTCCCCCATTTTCCATTAATTTGCCATTATAAAAAGAAATTCTGTTACTGTTTTGGTACTGGGTACACATGCATCCTTTTCTGTTTTCTTTTATCTTTCTGGAATATAGAACTATTTGTAGCATTGTTGGTTCAAAGGGAACACACAGTAGTATAGCTTTGGGGTTCCTAGTTCTAAATTGATCTCCTGACTGGTTGGACTAGTTCATACAGTTCTGCCAAGAGTGTCTCAATATCTCTATTTTCCCAAATCCCCTTTAGTTTTTGTCATTTTCCTTTTCTATAAAGTTTGCCAATCTGATAAGCATGAGGTTGTACCTCAGTGTTGTTTTAAGTTGTATTCTTCAATTTTTAGTTATGTGGGACATTGTTTACAAGGCTGTCATTAACTTTGATTTCTTCCTCAGAAAACTGCCAGTTTGTATAACTTGACTATGTATCAGTTGGAGAATGGATCTTTTTCTTATAAATTAGGCTCTGTTCACTATATATTGGAGAAGTGAGTTCTTCATTAGAAAGGCCTGCCACAGAGATTTGTTCCCAGATGCCTACATTTCTTCAAATTTTGGCTACATTGGTTTTGTTTCTGCAAAAAGTATACTTTTATGGAATTGAAATTACCTCCAGAGAGCCTTTCCATCTCTTGTTTGGTCATGAACTATCCAGTTAGTCATAGTAAATTTTTTTCTATGCTTCACGAGTTTGATTACCACGGCAGCTTGCATGTCTAAATCATGTACTTAAATCATGTACCTATTTTCATCTCATCTTGGTATAGCTTATGAGAGTTTTCTTTGTAGCTTATTTCTACAAGCCTACTTGCTTGCCACTTTTACCAGCAGTTTTCATCACATGGTGAGTTCTTTCCCCAATAACTAAGATCTTTGGGTGATCAAGCACTAGGTTGCTGCATTCATGTCCTTCTGTGTATTGTATGTATTGTGTACCTCAGCTTTTCCATTAATCCACCACTCATATTTTGAATGCATTATCAGACTGTTCTAATGATCATAGCTTTGTAGTATAATTTGAGATCTGGAACTGCTGGCCTTCTTCACAGGTTTTCATTGATTCCTTTGATATTCTTGGGCTTTTATTCCTCTAGGTGAAAAACATTTGCAGTACTGCTTGGATCCGTATTTCTGTGAATATGGTTTTGTGATTGTATTCATATATTTCATCTGTGTTTCTGGACAGGTCTATACTCCCATGTCTTTTATAAGCCTGCAGTTATTTTGAATGTCCTTTCCCTTCTACCTCTTCCTGTTCTGTGTTATTGGTACTGATGATTTCTGTGAGTCTATTTTATATCCTTCAACTGGACTGAAGTTTGTTCATTATTTACACTTGTTTATTAGTTGACTCTCTGGAAGTAAATAGCCATAGACTCTTCAAAAGTTTTGTTTCCTCAATGCCTGCTGTATAATTCTTTCAATTATCTTTGTCTTGCCTTATTGCTATAGCTAGCATTTCTGGTACACTGTTGAGTAAAATGATGATTAAGGACATCTTTCCTTCATATCAGATCTTGCTGGAAAGGCCTCCAGTTTTCCCCCATTTCAAACGATGCTTTATTTCAGCTTTTTATAGACTCAAATGAGATACCACTTATCAATTAGAGAAAAACTCCATTTTTTCCTGTCCTCCCTACTGTTTTTGAGAGGAACATGTTTTGTCCAAAGCTTTCTTTCCATCTCTTTAATCATATTATTTTTGTAGTTGTGAATATAGTCAATCCTGATAGTAGTTTTCCTGATATTGAAGCAGCCCTGGCACAGCTCTCACCTTCTATCAATCTCTCAAATGAATCCCTTGGTTAAATAGTACCAGGTCACAGTGTATGCTCTTTCTGTGATACATTGTTGTACTCTTTTACTATTGTCTGATTTACAGATTTTGTATCAGAATCCATTAGGGAAATTAGTTTAGATTTTTCCTTGTTTCTTATAATTTTCTTCCACTCTTTTGAGAATTTCACACTCCCATTGTCCCACCAGTTTCTCTGCTTGGTTCCACATTAGGAATATCATTCTTCTTTCCAGTTATTCTCATCACCAGAAATCTCATCATCATGAAGACTTGGTCTTCAACAATTCCTAAGTTGTACACTAGAATTGGAGTGGTGTAGGGTAAAGGAAAAAATCCTACCAAAGTCTTTCTCTATGGAGGACTCAGAATTAATTCCCATTTGTACATTTCCTTTTACCTCTACTATTTGGTTTCCTCTCCACGAATCTCCATTATTCTTCCTCCAGGTCATATTAGCCATCAGAAATCTCATCATCTTGAATTTTCATTTAGCTTTCATATTCAGCCTTTCTCTACTCTCCCATTCCAACCCTGTTAACTCTCCCCTCTGATTGGATTCCTGCAGGCTGGGGGTAACAAAAGCTTCTGAGGTCTGATTCCTTCCAACTATTTATTTCCCACCAGCTGCTCTGCTTGTCATGTACTCCAGGAACATCATACTTCCCCTGGTATCACCATGTCACCAGAAATTTCATCACAATGTAACTTCCTTCAGCTCTTGTTCAGAACTCCCCAGCTGCCAATCCACTTGGATTGGAAGGCTGAGGGTGGAACAAAAATCCCTCCAGAACTGTCTTATTTTGGGGAGTTCTCCGTTTTTAACTCTCGATTTTCCTCCAGCTCCTGTGATGGATTTGGACTCCAGGATCATCATCTGTCCATCATGATTACCTTATCATCAATGATTTCATCCTCACAGAAATTCTTTAAGCTTCCATATTCAGCTACTTTCTTGCTTCTCTATTCCAATTGGAAGACTTCAGGTTGAGATAAAAAAGGAAGAAAAGACTTTTAAATCCTCCCTTCAGGGAGGGCTTAGAATTTCCAACTCTCCATTGCCCATCTCTTGTTCTCCTTGATTTGGAGTCCAGGAACATCTTTCCTCCTGCAGTATACACTCATCAATGCAACTCTTATAATGTTGATTTCAATAGTTTTCTGGTTAAATAATTCCCAAATACCCTTATTTATTTGTCCATCTGATTGGAATTCTATAGGCTGGCCTCTAATAACATTTTTCATTCTCCAATATATGCTCATTACCCAAAATATCACCATTAGGATTATATCAGCTTTTTTACTCACTACCTGCTTAGTACCCTCAATTTCCCTTTCCCCTCTCCTCTCAGTCTCTCTTTATAGAGTTCTCAGAATTTACAACTTTTTGATTCCAAAAAATTTCTATGCTTACTTTTGCCTCCAGTAACAAAATTTTCTAGCCCTGATTCCCACTTGTTAACCTCTTGCCCTTCCCCTCAAAACAGTAAGAATGCCATTAATAAAATGAAAGTTTAACCCCTCAAGGAGCTTACAATATAAATGGGGAGACAAAAAAATTAGACAGGAAAGTGTGTGTGTGTTTGGTATGTGTGTTTGTGTGTGTGTGTGTCTTTGTGTGGTGTCTGGGGAGGGGCGTAAGACCAGAAGGTACCTAGGAGAGATTATCTTGTTCTCTGTAGCTGTGAGCAGTTAGGTCATTAGATGGGAAAGTGTTACCAGCAGAGTCCATTCTCTGGGCTCTTTAAAGGAACTCATTAGAAGGAATTTGGGACTTTGTCTTCCAGTTCTCTGGTCAGAAGGCAGTGGAAGCTGAGGAAGTAGATACCAGTCAAAACATCAGTTAATAGCATGTTTATGGAGAGGTGATGAGCTCATCCTCAGTAGGGCATCAGGGACAAGTTTTAAGTTTTGCCATTAATTGGTATTGTATTAAGCAGACTTGTTCTGAGGAGATAGCACAATGAAGAAATCTTCTGAGAATAGTCTTTGGGTATGATTAGGAAACAATGAAGGAGAAAGTAGTGAAGGTGAAGAAGGTGTTGAGTAATAATTTGGAAAGGGAGTTGCCATTTTGTAGTGTGCCCAAATTTAATCAAAGTCTCCCCGAAAGAAAAAAGGTAAATTTGTATCTTATGAAGATGAATGGAGAGTGGAAATGTTGCTATGCCTTTTACTTTATGAACCCTATTTGGAGAAATACTTGTTAAAAGGAGTTTTGTGATTTCTCATAATCTCTTATTTTTATTTTATCAGTTTCGATCCCCCCTTTTTTCTTTTTGCTTTTTGGAGGTGGGAAGGCATGGCAGTTGGGGTTAAGTGACTTGCCCAAAGTCACACGGCTAATAAGTGTTAAGTGTCTGAGGCCAGACTTGCACTCAGGTGCTCCTGACTCCAGGGCTGGTGCTCTATTCACTGTGCCACTATATCTTCTTGATGTAGAAAAATGATTAGAATCGTGCATATAGCTCAATTTAAAATTGATAGTATTCTATTCAATTATAAGCTTTATTAACATAGAAAATATAAAAATATATTGGCATCTTGGAATCATTTAAGCATAACATACTAAAATTCTGTACTAGAAGGGCAAATAGAAGCATATATACTAATCTTTTGTGGGGAATATACGTTCATGATTTGATTAATATGTAACTGAGTTGATATTTGTAGTTTCCATGTTTCTGAAGAGTTTGGAATCTACCCCAAAAGACAGAGTTGAAAAAGCAGGGCTGCCAAGTCAGTCTTTGGCAATAGATTTATTGATGTTAGTGGAGTCAATAATTTGAAGTTCTGGCAATGAACGACCCTTGTGAAAATTAAGAATTTTATGTGATTCTAATCATAACAATAAATCCAGGTTGACTTTTATTATATGTGTCCTAAACAAAATTATAATACAGTCTTATTTACAGTGAGATTTGGGTTGTTGTTTTTTTTTTTTTTGCTTTGAGCCATTGTGATATTTGACTATAAATAAAATATACCTTGATGCAAAACACACTTAAAATTTGGTATTATGGGAAAATGTTTATAGACAGCAAAAATAAAAAGTAAATGAAAACTATCAAAATTAAGTCATATTGATGTTTCTAGGGATGCCTGACATTGAATACCTTAAAGTTAAAAGAAACCTTTTTTAAAAATTCTACTAGGTATTGATGCATAAGTTGAGAAAGGGTTTTTTTGTTTGTTTTTTGGAAGAAGGCAGGGCAATTGGGGTTAAGTGACTTGCTCAAGGTCACACAGCTAGTAGGTCTTAAGTTTCTGATGCAGGATTTTAACTCAGGTCCTCCTTATTACAGGTCTGGTGCTCTATTCACTGTACCACATGGTCACCCCAGTTGCTGAGATTTTTTTTTAAAGCAATTGGGGTTAAGTAACTTGCTCAGGGTTACACAGCCAGTCACTATTTATGTGTGGGTGCTTATTTTCTGAGGCTGGATCCGATCCTGGGTTGTCCCAACTCCCAGACCAGCACTCTTACTGCACCACCTAGCCGCCCCTGAAAGTCTTATTACCACATATGGTTGATCTGTTCCTCTTGAAGTAATACTTCTGTCCTCCCTTATATCTCTATAGCAGCTAGGTAGAACAGTAAATAGAGTGCTGGCCTGGGAGTCAGAAAGGCCTGAATTCAAATCTGACCTCAGACACTTACCAGCTGTGTAACCCCAAGGCAAGTTATTTAACCCTGTTTGCTTCAGTTTTCTCATCTGTCAAATGAGGTAGAGAAGGAAATAGCAAACAAACCACTCCTGTATCTTTGCCAAGAAAACCCAAAATGGGGTCAGGTAGAGTGAGACATAACTGAAAGAAATGACTAAACGATAGAATCTCTTAAATGTAACTGGATCACTGTTAACTCTGTCTTGGCTTCTGAATGCAACTAGAATAGAATGTTTGAATTGACAAATGACATGTTCTTATTTGTAAGGCAATTTGAAACACCATTCTCCTGAATTAATAATGTTTGACTGATAATAAATTTCTTTCTATGTCTATGTTTTAAATACAGATACTGGTTTATGTTAGTGTGAGGCTTATAATTTCTTATATTGTAATTTGGGGAAACCATCCTATTAGAAATGCTTTCAGTTTGAAATATGATACCTAGAGTATAACATATTTGTTGGAGGTTAGCTCATCTTTTGATTTGAATGCTCTCATTTTATAACTTTGAACTATTTCTTATTAGAAACATTTTTTTTCTGGAACACAAAGAGTTCCCTTCTGGTTGATGATTATTTTATTATTTAAATAGGTACATTTTGTTTTGTCAAAGTTAATTGGTTTGCTTAAGAAATCTCTTTTTGTGGATTTTGTACCCTGATAAAGATCATAAATCTTTATCAGCTCTGTGAAAGAAAGAGCTACAGGAATTACTATGACATTGAGTGCTTTGTAAAATCTCTCCTGAGACTAGAAGTGACATGGGACATTACCTCAAAGAGGGACAAAGCCCTTCCTGCCTTAGGAACACTCAGAGCCTTAGTGTCAACACAAACTTAGACTTAGTGTCAACAGATACCACTTTCAAAGGGTTTTTCTTTTGAATATATACAGTCCCCTTTAAGACATCGAGTATAATAATAATGTTTGTTTTTTTCTAATTTATGGATTATGAGTGAACTGTTAAGTATTTACTTTATATATAATGTTCCATACTGTTAATATTTTCCTTATGTCTTCTTAATTTACCTTTACATCAGTGTATGTTTAAACTGAAATAGTAAAATGATGAAGAAATGCTTTTGGATAGACCTTATATGTATTTAAATAAATAATAAAGGTTATGTTGTGTTCTTATTTATTATAAAGTAATTGTTACTATAGCAGGAAAAACAACAACTGTACTCTGCTCTAAGCTTTAAGCAGTGAATATAAAAGACTGGGAAGTTTAAAAAGGTAGCCCTAGGAAGATAATGACAAGAGCCTGTTGACTCACTTTCCCCACTGTTATTTCATTTTTGAATAGGAATATTTTCTATCTAGTTGATTCTGGACTTGCCTATGATACCCTTTGAATAATGTGGAACTCTCTTGCTTGATTGACTGTTCTAAAAGGTATCTATGGCTTTTACCTGAAATCAAAGAGCAAAGGGAATTTTCTTCTGACATACCTATGATAATCGAATATATATCTTAGCATTTAATTATGCATAATATACTGTTTATTTTTTCTTCTGGGTTTTTTTTTTATATTTCACTTGCTTATTTGCTATTTTGTAGATATTACTTTCTCCTCTCTTCTTTTTTTATCAGATAAGCTAAAGGTATTTCAATTTCATTTGTATTTTCTTTTTGTAAATTTTTTTCTTTTGTTTTGCTTTTTTGGAGAGCAATTGGGGTTAAGTGACTTGCCCAAGGTCACATGGCTAGTTTTTGTGTTAAGTGTCTGAGGCCGGGTTTGAACTTAGGTCCTTCTAAATCCAGGGTTGGTGTTCTATTCACTGCACCACCTAGCCTCCCTTCATTTGTGTTTTCAAAGAAACGGCCTTTAGTCTTAGATATCAGTTCTTAAGTTTTTTTTTTTCAATTTTTCTGTTTCTTCTCTATTTTTAATATCTTTCTGCTTATTTTATGCTCATTTTTATGTTAGCTTTCTAATTTTCTAATGACTATTCAGTTCATTATTCCTTTTTTTCTGTTTTGTTAATGTGTTTGTAAGGTTATGGTTTGTTTGTTTTTTCTTCCTTAGGACTGCTTTTTCTGCATCCCAGAAATTGTCATATATGGCATATCATCATTATCATCATTTTTTCAAATAATCATTACTTGCTTAAAAAAAAAAAAAACTTTTCACCATTTTCCTGCTGTTCTTTCTAATTTTTAGGTGCATTGTTTTGTTAGTGCAAAAACTCAATTTTATTCCATAAAAATTATCCATTTCTTCCCCCCCCCAACTTTTTGTCTGTTGTTTGGCCATGAACTGTTCCCCTGTCTGTAGATCTAACAGGTATTTTCTTCCATATTCCACTGGTTTGTGTATGATGTCATGCTTTATATCTAAACCATGAACTCATTTTGAACTTATCTTGATTTATGGTATGAGATGTTTGTCTATACCAGTTTCTGCCAGACTGCTTTCCACCTTCCCCTGCAGTTTTTTTCAAATAGTGAGTTCTTGCCCAAGTAGCTGAGATCTTTGGGTATATAGGTTTTTTTTTTTTTTATATACCCAAAGTGTTTTCATTTGCTTCTATATATTGTTTATATACTATATTCCACTGATCACCCTCTCCATTTATTATCCAGTAGCAAATTGTTTTTGATGATAGTAGTTTATGATCTGGTACTTTCAGGCTCCTTTCCTTTGTATTTTTTTCATTCATTTCCTTGATGTTCCTGATACTCTTGATTCTCTTCTTTTCTTTTTTTAAAAAAAATCAAACCTGTCTCATGTTTTATCTATTGGGTTTTTCTTTTTTTTCCCAAAAATAATTTTCTTGTTTTATTTAATAATTCATTGGTTGTTTTTTACTTTCAATTTTATCTCACCTTTAATTTTCTGAATTTCTATTTTGATTTTTAATTGGTGTTTTAAAATTTTTGGTTTGGGGGAGTTTTTTTAGTTGACTATTCAATTGGTTGATCTGCTCTTTCCTGTATAAAAAGGAATAAACAAGCCTATAGAGATAGAAAATTTGGCCTAAGTACTATGTTGGCTGCCTCCCACAAATTTTGTTTTGTTGTCATTATCTTTAATGAAATTATTATTTTCATGATATGTTCTTTCACCCATCAGTTATTTAGTTTCCAGTTAATTTTTGTTAACGCTTTAAAGCCCAGTTATCGATTATTTTGTATTATGGTCAGAAAAAAGTTCATTTAATATTTCTGCTTTTCTGCAACTATTTATGATTTTTATATGCCCAAATACATAATTACTTTTTTTGGAAGTGCTATGCACACCTGAGAAATAGGTATAATCTTCATCCCATTCTGTCTCTGAAGTGGTCTACCATATCTAAGTTTTCCTGTATTTTATTCGTTATCTGTAATTTATTTCTTTTTTATTTTATGGTTAGCTTGATCTAGATCTAATAGATTCACCATCTTTTTGGAAGACTCTTAACAGGCAGAAAACATGTGTTTGTCAATAGGGATCATCCATATCATTGTATCCACTTTGCAATGAGTCACTTAACCCACAATAAATCACTCTTCTCTCTTACTATTGGCTTTTTTCATGTTATATTTCAGAGCTCCTTGGTTTAGAATTTCTAGTAAAATCTGGGTGATCTGTTTCATTTTCTGAGACTGTTTTCTATTTCTTTCAGGAGAGATTCATTTTCTCTTTCAGTATCAATCCTGTTCTTTCACCCTAATTTCTTAAGTAACTATTCCTCTAAATCTTGCAAGAATATATTTTTTCAATTTCTTGCTGTGGTGGCTCTAGCTTCAAGAAAGTCAAAGTCCTCTAGTCATTGGCTTAGTATCCTTATCTTCAGTACTTAAGTTTCTTAAAATATGCCACATATCTGTATTAAAATACCACTGCAGCTACTTTTGAGGTTCTACCTTATCTCTATGCTTTCTGTGGAGATAGGTATCATGAGACACTTTTGTTTTAGAACCAAGTTCCTCTTAAGAATTTACTATATCATTGAAAGCTCAGTATAAGGGTTGGTTTTCCCCTCTGGGCATTCTTTTAATAGAATATCATCTCAAGAATAGAGGGTAGAGATAAGAGAGAGGTGGAGATAGAAAAAAAAACAGGGATAGAAAGGCAGAGAAGAGAATTTCCCTTCTGTTGTAGCATGGGGTTTAAATTTTGTTCCTTGACCACTTTGATGTAGGCAGTAGGTGACCAACCTGGTTATATGACCTAACCCTACCAGTGAAGATGTAACCAAGAGTTCTAGTCCCAGCCTTGGTTGGCAGCTCATGAATCTGATGAAGAAAGTGGGATTTCCTGTTTCTTCTTCAGATTCCTTAGCCCTTGTCAGTGACTTATGGACCTAAGAGCAAAGAGATCCCCTCCCACTGAAATGTCAGGTTCGGTGACCTAGCTGTGACTTTCTCCAGAGCAGACAGAACCTTAGCAGCAGAGCTTTCTGTGCTCTGAAAGGAGACTCAGTCACAGTGTTTGTTATTGGCTTATGGAATGCAATAAGTTCCAGAGTTGATTCTCTGTCTTGTATCTGTCTGTCTGTCTGTCTTTCTCTCTCTCTCTACCTCTCCTCCTTCCTGGTCATATTCCAATGGGACACTTTTAACAGGAATTCATAAGCATTGTCTCTTGTAACATGTAATGCATCCAGTAGACTGATTTGCTGTTACATATGCTAAACAGAGTGACAAAAATACTAATTACATTTCCCAGTTCTACCAATCAAACATGATTTGCCAAGAGTGTGCAAACAGTTTCTATTTTCTATTACAATTATAGCCTTAACCACTGTAGGAACAAGCCACTAATCTAATTTCCTCTATTTTTCTAATAAGCATGTCTTGTAGTGATATACAGTAACGTTTTGATTCTCTGCCCAGCCAGAGGCCATTTATCTTCCCAGCAAAGTGTTTGCCAGGTAAGTGAGCAAATTTCCTTTGGTCAATCAGCAGTGCCCTCACTGAATTCAGAGGATGCTTGAATCTCAAATACTGGGGATACAGGAGGCCAACTGATTGGGGAGCCAAGGGTATGCTGAAGGCTGGGAACATTGGTGGCCTTCTTAGAGTTATAGCTATGGGCATTAGCTGGTCACACTCAAATTCTACTAGGTGGCCAGTGACCTAATTTGGCTATCAGTTCATTTGATTGATGCCTGAAAAAATAAGCTCATGACAAGGTTATTTAAAAAAAGTCTATCCATAGCCCATCCTGGGGGAGGGTCCCATATCTTTAACTTTAACAGCTTATGCACACAGGTATGTTCTTTGCCAACTATACAACATATATGCTTATATTACTGGAATAAAAATAAACACCTGAAAGCTTCACCCCAAAATGATGGTCTAGTACAAAACGAAGTCATTTATATCAGGCCAAGAAATGACTACAGTCCCCAACTTCCTTTCTATATAGTCATTCAATGGTAGATGTAACTGGGGCTTCATAATGCATACAACTAAAGCTTCAAGGGCTTCTAGTATAAAATTGGTAGACAAGGTCTGAGGTCTGAATGGGGAACCTCCAGGTCTTCTGAGAACAGAATCAGAGCTATGACCACTATAATTAATTTTCCTCCAACTTGTCTTTCTCGTTCTTTGTGCCTTTTTGTTTCCCTCATTCCTGGCTGTGTTGAATGTAAGAAGTCAAAATAGACATTGGAGATGGCAAAGGATGTTATAATTCTGGGTTGAAGTTGAAGGTCAAACAGGAAATCACTTTCTTTGTCTTTTTGTCTATGAATTTTTTAAGGTTAATGTTATTCCTGCACTTCTTCATCCTTAGGAGCACTCCCAGGAAGACCTTAGCTGTCTAACTCCTGTGTACACGTATGCTATCCAAACTGGCATTGTTACCTTTGAAAAGTTTCCTTCAGGTTATCCATCTCTTTGCCTTTAAAGTTAACCTTTAAAGTTAACATGATTTCTACATTTATGGTACTAGGCTTCTTCCAGTGAAGAGCTGCACAGTCTCTCCTTTCTGGACAAATTTCATTTTGAAAAGCCCACTGTTCTTTCAGAAAGGTGAGTTATCAGAATTAAATTTTATTAAGGAATTTATAGAGATTGGGGGTGGGGGCATCAGTCAGGGTAACCCCAGGCTGGTGCGTCCCGATGGGGCATTGAAATGGTTCCACTGTGCTCTGGAATAATCTTTCCAAGTGCTCCTACACATCTTTTCCAGTAAAAAGAATAACTCACTGGTACATAGCAAGCTGTACATTTTGGGTTAATTTTGAGCCTCTGAGCAAACTGTGAGAATATTTTTTTCTTTTCCTGATGTTACAGGGAGAGACCAGCTGATAACATAGGATAAGTAACTTGGTTACTTTGACAGGTCTGGTAAGTGGATGAGTTGGGAGGTAAAGTCCTGGCTTCCTGACCCTACAAGACAGGTTGTGACCACCAAGAGATTAGGAACATTGCCTGTCAACCATCACCCATCCTGGACTTCCCTAAGAATTCATGGTCCACATAACTAGAACCACAAGCCTTTTCAAAAGCCCTCTATTTGGAAGGCCCTTATCAGACAATTGAGAAAAGTGGGGCTTTCAGGTTTTCCAATACCTCTTCCACAGAATGTGACTGAAGTACAAATTAGACCTCCCAGGTCAGCTGACCTCAGATGGAGGCCTCTGGACACTGCCATGAGTGTGCCTCTATCTTCAGCGGATTTGATTCTTTTTTTTATCATTTCCATTGTCTTGACTCCATCAAAAGGAAATAGCAGGAAATTAAACTGCAAATGCTTAAGATGTCACCGAGTTTGGACAATGTGCAGGGCAAGCTAGACAGTCTTGCCATCTCTTTTCCACTAAACTTTGGAAGCTGTACTTCATTTATGGATTTTCTATTCCAAGTAATGTATTAACCTGGAAAATTTAAGAAGTCTCAATCATGTTTACTATTCTAACCATTCTGTTCCCCTTTGAAAGGTAAGACTTTTCACTTCCTTTTTCTCTTGAGGAAAGTGGATTATGATTGCATTTGGGGCTGAAATTTGAATTCTCCCTTAATGTGATAAACAAATTAAATTCTTGTGCTCCAGGCATACCAGGTCTTTTCCTTTCTGTTCATGATGAATCACAGTTACAAATGCAAGAAAAAGAACAATAGTAATACATCTAAATACAGAAACAGAAATAACCACAAAAAATATCTTTTATGGAATGCAGGGTATATATGTTATCTCCTTTGATTCAACAACAGACCTATGATTACCATGCTCTTGGTAATCCAAGTGACAGAGGAAATAAGTGATGTTAAATGATGGATTTGTGTATGTGTATATACATATACATATATATATATATATATATATATATAAATATATATAATTTTTTCCTCTCCCTTTTGTATTTCCCTCTTACCATTTTATTTTCCTCCATCCTACTTTTATTCAGAGGTGGCAGAATAAATACACATTTCCAGGGGCCTCCCTCAAATGTCACTTTATCCTTGTTTTTACCTCTCAACGCCTTGAGATTAACTGTATTTCCCTTTTGATTGGTTCTAGGATTATTCCCAGGAAGAGATAAGGAGTCTTCTTCCTGTGGACACATATCATTTTGACAAGCTGTTTCTTTTCAGAGGTGAGTTCCCAGATTTGCATTTGTTTCATAAATTTGAGTAGGTTAGGTCTAGGCTAAGTCAGGGAAAGCCAGAGAGTTACCACCTGATGGACCTTTGAAGTAGTTCCCCCGTAGTCCTGACACATCTTTCCTTGGAAATGTTCATGTGTATCAGAAACAAGAAAAAGAAGATCTCTGTTGAATGCAGCAAACTCTCTATTTTGTGTGTCTGTTGAGCCTCAGAGCAAACTGTGAGATTGGTCGTTTTCTTGCTCTGGATTTTTAAGTCAAAGAGTAGAGGAGGAGTCAGGTCACATGACTTGACCCTGCTGACATGTCTGGTAAGTGGTTGAATTGAGATGCAAAGTCCAGGTTTCCTGACCATGAAGGTCAGGATGGGGCCTCTGAACAATTTGGGGCCCTGCTAGGTCAGCCATTCATTTTTCCTCCCCTGCCAGCCTTCACTTCCCTAAATATTCAGAGTCTTCATAAGGAAAACTGTTGGCATTTTCACAGTCCATTTGCTTGAAACCCCCTTATCAGAAGAGTAAGGGAAGTGAGGCCCTCAGAATTTACAAAGGCCTAATAAATAGAATCTGTCTTACATAAGCACATTTGCTTGGCTGACTGCAGATACAACCCACTGGACCCTACTTTGAGTATGCCTCTCCCTCAGTCATGTTTCCTTCTTCCTTGTCATTTCTGTTCTTCTGGCTCAAACAAACAGAGTCAGAAGGACCAAAAATTGCAAGTAGTTGGGATAACAGACAGCTGGAATGATGTTTGGGGCCACCCCTGCAGTCAGTCTTGCCATCTTTTTTTCTCTAAGTCCTCAAGGCTTACCCTCATTTCTGATCTTTCCTTCCTAGGATGAAGATACTCTGGAAGATCTGAAAATTGGTCTTCTTGTTCACAAATGTTCAACAGTCAGGTCTCTTTAGTTCCTTTCTAGTTTGAGAAAACTGGATGATGCCACCCTTGGGGGTGCCATGTGGCCTTGCCTGTGAGGTCTGCCATAAGGTGATGGACAGATTCCATTCTCCTCCTCACTCCAGGTATACCAAGTCTCTTTCTTCCATTCAGGATTAATCACAACAACAACAAAAACAACAAAAAAAACCTGCCCTAAAAAGAACTGCAACTATCAAATCAGAAGTGAGCACAACAAATATCATTGAAGGGCTACAGTGTGTATGTGTTATCTCCTTTGACCCCGCAGCAGACCTTTGATTCTGGTTCTCTTTTCATTCCAATTGATGGAGAAATTAAGTGATGCTAAAAGATGGGAAGTTCCTCAGGCCAGGAGGACACACTTCTTATGTGACTGAGGTAGGATTGCTCCTCAGGCCTTCCTGGCTCCAAGTCCAAGGATCTAAGATGTTTGGACTTCTGCCATCATTTCTGTTCCCATGCTTCATTTCCTTTCACCATACCATCATCCTTGGCTTGCTTGGGTATTCATCGTCCTTGAGAACCCACGTCTTGAAATGTTGACACCAAAGTGATGGAAATGTGAATATATTTTCACCCTCCTTTTTGTATTTCCCCTATGCACTTTCCTTTTCCTTTATCCTATGTGAATTCAAGGGTGGCAGAATTAGTGGACATCTCCTAGGACAAAGTTCTTTTAGGTTAGGATCAGATTCTGAGGGTCCCCAGAAAGTCAGATTCTCCTTTTGGCCTTTCAATGCCTTAAGGTTAGCCTTATTTCTTTGTTGTTTGGTTCTAGGTTCTTTCCCAAGAAGAACGGAGGAATCTTCCACTAGTGGACAAATTTCATTTTGATAGTCTCACTGTTTCTTTTCCAAGGTGAGGTTCCAAATTTGTATTTGTTTTAGAAGTTTGAATAGCTTAGGGCTGGGTGCCTAAGTCATGGAAAGCCAGAGAGTTTATCTTCTGATGAACCTTGGAAATAGTTACCCTGCACTTCTCACACATCCTTCCTTGGAACTGCTCACACGCGTGTAATAAGAAAAAGAAGAGCTCACTTGTAAGTAGTAAGGTTTACATTTTCTGTTACTTCTGAGCCTCAGAGCAAACTGTAAGATTGGTGTTTTTCTTACTCTGATTTTATAGGTCAGAAACCTGATGATGAGTCAGGTCACATACCTTGGCCCTCTTGACATGCGTGGTAAGTGGCTGAGTTGAAAGGTGAAGTACAGGCTTCCTGACTATGCAGGTCAGGATGGGCCCTCTTAGTGATCTGGGCCCCTACTTGTCAGTCTGTCATCTGCCCTCCCATATTTATTTATTCTTGCTGTGCTTCACTTCCCTAAAAATTCAGTGCCCAAATAGCTAGAAGTACAGGCCTCTTCAAAGGTCCTCTATTTGGGACCCTCTTAGTAGACATCTGAGGAGAGTGAGGCCCTTGCCTTCACCAAGACATAGTTGTATGAATGTGTGGGACCCGTGCATTGGACCCTCTGCATGGCAGACCCCATTTGGAGGCCATGGGACAGAGACATTCCTCTACATTGGTCATATTTTATTCTTCCTTTTAATTTCTGTTCTCCTGGCTCTATCGAATGGAGTCAGCAAGAAAATAAATTTCAAATAGTTGGGATGCCAGACACCTAGAAGATGTGCAGGGCCACCCATGCAGTCAGTCCTTCCAACTCTTTTCCTGCAAGTCCCCAAGGCTTAACATCCTTTCTTTATTTCTTCTTCCTAAGATGGAGATACCTGGAAGATTTGAGAAGTTGCCCTCTGGTTCACATATGTCCTCAGGCCACCATCCCTCTTCCCTTTCATATGTGAGTCTCTTAGATTCCTTTATCTTTTGGCAAAGATGGATGATGGCTGCCCTTGGGGTTGGCATTGGGCCTTGCTTAAGGGGTCTGCTATATTGTGCTGCACAGATTCTATTCTTCTGCCCACTCCAGGTGTGCCAGATGTTTTTCTTTCTGTCCAGGATTAATCACAATAACAACAGCAACAAAAAGAGCCATAATAATCACTTCACCTACCAAATCAGAAACAAGGACAGCAAGTATCATTGAAGGAGTACAGTGTGTGTATATGTTATCTCCTTTGAGCCAACAACAGACCTCTGATTCCAAAGCTCTTGGTAGTCCAATTGACCGAGGAATATATATTTTCCCCCTCCTTTTTATGTTTCTGTTTTGATATTTCATTTTCCTTCATCCTACTTTATTCAAGGGTGGCAAAGAAATACACATTGCTAGTGGCAAAAGGTCTTGCAGGCTTGGTTCAGACTCTGGGGCCTCCCTCAAAAGTCACATTTGCCTTTCTTTTGATTCTCAGTGCCTTAAAATTAACCTTATCTCTCTCTTGATTGGTTCTAGAATTATTCCCAGGAAGAGCTGTGTAGTCTTCCTCCTCTGGATGAATTTCATTTTGACAAGGTCGCTGTTTCTTTTCAAAGGTGAGTTTCCGGAATGGCATTTGTTTCAGGAATTTAAATAGGTTAGATCTGGGGACTTATGTCAGAGAAAGCCAGGGAGTTTACCTCTTGATGGGCCTTTCAAATAGTTCCCCTGGACTTTTGACATCATCCTCTGAAAGTGCTCATGGCCATCTGTAATAACAGCAAAAAAAGAACTCCCTTGTGTGCAACGATCTCTACAGTGTGTGTGCCTTTTGAGCCTTAGAGCAAACTGCAAGATTGGTCATTTTCTTGCTCTGATTTTGTAGATCTGAAACTTGATGATGAGTCCAGTCACATGACTTGGTCTTCTTGACATGTTTGTAAGTGGATGAGATGAGATGTGAAGGTCAAGCTTCCTGACTGTGCAGGTCAGGATGGGGCCTCTTAACAACTAGGGCCCTGCTGGCTAGCCATTCATTCCCCGCCCCATATATGTTTATTCTTGATTTGCTTCATTTCCCTAAAATTTCAGTGTCCAGAGAGCTAGAAGTACAGACCTCTTCAAAGGTCCTCTATTTGACAGTTCCTTAGCAGACAATTGAGGAGAGTAAGGCCCTTTGCTTGACCAAGGCCTAATTGAATGAATGTGAGGGACATGTGCATTGGACCCTCTACTTGGCAGAGTGCAGATGGAGGCCACAGGACAGAGACATTCCTCTACATTAGTCATATTTTATTCTTCCTTATAATTTCAGCTCTCTTGGCTCTATCAAATGGAGCTAGCAAGAAAATAAATTTCAAATAGTTGGGATGCCAGACACCTAGAAGATGTGCAGGGCCACCCATGCAGTCAGTCCTTCCAACTCTTTTCCTGCAAGTCCCCAAGGCTTAACATCCTTTCTTTATTTCTTCTTCCTAAGATGGAGATACCTGGAAGATTTGAGAAGTTGCCCTCTGGTTCACATATGTCCTCAGGCCACCATCCCTCTTCCCTTTCATATGTGAGTCTCTTAGATTCCTTTATCTTTTGGCAAAGATGGATGATGGCTGCCCTTGGGGTTGGCATTGGGCCTTGCTTAAGGGGTCTGCTATATTGTGCTGCACAGATTCTATTCTTCTGCCCACTCCAGGTGTGCCAGATGTTTTTCTTTCTGTCCAGGATTAATCACAATAACAACAGCAACAAAAAGAGCCATAATAATCACTTCACCTACCAAATCAGAAACAAGGGCAGCAAGTATCATTGAAGGAGTACAGTGTGTATATATGTTATCTCCTTTGAGCCAACAACAGACCTCTGATTCCAAAGCTCTTGGTAGTCCAGTTGACCGAGGAATATATATTTTCCCCCTCCTTTTTATGTTTCTGTTTTGATATTTCATTTTCCTTCATCCTACTTTATTCAAGGGTGGCAAAGAAATACACATTGCTAGTGGTAAAAGGTCTTGCAGGCTTGGTTCAGACTCTGGGGCCTCCCTCAAAAGTCACATTTGCCTTTCTTTGGACTCTCAGTGCCTTGAGATTAACCTTATCTCTCTCTTGATTGGTTCTAGAATTATTCCCAGGAAAAGCTGAGTAATCTTTCTCCTCTGAACTAATTTCATTTTGTCATGGTTATTCTTTTCAAAGGTGAGTTTCTAGGTTGGCATTTGTTTCAGAAATTTAAATAGGTTAGTTCTGGGGGCTTATGTCAGGGAAATCCAGAGGCTTTACCTCTTGATGGACCTTTGAGATAGTTCCCCTGGACTTTTGGCATCATCCCCTGAAAGTGCTCATGGGCATCTGTAATAACAACAAAAAAAATATGCCCTTGCCCACAGTGAGCCCTACAATTTGTGTACCTTTTTTGACTCGGAGGAAACTGTGAGATTTGTGTTTTTCTTGCTCTGCTTTTGCAGATTAGACAGCTGAGAAAGAATGAAGTCACATGATTTCACGCTCTTGACATGACTGGTAATTGGCTGAGTTGAGATGTGAAGTCCAGGCTTCCTGACTGCAGGTCAGGATGGAGTCTCTCAGTGATTTGGGCCCCTACTTGTCAGCCATTCATTTTTCCTCCTCTGTCACATACATATTCATTCTTGCCACCCTTGTTTTTCCTAAAACTTCATTGTTCACTTATATAGAACTACAGAATTTTTCTTTCCTTGAAAGCCCCTTATCTAACAAGTGAGGGAAGTTAGGCCCACAGGGTTTTCAAAGGCACAGGTGATAGAATGTGTCTGACATATGTATTTGGTCCTGTTCTTGGCAGGCACTACATATGAGACACTGCTTACTGCTTTTAGTGTGCAGTCAGACTTTATTCTTCCTTATTATTTTCATTGTTTTGACTCCATGGAATGAAGACAGTACGAAAACAAATTGCTACTAGTTGGGATATTACAGAGCTGGGACAACATGCAGGGCCACCACAAAATCAGTCTTGCCGTTTCTTTTCCTCTAGGTCCTAGAGGCTTCACTTCATTTCTGGACTTCCCATTTCAAGGACTGTGTTAACCTGGAAGATTTCAAAAGTCACCCTCATGTTCACTATTCATCCCACTTGCATTTGGAAGGTAAGCCTCTTCAGTTTCTTTTTCTTTTGAGAAAGAGGAAGGATCATTGCCTTTGGGGCTATTCTTTCACCCAGCCTATGAAGTGTGCTTTAATGTGATGGACAGATACTATTCTTTCACTCCAGACATACCAGGTATTTTCATTTCTGTTCATGATTAATAACAATAAATACAACAAAAAGAAGAATTATCATACCTCTAAATACAAAAAAATGAAACAAACACGAAAAATATCTTTTATGGAGTATAGTGTATGTGTGCTTTTGTGTTTGACCCAACAACATTCCTCTGATTCCCATGCTCTCGGTGATCTGAATGACAGAGGAATTAAGTGATGCTAAGTGATGGACTTTGGCATATATACATTTCCCCTCTTTTTTGTATTTTCCTGATGCCATTTTATTTTCTTTTATCCCACTTGCATTCAGGGGTGGCAAAATAAATACACATTACCAGTGATTAAAGTTCTTGCAGGCTTGATTGAGATTCTAAGGTCTCTCCCAAATGTCACTTTCTCCTTCTTGCCTCCTGTGTACTTACCTCCTGAGAGGTAAAAACCTTATTTCACTGTTGATTGGTTCTAGGATTATTCCCCCAAAAAGCTGAGCAACCCTCCCCTTGTGGACAAATTTCATTTTGACAAGGTCACTGTTTCTTTTCAAAGGTGAGTTTCCAGATTTACTCTTGTTTCAGAAATTTGAGTTGGTTATGTCTGGGGGCCTAAGTCAGGGAAAGCCAGGGAGTTTCCCTCCTGATGGACCTTTGAAATAGTTCCCCTGCACTCCTCACACATCCTTCCTTGGAAGTGCTCATGCACATCAGTAATAAGAAAGAGAAGTACTTCGTTGCATGCAGCAAGTTCTACATTGTGTGTGCCTGTTGAACCTCAGAGAAAACTGCTTTTCTTCCTCTAATTTTGCAGGTCATAGAGCTGAGGAGGAGTGAGGTCGTGTGACTTGGCCCTCTTGATATGTCTGGTAAGTGGCTGCATTGAGATGTGAAGTCCAGGCTTCCTGACCATGCATGTGAAGTTGGGGCCTCTTAGCAATGTGAGCATTTGCAATGCAGCCATTTGTTTTTCCTCCTCTGCTACATAGGTGTCCATTCTTGCCATCCTACAGTACCCTAAAAGCTCAGGGTCCACATAGGTAGAACTGTAGGCCTTTTCAGGGGCCCTTTATCAGATGAGTAAGGGTCACAGGATTTTCAAAAGCATACTCCAAAGAATGTGTCTGACATATATACTAGGCTCCTGCTTGGGTGACCCTAGATGCAGGCCAGTGGACAATGCCTTGAGTGTGCCTCTACCTGGGTCATTTTTATTATTTTCATTTCCATTCTCCTGGTTCCATCCAATGGAATCTGCCAGACAGTAAGTTACAAGTGGTTGGGATGCCAGACAGCTGGAAGATGTGCAGGGCCACCCACACAGTCGGTCTTTCTAGTTCCTTTCCTCTTAGTCCCAGTCCATCTTGCCATAGCTTTCCTCTAACCCCTAGTGGCATCACATTCTTCTGCACTTTGTATTTCTAGGATTGTAAAATTCTGGAAGATTTGAGGAGTCATGCTCTACAAATTTCCTCCTGTAGCCATCCCTCTTCCTTTTCAAAGGTAAGTCTCTTCATTTCCTTTTTCTTTGGGAGAAATGAATGAAGGTAGCCATTGGGGGGGCGGGGTGTGTTTGGCTTTGCTTGTATACTGCTCCATAATGTAATGGATAGATTCCATTCTTGTACTTCAGGTGTGCCAAGACTATTCCTTTCTGTTCAAGATTAATCACAAGAAAAACACCCACAAAACCACAATAATATCTTTAGCTACAAAACCAGAAACAACTATGACAAATATCATTTATGGAGTACAGTGCATGCATGTTATCTCCTCTGACCTGGCAGCAGACTTCAGATGCTGATGCTCTTTGTAGTCCAATTGGCAGAAGAATTATGTGATGCTAAGATGTAGAAGGGGACTTTGTCAGGATGACACATTTCATGAGTGGCTCAGGTGGGATTCCTTATTGGACCTTTGTTGTTCCAAGTCTAATTCTCTAAGACGTATTGCTGTTGACCATCGTTATTCCTCTTGGGGTTCATTTTGTTCTAGGTTTTTGAAAAAATATTATTGTTTATTTAATTCAGACATTTAAAAATAATTTTATTCTAAATTCTCTCTTACTTTTTCCCTATCCATTTTGATTGCAAGGAATATTTTACCAATTATACATGTGAAATCATGCAAAATATATAGAAATCTTCATTTAGACTCCATCAATTCTTTCTCTGAAGGTGGGAAGCATTATTTTTTATCATGAGTCCTTTGCACTTGTCTTATATTATTGTATTACTGAGAATAGCTAAGTCATTCACAGTTGAACATCATACAGTACTGCTGTTACTATGTATGATGTTCTTCTGGTTTTGCTCATTTCACTTTGCATCAGTTCATGTAAGTCTTTCAAGTTTTTTATAAAAGCATCCTATTTTAGATTTCTTATAGCACAATAGTATTCCATTACATTCATATATCACAACTTGTTCAGCCTTCCCTGGTTGATAAACATCCCCTCAATTTCCAATCACCACCACAAAAAGCGATGCTCTAAATATTTTGTACAAATAGCGCCCCCCTCCTTTTTTTTTTAAATCTCTTTGGGATACAGACCTAGTAGTGGTATGTTCTGTCATATTTCCAAATTGTTCTCCAGAATGATTGAATCAGTTCACAGCTCCACCAACAGTGCTTTAGTCTCCCTCTTTCCCATATCCGCTCTAACACTTGTCATTTCCCCTTTCTGTCATAACAGCCAGTCTGATAGATGTGAGGTGGTACCTCAGAGTTGTTTTAATTTGCATTTTCCTAATCAATAGTGATTTAGAGGATTTTTCATATGATTGTAGTCCTGCTTGTCAGTCACTGTGGGGTGTTTTTCAAACATAACTGTCACTGTGGGTAAGCCTGCTCCACCCCCATGTCCCAACCTGCAATCAGACATTGCCATTGGATGCACCCTAGCAGTTAATTAAGCTGTGAAGTGGAAGAAAATTTAGCTCTCCAAAACCTAGGACAGTAAAAGGAGAAATAGGTTCCCAGACCCAAATTTTTATTCTTTTTTCCCTTTGTGCAGGAAAAGGGAAGGCAGAAGAAAAAGCTAAAGGCTCACTGACAAGAGGCTGGTAGGTAATTGGTCTTGCCTGCATTTGCACGAGAATACCAGTACTTAGCTTATAAAGGGAGTGGGAAGAGTGGGCCTTCCCAGGACTCCAGGGTAGAAGAGTTGTAATAGCTTGCCAGATATACCCACAGCTGAGCAATGAGGATAAATAGGAAGGGACTGGGGAAATTATGGAAAAAAAAAGAAAAAAAATATTTTGGCCAGATAAAGGATGAGACTTTAGGTATTGAACTCAGTCAGTTGCACATTCTAGGTTAGGTAAACCAGGTATTTTCAGTGCTGTTGAGAGAGGCTTTGAAACAGCAACTGGGGGAGGTGACTAGGTACCAGGAATACCTTTTGGGAAGGCTAATGTAGAACTTTCAAGGCTTTTAAACATGAACATAGGGGCAGCTAGGTTGCTCAGTGAATAGACCACCGGCTCTACAGTCAGGAGGACCTGAGTTCAAATTTGACCTCAGACACTTAATGCAAAACTAGCCCTGTGACCTTGGGCAAGTCACTTAACCCCAATTGCCCTGCCCTACCCCCTCCAAAAAAGCAAAAACAAACAAACAAAAAACCCATGAACATAAAAAAGAGCAATCTCTGTCTCCATTTCTAACTGTGGCTAAGTTGGAGGGGCAGACAAGAGAAAGAAAAGAAAAAAAACATTCAGAAAAGTGAAGATTATTTCTATAGTCTAGGATAGGATTGGCAAGGGAAATTTCTGGTCAGAATATGAAACAAGCAAAGCAGGTACAGTTGTGAAGGCCTTTATCGGAGCTTGAAAGAAAGGAAGAGATCAAGTTTAACCAAATTAGGGAAAAGAGGAAATGGGTAGGAAGTTACTAAAAGTTGTAATCTCTTTTGCCCTGATAGTATCAACAGAGGACTTGAAAGAAAAGAGTTGTAGAAATTTGGAAAGAGAAATGAGGAAGGGTTTGATCTCATTCAGAGAAGAAGGATATGAGAAACTTTATTTGATTATTCTTCATGATATGGAAAATATAGAAATGTATTTGCAGCATTGACTTACTTGGGGATAGCAAACCACTAGCAGGATATATTTTAGTCCTTGCATGAATAGTATTCATTGATTATTTAATTATTGCACAATAGAGGTTATGTTTGAAATTTCTGTATTTCAGGAAAGTTTCATGGATCCTAAAAGAAGAGTGAAAATGCAAGACTATAGCTTTAAATCTTTGGCAGTAGATCAAATGAAAATAGCTGGCCCTATAATTTGAAGGGCTAGCAGTAAATGGTTTTTGGACAAATTGAGATTTTCACTTTATTATTAGTGATTGTAAATCCAGATTTGATTTGGTCCTGAAACTAAATCATCCTGTGGTCTCATTTATAGTGAAAATGTATTCCCCTATCAGTAATTGTGGTAAATCAGAAAGTAATTGCCAAAAAGCATTTGTTATTTGGCATTGAGGGAGAAGAAAAAAAATGCTAGAAAATGCATGGATCAGGAAAACCTGAGTCAAAAAAAATCTTGTCTCAGCAATTTATCCAGTCTCAGAAATATATTGACTGTGTGTCTTCACCTTTCTTTACTTTAGTTTCCTGATCTGTAAAAGGGAAAATTAAATAATAGCACCCACCTCCCAGGGTTGTTGTAAGGATCACATGATTGTAAAGTGTTTAACACAGCACCTGGCATATGGCAATCACTATGTAAATAATAACTATTGTTAACATTATTATTTCTTTAATTAGATATAATTGATCCATTCTCAATAACTTTTTTTTTACCAGGTTTTAGATGTAATCAGTATAAAGTGCTAAAAACAATGTATGTATATGTAAAAGAATTCAGAGATGCATTCAAATAAATTTATATTATTTGGCATCCTGTAAAATAGTATTTGCAAATTCTGTTATGTTTTAAAAATCCCTAATATTGTTTATATTGTTATTATGTTTCTAAATGTCCTTGTATTGTGGATGCTGGGAAACCATTGCATAAAATATGCTGAGAATTTCTTTTCATCTGTTTACTTTGAAATTATTATTTAAGTCATAAATTATTATTGAAATATGAAATTATTATTTAAGTCATTATCATAATGTAAAAACCAAGTATTTTCTTGGGTATATTCTGAAAGGGAAAAATGATCATTACTTACTGTTTGAGAAAAAGTACAAAGAAAAAAACCTTTAAAATCTCCTTATTTATAAAATTCAAGAGCTTCTTGAGAACACCTGTTTTGTCAAGCTCATAAAATCTTAGCCTTGTGAAAGAGCTTGCTAGTGTTGTGAAATCCTTAAACGATCAACTGCTTTTCTGAGAAAATGGGATCCCTTCTTTTACTCCTTACAAAAATGGGGGAGAGGGTGGCTAGGTGGCGCATTGAGTAGAGCATCGGCCCTGGAGTCAGAAGGACCTGAGTTCAGATCTGGTCTCAGACACTTAACGCACACACAAATAAAAACCTAGCCATGTGGCCTTGGGCAAGATACTTAACCTCAATTGCCCTCCCCCCAAAAAAATGCGGGAGAAAAATTTTCAAGCCTCCTTATAATAAAGAGTGAGTTTCTTGTGAAATTATAACTGGAATAGTACATATTGAAGTTAGATCTTTAGTCAAATTCACCTCAACAAACTCCAATCTTAGAGATTTGTTTTTGCCTCAAGTGGTGAATATAGAATATCTTAAGAGATAGATAACTGTTAGTCTGGAAATTTACAGCAATTGGCCAGTGTTTTTCTAGGGTTCTGGGTAAATTTTCATATATTCACTGTCTCTCTGAAATTCTAGAATGTAATTATTTTCTTGATTTTTAGTGATTCATTTTTATACTGTTGAGCACAACTCCACGGGGGGGGGGGGGGGGGGATTGTGACCTTGGGTGAATCACCTAACACTAATTGCCCTCGAAAAGAAAAGCAAAAAAAAGTCTCTTTTTGTTTAAAGGGCTTCTGAGAGCAGTAACCTAAGTTTGTGTACTATCAGAGTAATAAGGTGACCTTTCCTTAATATACACAACAATATCCATCTAAATTCAAGAGCAACAGTTATACGTAGTGGACAAGTTTTAACATGATCTTGCAAAAAATTATGTGTAAACTACAAATGTTCATTATCATCATTACTATTTAACATAGGGCTAGAAAAGCAAGCTGTTGCAACAAGACAAGAAGGAAAAAATAGAATGAGCATAAGCAAAGAATCCCTTTTTGTAGATAATGTAATGATTTACTTAAACATGGTTAACAACTGAACATATTTTATGTTTACACATCTAGTCCCAAGTCTTTTGTTGGTTGTTACATTTGGACTTAAGGATCTTTTAATCAAATTCATTGGTCTACCTGTTGAACCTAGGGATAAAAATCATCTATTTACAATGAATACTGGTAGCTACTCATAGCAGCAAGCACTCCAACATCCCCAGGGTGGCTGCCAATACAGGTTCTTAGATCTCCTTTTCTAAAGGAAAGCAACTCAAAATGGGTTAAGAAGCTTACTTTAATCAATCAAACATAGATTGTTTACCTAGTTCAGGGGAAAAAGGTCAGCATCCCGAACTTCAAAGTATACAGACAGAACTTACAAGATGGAGAAACAAACAGATCAAGCAGACAGGCTTCCAAACGGTCCAACCATTATCAATACCAAATCACAGTTACCAGAGAGAGAAGCATCAACATCTGGGTTTTCAAAGCCAGGGTGGGGGGTAGGGGGGGGGGGGCTCTCAACAGCTGCCCAGAGTCTCATCTGGTCAAGTCACACAACACTTCTCAAAGTGAGCCCCAAAGCAAAGCCTCACATCAGGGATTATATAGCCTTCTCCTGGATCAGAGAATGTAACCACCCTCTTCACCCACTGCCCAATCACACAGCTTCAAGGTGTGGGCATTCCTGAAAACCAAGCCTCCTACCACAGGCTCCATGTGACCACATTCAGCCTATTAGGGGGCAGAGTATATTTTCAAATCAAGGAATGTTCCCAGAGTCTCTTAAGCCAATGAAAGGGCCTAGGGGCAGGGAAGATCTTTAAATCTGCATTTCCATTACACTACTCATGTATAGGATAAGATCTTTAAAGTATCTCCTACTCCTATGGGGGAATGACAAGGCATGGAAAATTTTGAGAAAACAATAAGATCAGATGATTATATATACAGGATTTGAACATGCTATAATAAGAAGTTCTAAAAATTGGGTTCAGGGATTTATATATAAAATTATGTTGATAATTATAAAGAAGAAAATTAGAAATAGTAAGTGGCATGTAATAACTGAAAATTTCTGAAGTTTTAGGTGAATTATGTGTTTCTAATTTGATATTCTCAATTGTTAATAAGGCCAGAATCATAAGACTTGAGCATATTTTTCAGCACATGAACTAGTTATTGTAAAAATCACATTTAAGAGATTAAACTAAATTGTATTGAGCCTGGTTACTGACATATTTGAATAGAATTCCCTAGGAATCTCTGCAAGTGCCTTGGAACCAAAGAAGCAAATCCACTGGAAAGATTTAGAGCTTCCCTGGCAATGAGACCTATTCCAGTCCAAGGGCGGATGATCTGAGGGACCAGACAATTACATAGGACATCTGGGACTCGAGATTGTTATAAACATTCTCTGTGCTCTGTCTAGGAATAAACCATGCTTCGTAGAGATCCAGGAAAGTTTTTTATTATCTTTATTTTACATTTATTTTGTAATGAATGAGTAGTCTCCTGACAAAGACTACAAAGGATCAGACAAAGGCAAGCCCTTTTATGCTCTTACCACTTGAATTTCCCACTGTGTTCCTTCCTTCAGAGCTGGGATTGGTTCCAGTTCTGGGTTACAACTTTCCCAACCTGCCCATCAAACGTGTGTTAATGAAAAAGTTGGTGACCATCCCCCAAACTCCAGTCAGTTAGAGCCAGCTTAGCTCAGGCTCCTTTACATATTTGTTCCAGCTATAAGATTGGATGGAGGCAGGGTGGGGCTCTACCCTTCCTATCTTAACCTGATTTATGCTTTCCTGTGCACCCTGTTCAATGTCCTTTGTTCCTATAGAACCTTGTGGAAACTAAACTGTCAGCATTTCTCACAAAATGAAATGTACTGATAAATTGAACATTGGGAGTGGGTTACTAGAAGAAATAATGTTATTTAATATTGAAAATCATTATTGTATTACTTTAGTCTTTTGTTTCATGGTTGATGTTTACTGAGTTTTCTTGGTTACCTTGTTGATATGTAAATTTCCTCTCTGAAATTAGTACATGGTTGGCTCTCTAAATAGCCTGATCTGTAATCTGCCTTGGTTGACATAGAGTGCTTATTTAACAAGATTTGTATTCTTGGGGGATATGTGAGATTATGACTCTGTACCTAAGTTTATTTGATTTTATGATATCGATGGAAACATTGGATTATGATTTTTGATACTCGTGGCCACAGTACACATGTTTCGTATTGTAAATTTAAGTCCCATAGTTTATAACTACCGATGCTTGCTCAGATTGATATGGCATGAATGTCAGATAATAGTATGATGCAGTTAAGGAGAAAGGAGTGGGATGAATCCAGTTGTCCTACTGCATCATATATATATATATATATATATATATATATATATATATATATATAGTTAGCACCAAATTATAGAATTACAGAAAGTTGTGCTGACTCAGTGACCCATTTTCCCCAGTCCTGCTTGTCAGTCACTGTTGGGGGAGGCATCTCTCAGTCTTGCGGCTTTTGTATTGTTATCTACTATCCTCACATATCAGGTCACCTACTACCTGTTAGCCTACATGTACTGGCAATTGGGGAAGACCTGAGATGCAATGACCCATCCCCTTTTGCTAATGTGAACCTATCTGAAATGTTTTTATCTTGTTATGAAAGTTATCAATAAAAACTGGCTCCATCTTGAATCCCTTGCTGTTGTCTTAGTGATCAGCTAGTCAACATGTTACTTTCTAGGTACGCTTTTAATAAACTCTTTTTTTAAGTCTCTTTCCTGAGTTTTGCCTCATTAATTAGGGTGAAAGCCCAAACAAAGACTTTTCCTTTGAATAGGACACTGTCTTCTCTGTGACCTACAGGAATTGGTATTGTTCTGAAGGTGAGGCAAATTAGGAAAGGAAAATCCCCTGGGCAAGCTCTATAAGGAGCTGGCAGGAACTGCCTTGGGGGGAAGGCCTACATTGGATACATCAGGAATTTTCATTTTGTGAGGAATACAGAAGATAGACCAGATAATTATAGGGTTCTTGAACCAGAGAATGGAATATTAGAGAAGAGAACAAAAATAGATAAGAGACTATGAGAAATCCTCTCTGGAAAGTGGTGAAAAAAATGAAATTAAAAAAAAAAAAACATTAATGAACAGGGATTGTTGAATGGTAAGAGAGGAAAGGTAAATTGACTTGACTAAGAGGAAAAAAGAGAGAACAGGTTAAATATTACATAAAAGAATGAAAGAAAACTGAATTTCTAATAACCATAGGAAAATAGGAGAGGGTGTGAGGGGAAAGTTGCCCGTTGGAGCAGAGTCATCTTAAGAAAAGATTAAAGTAAATGAAGAGACACATAAGACTGTGTTTATACCAGGAGAGGGGAAGAAATCTTGACTTGAGAAAAAACTGTAAGAGGCAAATGGAAAAAATATGAACCTAAATTTCATAGTGTTGAAAGTGAATGGATCAAACAAATAGAAAAAGGAGGGAATGGATAAGAAAACAAAACCCTACAATTGGTGACTTACAAGAAACACATTTTTTTTGGGGGGGGGTTAACAAGCTTACTTTAATCAAACAAACATACATTACCTAGTTCAGGGGGAAAAGGTCAGCACCCCGAACTTCAGAGTTACAGAACTTACAGATCAAACAGACAGGCTTCCAAACTGTCCTACCATTATATCAATACCAAATCACAGTTACCAGAGAGGGAAGCATCAACATCTGGGTTTTCAAAGCCTGGGGGCTCTCAACAACAGCTTCCCAGAGTCTCATCTGGTCAAATCACACAACACTTCTCAAAGGGAGCCCCAAAGCAAAGCCTCTCATCAAGAGTTTATATAGCCTTCTCTTGGCTCAGAGAATGTAACAACCTCCTAGACCCACTGCCCAATCACAAAGTATCAAGGTGGGGGCTTCCCTGAAAAACAAGCCTCCCACCACAGGCTCCAGGTGCACTTAAGCTAGGGTCAGGGAAGATCTTTAAATCTGCATTTCCATTACATTCGGCCCCAAGATCTTTCAAGCCCATAGCATACACAATTTACATTTGAATTAGCACTAAAACATCTCTTAAGGTCACATTTTCCAGGTACATAAGAAAATCACAATATAACCTCAAAATACAATAGTCCAAGTCTTCCACTCATGGGGCAAATGTTAACTCAGTCACTTATCAGTAAAATCAAAAAATAGTCACTCTTAAGTTAACTCAATCAGTTACATCAGTTTTCAAAGTACAAGTCTTCCACTCATGGGGCAAAGTCTTGATTAGCTCAATTAGTCTCTTATCTGTAACAATATCTCAAAGTACAATTAGTCACTTATTCAGTAAAGTCTTACTAAGTATGCCCATAGCATAGACAATTTACATTTCAATTAGCCACTAACCATTTCTTAAGTCATATTTTCTAGGTACATCTAAAGTTACCAAAGTGGCCACTGGGCCTTAAACAAAGTACATTGCATTTTCACATCAATTCACAAAATACAAAGTATATATCATATAAAGTTCTCTTGGGAGGAGGGGGGTGTCCTTCCCATAACACTGCTCCAGCCCCTGCTTCCAAATCCAGAGGGGGAACTAGGCAACAAAACCAAAGTGGGGTCCTTGGGGTCCATGGCATTTCACCCCACCCACCAGTCACAAGTCCATCCTCCCCCTGGGTCCCAAACTGTGGGATGGAGCAAGGAAACACATTCAGTGCCCCTGCTTTGTCTCACAGTCCTTATCTTGTCCTGTGGCTGAACTCCAAACTACTGGGTTCCTTCTCCTCCAGCAGAAGGCAGCAGCTCCAGGCTTCTCCACAGGTCTCCATGCAGGCAGCTCACCATTTCTGCTCTCAGCTCAGTGAAGTCAGCATGCAGGCCGTTCTTCTCTCCTGCTCCATGGCTCCACAGAATCACAGCTACCACAACTGGGAAACAAACAATTATCCCAGCCCCCATACTTTCCTTTTACTCAGCAGATCCCATCCTCGTCGCCATTTTGTAGCAGCAAGCACCCCAATATCCCCAGGGTGACTGCCAACACAGGTTCTTAGATCTGCTTTTCAAAAGGAAAGCAACTCAAAATGGGTTAACAAGCTTACTTTAATCAAACAAACACACATTACCTAGTTCAGGGGAAAAAGGTCAGCACCCCAAACTTCAGAGTTACAGAACTTACAGATCAAACAGACAGGCTTCCAAACTGTCCTACCATTATATCAATACCAAATCACAGTTACCAGAGAGGGAAGCATCAATATCTGGGTTTTCAAAGCCGGGGGGGCTCTCAACAACGGCTTCCCAGAGTCTCATCTGGTACAATCACACAACACTTCTCAAAGGGAGCCCCCAAGAAACACATTTAAAAAACAAAGACATACACAAAATGAAACTGAAGGAATTGGAAAAAATTTATTATGCATCATGTGAATCCAAAAAAGAAGTTGCAATCATACTCTCTGAAAAACCTAAAACAGATTCAAAATAAAAAAGGGATAAATAAGAATACTATATTATTCTGAAAGGAGCCATAGACAAATTAATATTGGTAATAAAATTATATGCTTCAGATCTCTGAGCATTCAAATTCACAAAGCAAACATTAACTGAGCTACAAGAACATATAGATGGTAACACAATAGTAATGGGAGAATCCATTATCCCTTTTATGAATAAATCTAACAGAAAGTAAACAAAACGGACAGTACAGAAGTGAACAAATTGCTGGAGAATTTAGAGCTAAAAGACTAATAATTGTTTTCTAAATGGGATTACAAAATTTATACCTATTTCTTAGAACCTTACAGTACTTTAAGAAAAACTGACCATATATTTGGGCACAGCAACACTCGAAAGAATTGTAAAAAGGAAGACATTTGCATAATGCAATAAAAATAGTCATTGGGTCACAGACCACAAGCAAAAGACAGAGACCCAAATGAAAAATTAACAGTAAAATCCTAAATAATGTGCGGGTCAAAGAACAAATCATAGAAACAATTAACTATATGAAAGAAAACATTTTGAGTTAGCAACTGTTGAGGCTTCCATTACCAATGGCAATACTGTAAGGATAGGGAACCCAGGAAGAAGGATCATACTTTGATGATGTTCTTTCAAGAGGGTAAATTAGGTATTGCAAATAGTAATTGTTTCAGTTATCTTTACTAACACTTATTTGAATAATTATCTTTGCACGTGTGTGTGTGTGTGTGTGTGTGTGTGTGTGTGTGTGTGTGGTTCCTTTATCTCTGTTAAAGAAAAGCAGAAGTACAAAAAATCATTTCTTTTCAAGGAACCTAAAACCTAATTAATTAAATAGGTATATACATGATACATAGGGAATAGAAGAAAGGAGAAGACTCCAATGGAAAGAGCAAGGATCTGTAGAAGGTGAGATTTGATCTGAGGTTTGAAGAAAACCAGGGAACTAAAAGATGCAGAAATGATAAGGACATTCCAGGCATTTTGATATTATACATGCTATTTGCTATAATATTTAAAACAGGAATTCTTCCACTTTTTCTATGATACATATTTGTATCATAAAAACATATCCCTGAGCCTGGGGGAGACCACCTAGAGAAATAAACAATAAACATAGGGGTGGCTAGATGGCACAGTGAATACAGCACTGGCCCTGAAATCAGGAGGACCTGAGTTCAAATTTGACCCAGACACAACACAAAAAACTAGCCATGTGACCTTGGGCAAGTCACTTAACCCCAACTGCCCTACCTTCCCCCCTCCAAAAAAGCAAAAAACAAAACAAGACAAAAAAACCTATAAACACAGATACAAAACTTTTAAATAAAATATTAATAAGTAGGTTACAACAACATATTAAGATTATGATGACAAGATTGGGTTTATGCCAGGAATGTAGGGTTAGTTCAGTATCAAGAAGACTATGAGTACAATAAATTATGTTAATCATAAATAATTAAAGCCATCAGACTATGTCACTAGATGACAAAAATTTTTTTGACAAAATTTTACATTCATTTTTATTATTCTAGAATGTACAGTAATCAACTGACCTTTCTTTAATATAGTAAACAATAGTCATTTAAATCCAAGAGCACACATTATACATACTGGAGAAAGACTAGAGAACTTTAAAAAAATTAAGTATACATTAGGGGTGTCCATTATCATCATATTAATATTTAACATAGTGCTTAGGAAATCTAGCTGTTGTAATATGACAAGAAAGAAAAATAAAGGGAATGAGCATAAGCAAAGAGGAAAGAAAAGAACCAAATTTTTTTGTAGATAATATGATGATTTATTTAGAAAACCCTAAAGAGTCCAACAAAAATTAGTTGAAACAATTAACAAATTCAGCAAAGTTACAAGATATAAAATAAATTCATCTAAGTTATCAGCTTTCCTATATGTCACCAAGAAAAACCAGTAGAAAGAGCTTTTGAGCAATTGCATTTAAAATAATTACAGGATGTATAAAATATTTGGGAATATATCTTCCCAAGATGCAAGCAGAAAATCAATGAATCCAAGTATAAAATCCTCTTTGCAAAAATAGAGTCTTGAATAATGAGAGAAAAATTAATTGCTAATAGGTTGATCCAATATAATAAAAAGCAATACTACTTAATTTATTTATTCAGTACTATACTAATCAAACTGCCAAAGTGTTATATAAAGTGAGAAAAATAATGAATTTCATATGAAATATCAAAAGGAAAAAAAAATCTCAACTAACAATGAAAAGAATGGCAAGGAAGGGGATCTATTTGGACTGTACTACAAGATAGTAATCATTACAATAACATGGTACTGGTTAAACATTTAAGGGGCTGGTCATTGAAACAGATCAGATATATACAACAGAAAGCAATCAATAATGAAGACTCTAGTTACTGGGGAAAGTACTCAGGATTCGACAAAACCTAATGGGAAAATTGGACACTGGCCAGTCAGAAATTATTCTTAGATGGTTGCCTCACACTAAATACCATGATGAACTCCAAATGGGTACATAAAAGATCATATCATAACCAAATTAGAGCACCTAGGAATAAAATAATTTAATTGATTTTTTAACATTATTTTTACTTTTAATTCCAAATTCTCTCCCTCCCTCAGGCCTCTAACCCTGATCTCTGAAGAGACAAGCAATATGATACCAGTTATACATGTGAAGTGATGCAAGACACTTCTGTATAAAGTGTGCTGTAAAAAAATTCAAGAAAAATAAAGTGAAAAAATATGTTTCAACCTGCACTCAGTTTTCATCAGTTTTCTCTCTAAATATGGATAGAATGTTTTATCATGAGTCCTTTGAAATTGTTGTGGATCTTGTATCAAGCAGAGTAGCTAAATTGATCATTGTTACAATACTGTTGCTACTATATAAAGTGTTCTGCTTCTGCTCACTTTACATCAGTTCATATAAGTTTTCACAGGTCTTTCTGAAAGTATCCTGTTCAATATTTCTTTTTTTTTTTTTGAGTGGAGAAGGCAGGGTAATTGGGGTTGAGTGACTTGCCCAAGGTCCCAAGGTCACACAGCTAGTGTTAAGTGTCTGAGGCTGGATTTGAACTCAGGTCCTCGTGACTCCAGGGCTGGTACTCTATTCACTGTGCCACCTACCTGCCCCCTGTTCAATATTTCTTACAGCACATTAGTATTCCATCACAACCATATACCGCACTTTGTTCAGCCATTTCTTAATTGATGGGAATCCCCTTAATTTCCAATTCTTTGCCACCACAGAAAGAGTTGTTATATTTTTGTACATAGAGGTCCTTTTTTCTTTTTTTGATCTCTTTGGGATACAGACCTAGTATTGGTATTGCTGGGTCAAAAAGTATGCAGTTTTATATCCCTTTGCTCATAGTTGCTAATTGTTCTCCAGAATCAATGGACCAGTTCACAACTCTACCAACAATGCTAGAGTGTACCTATTTTTCCACATGCCCTCAAACATTTTTCACATTCTTGCTAACCACCCCTTCCATTATTCAGGCAGGGTAACTGAGGCTTCCTTAGGGGAAGAAAAGGGGCAGGTCTGATATTAGAATTCACATCCAGGCTTTTCAACTACACTTTACTAATGAGTTAAGTCTTGGCTTTAGGCAAAATATTTCCTGCCATTTATACCAAGCTGGTTGCTGGCCCTGGGTTGTTAGGCATGTTCTTTTGCTTCACTATTGCATAAAAGGCATGTTTGTACCAGGGGCCTAGGGTAAACCCAGCCACACTGCTAGGGAGAGCCAAGGGGTCAGTAGTTTGTCAGGGAACCCAGAGCTAACCTACCCATTTGTCCTGAGTCTAGACCACTGTCCATTGATTTTTCCCATCACCTCTACAACCCATGTATTCTAGGCAGAGATCATAGAAGACAGAAGTCAGACATCCAGGCAGTGACAGGCCTGCCGTCCAGTTGGCCCATAGTAACCACACATGCTGTAGAGACAGAAGGCAGGAGCCAGTCATTCATACAACCAGCCTTGTCTGAATGCTCCAGTCAGAGACCAGAGGAGGAGGTTCCCTGGGTATTGCTCAGTAATCAACATCCTGTGCCAAGTACCTACTTAATCTGGTCATCAATCTGCCCCCTGTCCAAGGAGGGGAACCTGTGCTGACCTTTCATGGGCCCAAGATATGCAAGGGCCCATGAGTCCAGATGGAGGTATGATAAAAACAAGTCAAGTCCAAGGTATGTTATCCAAGATGGAGAGAAAGGAGGCACAGCCCTGATGGGTGCTATAGCAAACCCTAATGCATTTTCCTGGGAGCCCCCTTTCCCTCAGTCCCAAGGCCTGAACAGTCCTTAAGTGGTTTTATGGCCAAACCCAGCAGCACCAGCAAAGCCCTAGGATTGGCTCCAGCTGCATCACTGGCAGCCCCAATAGTAGCTGGAGATGTATCAATAACTCCAACAACAGCTTCTGCCACAGTATTTATTTTATTCAAAACAGTAAAGGGTTAACTGGAGAATATTTGAGAGGGCCTCCATTTCTCCTTGTATAACCTTTGCATTGCCAAGACATGTAGCCAGGTAATTTTCAATAAAATGCATGTACTCAAAAGACACCAAAGCCTAGCATGTCATAAAAGGGTGAGGCCTCAGAATGTGGAATGTCATGACTTGTACAGACCTGAGAACATATGGAAAACGTCTGGGCAAGGAGTTGCCAGAGGAGAGAACATTAGAGCTGGGAGGGCACCTAATGGAGGACTATCAGAGGTAGAAGAGCCCATATAACAGGGGAAGTCAGAGTGACCTCTACCATCCCAGAGGAGGATGGAAAAGCTCTTTCCAATAGTAGCTCATGTTATTCTCATTAGAAAGCAGCCAACTAGCTGCCAGTGTAACTCCTCATTTTAGAAGAGAGGGCAGTGTGGGTCATAAAGCTCCAGGGATGGCCCAAATCTAGTCTGTGTCTGAGGTTGGATGTCAATGCAGCCCTTTCTGATCCTAGGCCTAGGGCTCTAAGCCCTGAGCTACTGATGTCTCTGTCCTGAGTGCTGGAGGGGGTTCTAGAAGATCAGAAAACACTCAGGGCATTCTGACTTTTTCACAAATTTATTTTTAATTAATTATCACAATGTATAGGCAGGGCTAGTATGATTTTTAAAGCAAAAGTTGAACATAATTATTGTACGTTGAGCAGACCTTATTTCAGGACACAAATATGTGTGCACACACAGTCACACACAAAATCATAGAGAAGCATTTCTTTTTTGAGTTATTTTTTCTCTATTCAGTGAATTAAGCTAATTACATTAATTAATTAATTAAGCTAATTAAATGTTAAAAGCATAACATTTAAGAAAAATAAATTAGGGGGGCAGAGCCAAGATGGCGGAGTAGAAATAGCATTTCCAAGGGGCTCTCCCACCAGACCACTTCCAAACTATGTAAAAGGGGACTCTGAACAACTTTTGGAGTCCCAGCACCCACAGAACAGCACAGAGAAGCTAACCTCTCACTGAAGACAGCCCAGCAGCCCTGCAGGGAGGCCAGTGCAGTGCTCTGGGAGCTGACAGCCCAGTGCACAGAGAGCCGAGCCCAGGTCCGCGTGAGGTTTTAGCCCCGGGGCAGCCGGGCCGGCAGCTGACTGGAGGGACCCCAGAACACCAGCAGCTGTGGTGATTCCAGAATTATCAACACAGACATGCCTAGGACAAAGTAAGAGGTTAGTGCTCTATGGACTTTGGGACCAGTATTTGGGGAACGCGTTGGCTTCCTCCCCTTAGGGCTAGAAGAGGCTGAGGAGCGGCGGCACACTCGCCATTTTGGAGCTTCAGCGGCAGCATCAGCTCCTGGCCTGAGAACTTTAGGGAGATCCAGCGATCAGTCTTGGAGGTTAATCGTTCTTGCTTTAACCTGCTTGGATCTGGATTGTGCTCTGGGGGGAGGTCTGGGGTGGGTATCCAACTTGCCAGAACCGGAAGTTGTGAAGACCCCAACGTTCGGGACAGAAGCTCCCCTGTCTGGTGGCAGAGTCCTACTGTGGCAACAGGCCCAAAAGTCAAGTAATTAAGTGGCAACATGCCTAGGCAAAGGAAACAAAATAAACAGAAAAATGCAACATTAGACTCCTATTTTGGGGGCAAAGAGGATCGAAGCAGGGAACAGGAGGAGAACTGTGAGGTCAGAAATCCTGCTCCAAAAGGTAATCAGGGAAAAGAAATCAAAAGGAACTTATCAAAGTTGAACTATTTACATTCCTATATGGAAAAATAATAACTGGGACTGATGAAACCTTTCTCAGTATGAAAATAATGGAAGAAGGGTATATGGGCATATGAATACATATGTGAATGTGTGTATATATGTTTACAGTTATACATGGATAGAGGGCACAGGTTGAATTTGGTGGGAAGGGATGATACTTAAGGGGTGAAGTCAAGAGATGAGAGAGGAAAGTAGCAAGAGGAGATGGGGAGAGACAGGGTAGGGTAAACTATCTCATGTAGAAGAAGCAAGGGGAAATGGCTACAGGGGAGGGGAAGAATAGGAAGGCAAAAAGGCAAAACCATATCCTCATTGAATCTGGCTTAGGGAGAGAATGACATACATACTAAATGGGATATCTCACCCTGCAGGTGAGTAGGGGGAAGGGGGATGAGAGGGGTGATGATGGAGGGGAGGGCATTCTGGGAGGAGGGGAGGTTGGAAGTACCCACTTTTGAAGAGGGACAGGATCAAAATAGGGAATAGACCAGGTGGGGGTGGGATGGGTGGGAGGGAATTATAAGCAGCCTTTTACAATATATGTACTATGGTAATGTTTTGCATAGCTATACATGTACAACACATACTGAATTGCTTATCTTCCCAGAGGGAATGGGTGACAAGGGAGGAAGGGAATGGATCTGAAATTCGAGGTTGTAAAATTAAATGTTTCAAATATATATAAATACTATTATTAATACTCTTTTGCATGTAATTGGGAGATAAGATATTTAGGCATTGGGGCACAGAGACTCACCTTGCTCTAATCGAAAAGTCGAAGGGGGTATGGGAGAAGATGTGGGAGAGAGCAGATTGGATGAGGGGATATCTTGTGGGACTGCTGTTCTGGGGTGATGGGTAGGGGAAAAATGGGGAAAAAATTGTAACTCAAAATCTGGCAGAAATGAATGATGTAGACCAGAAATTAGTAAAGCATTTGTTAAAAAAAAAGTAAAACATATCCAACTCACAAAAATAAGAAAAAAAAGAAAAATAAATTACAAAATATACTCATGATTTGATAAACAGCTTTTATTTAGGAATATTGAAATCAACACTATTTTGATGTTCTGAATTAAAACTTATGTCTTTGATCATGAAGTCTAATGGAAAAGATGGGTAGAAAGTATTTGCAATGGTTCTTAAAAAATAAGGATGAAGAAAATAATTCCATACAGCAACTTGATCAAATAAGTCCAGTATTAATATACCCAATTTTTTTGTAATAAATGGAGTGTGTTTATTTTTCAAAATATTATTGCAACTTTCCCAAGGTTTGAAGGGACCAACTTTTTTCTTTTAAATCATTGTATTGCTAAAAGATATGCAGAGAATTCAAACAGAAGGACAAAAAGACACCAAGGCTGAAACTGTTACTAGGGGGCGGGCCCTTAGAGCACAGAATGACCAGACTTTCAGAAATCTCCAAAGATAGATTGTAGGTGGTGGGAGCTGCAGCAGAGAATGGTGGATCTGGAAAGGCATTGGGAAGCAGAAATATCAGCCACAGGAGAGCCCTTACTATAGAGAATGGGAGAGCTAGGAGTGTCCTGATGCCTCTAGATTGTAAGAGATGGAAGGACTTTCAGAATATGATAAGATCTCCCATTTATAAGGCACCTTCAGATTGTCCAAATCCTTGAGAAATATCATTTCATTTGACCCTTAAAACCACCTGGGGAGCTAGGTGCTCCTATCATCCCCATTTCTACATAAGAAAACTGAGGCAAAGACAGGTTCAGTTAATGAGAGCCCAGGGTCACTAACCTAATTAGTATCTGAGTCTGGATTAGAATTCAAATCTTTCTGAATCCTTTTCCAGGGACCTAGGCCCTGTGCCACCTAGCTGCCTGTCTTGTGAACTGAGAGGGCCTATCTAACCCACACTCACAAAACAAACTAGTTGGGAAGTCATATTTGCTTTATAATTTATGTTTTCTATGTTCAGTGGGGTTTAAAGTATAGGCAAACATGATAATTTGAGAAGAATATGCAGGAAACATGCTTATGATATGATACACAGTTTTTATTGGAGCAATATTGAAATCACTACTGTAGTGATGTTTCACTGTTGGGGTGGGAACTTTCAGGAGAACAAGTTGTGAGGGTGCCCAGTCCCAGCGCTGTCAGGAGAAGGATCCAGGCTCCAGTTGCTGTCCTGTTCCTGTCCCAAGTCACAGCACCAAAAACGTCAACCTTAAAGAGTTCATTCTAAGAAAGACAAAAAACTTGGGTTGTTTATTTCTCTCCAAGTCAGTGGACATGCATATGAATGCACAGAAGCACAATTAAAAATGAGCTCACTTTGGGGGTCAGGCAGTACAAATTACATACCCATAGAGCAAGGAAGTGCTCCCTCCTCCCTTTCCCCTGACTCAGGATGCCTGTGTCCTTTGTCAGCCAAAATTACAGCTCCCACAGAACAAGAGAATGCCCCTAAGATGTCCAGTTTCTATCAGCCATAAACAAGGGAATGTCATAACGAGAAGATTGTGTCATGACAGGATAGTGTCCATAAAACAGCACAATAAGAAAAATACTATCTATCAAGATAATGTCCAGTTTAAGGCACCTGGTCTTTATCGGTCATAAACAGGAGAATGCTCCCAATAAGCTTACTTTTTAGCTAACTGACTGACTTCACAACCAGCTATCAGAAATTCCTGAACACTTAATGGAAGCCTTAATGAGCCCATCTGAGCTGGCTTTAAAGGGTCACTGTCTCAGTCACACTTTGATGTTTATTACATAAATTATCTTCCAGGTTGAGATCAGTCATTTTCTTTTATTTCTTTCCTTCAAGTTTTTCTCCTTTGAGTGAACAACATTACTACTTCACCCAGGGACCAAGTGCTCTGTAGGGTGGGGCCTGCTCAGGGTTCTCTCCATTGTTGACAAGGCTTAATTGTATCCTATCACCTGTGTTAGGATTAAGAGTGTAGGAGAAAATTTTAATGGTGCCGATTTATTCTGAATTCCTATTTATGCTGAAGAATTCCTTACTTGTTTCATTTCATAAAAGGAGGATTGCCTTTAGGTCTGTTCTGCCTCCGTTAACAACAAGTAAACTCTCATGTGTTTTAAAATACAATACAAATAGGGTTTGGAAAGATCCAGGACAAAATAAGAGGATTTGGACACACAGAGGCCAACTAAAACAGTAATTGGATGGACCACAAAAAGACCTAGAAATTTTCACTAGACATCACTGAAAGACGGTGTCATTTTCCTTAAAAACAATCATTATGGAATAAACATTTCTTCAGCATCTCACAAGGCACAGAGAGCTGCCCTAGGTACTGGGGATACAAAGAGAAAAATGAAACTGCTTTGTCCTGCTGGAACTTGAATTTCATCCTAATATATTATATTGCATCTCTCTCTCTCTCTCTCTCTCTCTCTCTCTCTCTCTCTCTCTCTCTCTCTCTCACTCTCCTTTCTCTCTCTTCCTATAATCATATATACAAAATATCAACAAAAGGCAAGGTATTGGGGGACAGGTTCTAAGAAGTAGGGAGAAAGCTGCAAAGGCCTGGAGTACAAGAAGAGGAGGTATGGTAACTGAGCTTTGAAGGAAACTTCAGAAGTTCTAAGTTTCATTCCAGCATAGGAAACAGCCTTGGCATTCATACTATCTGTGCAAATGAGACCACAGCTTTTCTTAACTTCCTACCTATTTCCTCTTATTCCTAATTTGGTTAAACTTGATATCCTCCTTTCAAGCTTGTATAAAGCCCTTCACTACTGTGTTGGTCTGGTTTCTTTCACATTCTGACTAGGCACTTCCCTTACAAATTATATCCCAGACGATCAGAGAAGTCTTCTTCACTTTACTGATTTTTTTCTTTTTCTCTTTCTCTTTGGCCACAGTCAGAAAGTGAAAGAGATTCTCCTTTCTTATGTTTATGTTTAAAAGCCTTGAAAGTTCTATGTTAGCCTTCCCAAAAGGTATTCCTGGTACCTAGTCACTTTCCCCAGTTGCTGTTTCAAAGCTGCTCTCTCTTAACAGCACTGAAAATCTGTGTTTTGCTTAGCCTAGAGATCTTCAAATTACCTTTAGAATTCACATGTGATTGAGTTCAAGTCTCATTCTTTATCAGGTCAAAATATGTTGTTCCCTTACCCCCCCCCCCCTTTCCCCCAAAATTTCCCCAGTCCTTTCCTATCCTTATTGCTGGGTGGTGGGCCTAACAGGCAAATTTCCTAAACTATTATAAGCCAGGAGTCCCCAGAAGGCTTACTCCTCCCTCCCTTTCTGAGTACTAGTATTCACATGCAAATTAAGGCAAGGCCTTTTACTTACCAGCCTCTTCCTGGAGAGCCTTTTGACTTTACTTCTGCCTTTGCTTCTTGGTGCACAAACAGAAAAACAAATTACAATTTGATTTAGGAACCTATTTCTCCATTTTACATCCTGAGTTCTAGGGACCCAAATTCTCAGCCACTTCACAGCTTAACTAACCGCTGGGGTGGGACAGCTATCAGACCCGATTGCTGGTTCCAGGGATGAAGCAGGCCCACCCACAGTGAAAGCCACAGTGAAAAGCCTCAAAAATTCCAGGTAGTTCTCCATTTCTTAAAATGAAAATTCTTTGGGCTTTTGCTCTGATTAAAGAGACAAAATTCAGGAAAAAGACAATTAAGACGAGTTTATTAAAAAGACATCAAGGTAGCAATACACTGACAGGCTGATCACTGGAGATGGAGCCAGCTTTTATTGATAACTTTCATAATGAGATAAAGATAATTCAAATATGTCCACATCAGTAAAAGTGGATGGGACATCGCATCTCTTCCCCACCCTAATTATTAGTAGGTGCCAGATAACCGGTAGCAGGTGACCTAAAACTTGAGGGACAGCAGGAAATATAGAAGCTGAAGACTGACTGATGCCTCCCACAACAAAGCCTCCCTTAACAGAGCCTCCCCAATAGTGACAAGCAGGGTTATAGACATGCCCCAAAATGTTCTAAATCACTATTGATTAGGGAAATGCAAATTAGAACAACTTTGAGGTACTGCCTCATACCTATCAAATTGGCTAATATGACAGAAAAGAAAGTGACAAATGTTGGAAGGGATGTGGGAAAATAGGGACACTAAAACACTGCTGGTGGCATTGTGAACTGATCCAATCATTCTGGAGAGCAATTTGGAACTATGCCAAATGGACTATAAAACTGTATATACTCTTTGACACAGAAATACTACTAGTAGGTCTGCATCCCAAAGAAATTTTTAAAAAGACAGGGGGAAGGTGGGGAAGGAACTATCTGTACAAAAAAATATCTATAGCAGCCCTTTTTGTGGTGGCAAAGAATTAGAAATTTATGGGATGTCTATCAACTGGAGAAGGCTGAACAAGTTGTGATATATGACTGTAATGGAATGCTACTGTTCTATAAGAAATCTAAAATAGGATGCTTTTATAAAAACCTTGAAAGACTTACATGAACTGACGTAAAGTGAAGTAAGCAAACCCAGGAGAACATGTTGTGAACTGATCCAACCATTCTGGAGAACAATTTGGAACTAAGCTGAAAGGGCTATAAAACTGTGCATACCCTCTGACACAGGAATACCACTACTAGGTCTATATTCCAAAGAGATTAAAAAAACACAGAAAAGGAACTATTTGTACAAAAATATTTATAGCAGCTCTTTTTGCAGTGGCAAAGAATTGGAAATTGATGGGATGTCTATCAACTGGGAAAGGCTGAACAAGTTGTGGTATATAAATGTAATGGAATACTATTGTGCCATAAGAAATGTAAAAGAAGATGCTTTCAGAAAAACCTAGAAAGACTTACATGAACTGAAGCAAAGCGAAGTGAGCAAAATCAGGGGAACACTGTACACAGTAACAGCAATATTGTATGATGATCAACTGTGAATGACTTAACTAAGTACAGTACAATATAAGACAATTCCAAAGGATTCATGATGAAAAATGCTATCCACCTCCAAAGAAAGAAATGGAGTTGGAATGCAGATCAAAGCATTTTTTCCTTTATTTTTTCATGTTTTTTGTCTGTTTTCTTTTACAACATGAGTAATATAGAAATATGTTTTGCATGATAGCACATGTATAATCTATGTCAAATTGCCTACCTCCTAAAGGGAGGTAAGGGATGGAATAAGGAAGGGAACTAGAAACTCAAAACTTTAAAAAATGAATGTTAAAAATTGTTTTTGCTTGGAATTAGGAAAAATAAAATATTTATAAAAAAGAAATGAAGAGTAGGATGGTTCCAGAAAAACCTAGAAAGACTTCTATGAACTGATACAAAGTGAAATGAGTAGAACAAGAATAGTGTACAATAGTAATAGCAATACCCTATGATGATCAACTGTGAATGACTTAGCAATTCTGATCAACACAATGATCCAAAAGACTCACAATGAAAAATGCTCTCCATCCCCAGAGAAAAAAATTGATGGTGCCTAAATGCAGATAAAATCATAATATTTTGACTTTATTTTTCTGGCTTTATTTTTGCAACATGACTAATATAGAAATATATTTTGCAAGATTTCACATGTATAGTTGGTATCATGTTTTTAGTGATCACACTGGAAGGGGGAAAGAGTGAAAGAATTCAGAACTCAAACTTTTTTTTTAAAAGTCTAAATTAAATAAATAATAAAGAAAAACAAGAATGAAATGAAGTATAGGAGGAAAAGTAATGGTGGACAGCACAAAGTCTTAAGAGACTTGGACATGAAAACAGGAAAGTCCAATCAAGAATCCCACCTAAGCCACTCATGAGATGTGTCATCCTGGGAAAGTCCCATTCCATATCTTAGCATCTCTTAATTCTCCTGTCAACAGGACTAAAAAGAGCATTAACATCTGAAGTCTGCTGCCGGGTCAGAGGAGATAACATGCATGTACTGTACTCCATAAATGTTATTTGTCATAGTTGTTTCTGTTGCTAAAGATATAATTATGGTTTTTGTTGCTGTTGTTTTTGTGATTAATCCTTTACAGAAAGGAAAAGTTTAGGCACACCAGGAATACAACAATGGAATCTGTCCATTATATTATGGTAGAGCATTTAGTCAAAGTCAAACATGACCCCCAATGGCAACCTTCATCCACTTCTCCCAAAAGAAAAAGGAAATGAAGAGACTTACCTTTGAAAGGGAAGAGGGATGGCTACAGGAAGAAATCTGTAGAACATGACTCCTCAAATCTTCCAGGATTTTACAATCCTAGAAATATAAAGTGCAGAAGAATATGATGTCACTAGGGGTTAGAGGAAAGCTATGGCAAGATGGACTGGGACTAAAAGGAAAGGAACTGGAAAGACCGACTGTGTTGGTGGCCCTGCACATCTTCCAGCTGTCTGGCATCTCAACTACTTGTAATTTATTGTTTTGCTGACTCCATCTGATGGAGCCAGGATAATAGAAATTACAAGGAAGAAGAAAATGTGACCAATCTGGAATAATGGCTCTGTCCTGTGTCCCCCATCTGGGGTCTGCCAAAGTTGAGGGTCTAATGCACATATCATTTATAGTCATTGAATTAGACCTTGGCAAAGCTTGAGAGCCTCACTCTCCTCACTTGTCTGTTAAGCGTCTGTCAAGCAAAGGGCCCCTGAAAAATTCTGTACTTCTGGCTATGTGGACACTGAATTTTTAGGGAAGTCAGGGATGGCAAGAATGAATACATATGTGGTGGTGATGGTGGGGAAGAGGGAAGAAATGAATAGCTAACCAGCAGGGACCCAAATCATTAAGAGGTTATATCCTGACCTCCATGGTCAAGAAGCCTGGACTTCACATTTCAACTCATCCACTTACCAGTCATGGCAAGAGGGCAAAGGCATGTGACCTCACTCCTCCTTAGCTCTCTAACCTGCAAAATCAGAGCAAGAAAAGTAGCACAAAATGTAGAGTTTGCTGCATACAAAGCAGTGTCTCTTTTTCTGATTACTGATGTTTATGGGTATTTCCAAGGAAAGATGTGTCAGGAGTGTAGGGGAACTATTTCAAAGGTCCATCAGGAAGAAACTTTCTGGCTTTCTCTGACTTAGGCCCTCAGACCTAAGCCATTCAAATTTCTGAAACAAATGCAAATCTGGAAACTCACATTTCAAAAGAAACTGATCTTTGTCCACAAAGGGAAGGTTGTCCACCAGGGGAAGGTTTCTCAGATATTCCTGGGAATAATCCTAGAACCAATCAACAGAGAATTAGTTAACCTTAAGGCACTGAAAAGCCAAAAGAAGGAGAATCTGACATTTGGAGGAGGTCCCAGAATCTGATCTGAGCCTGTAAGAACTCTGTCCTAGGACATGGGCACTGTTTTGTCACCCTTGAGTACATTTAAGATGAAGAAAAATGACATGGCATCAGGGAAATACAAAATGGAGAAGAAAAAATATACACGCATGTCCATCACTTTGGTGTCAATATATCAAGACCTGGGTTCTTAGGGAAGATAAACACCCAAGCAAGCCAAGGATGATGGTATAGCGAAAGGAAATGAAGAAGTATGGGAACAAAAATGATGGCAGACAGCCAAACCTCTTGGAGCCTTGGACTTGGGGCCAGGAAGGCCCAACTAGCAATCCTACCTCAGCCACATAGGAGGGGTGTCCTCCTGGCCTGAGGAACTTCCCATGTCTTAGCATCACTTAATTCCTCTGTCAATTGGACTAAAAAGAGCATCAGAATCAGAGATCTGCTGCTGGGAAGAAGGAGATGACATACACACTCTGTACTCCTTCAATGATATTTGCTGTGCCTGTTGCTGATTTGATAGTTGAAATTATTATTATAGCCCCTTTTGTTGCTGTTCTTATTGTGATCCTGAACAGGAAGGAAAAGATCTGGCAGGGCTGCAGTGGAAGAAAGGAATCTGTCTAGTACATTATGGCAGACCGTTAGGCAAGGTCCAATGCCATGCCCAACGGCATCCATTTTTCTCAAAAGAAAGAACTGAAGAGACTTACATTTATATTTACAGGGGAAGAGAGATGTTTACCTGAAGACAGTTGTGAACCTGAGGGGGCCACTTCTCAAATCTTCCAGGGTATCTCTCTCCTAGGAAGGAAAGATCAGAAATGATGTGAAGCCTAAGGGACTTAAAGAAAAAGAGATGCCAAGACCAAATGCATGAGAAGCCTTGCACATTGTCCCAACTCTCTGGGATCCCAAGTACTTGCAACTATTTGTCCTGATGACTCCATTTGATAGAGTCAAAAAATGGGAATGCCCAAAAAGAATAAAATATGATTGAGGTAGAGGCATACACAGGGCAGTGTCCAGTGGCAAACATCTGGAGTCAGCCAAGCAGGGGACCTGTTGCCTACCTCAGACACATTCTTTAGATTAGTGTAACAGAAATGGAAATTTAAGATCTTCCCTGCCCCTAGGCCCTTTGATAGGCTTAAATGCACCTGGAGCCTGAGGTAGGAGGCTTTTTTTTCAGGAGATACTTTGTGATTGGGCAGTGGGTCAAGAGGGTTGTTACATTCTCTGAGCCTGAAGAAGGCTATATAATCCTTGACATGAGGCATAGTTTGGGGGCTCACTTTGAGAAATGTTGTGTTATTTGACCAGATGAGACTCTGGGCAGTCGTTGAGAACGCCCCCCCCCCCACCCACCCCAACCTGGCTTTGAAAAACCCAGATGTTGGTACTTCCCTCTCAGGTAACTGACTAGGTATGGATGTAATGGTTCAAGGCCTGTCTGCTTGAAATGTTTGTTTTGTAACTTCTGCTGCTGTTGGACACAGGTCCACTCTGCCCTTCCCCCACTGATTTGTCACTTTGCCCTTCCTGAATGTCCAGCAAAAATCCACTCACCCTTTCATTGATTTGTAAAGCAGGCAGCCAAAACTTCCCTTTCCTTGATTTGTAAAGCAGGCAGCCCAACCTTTCCTTCATTGATTTGTAAAGCAGAGAACTCCACTTTGCCTAATCTGTAAACAGGCAGAACCCTCACCCCTTGCTTTCCCTTGATTGATCTGTGGGCAGGAGTCCCAGCCTAGGGTTTCTTGCTGGTGGAGAATTCAAATGTATACTGACCAATCACTAATTGTAGTTTCAAGTGCGCACTGACCAATCATTGGAGTTTCAGCTTACTTAACCTGGCTATGGAACCTCTATAAAATCAGCACACTGATTTGGATGACCATGTACCCCGACAGTCCCGTGGTAATAAAATCCATTTTTAAACTTAATCTTGGGGATCTTCTGTCTCACTTTTATTGGGGTACAACACTGGTAACCTGTCTGTACACTCTGAAGTTTGGGCTGTTGACTTTTCCCCCTGAACTAGGTAAATGATATGTTTGATTGATTAAAGCAAGATTGTTAACCCATTTTGAGTTGCTTTCCTTTAGAAAAGCAGATCTAAGAACCTGTGTTGGCAGCCACCCTGGGGATGCTAGGGTGTTTGCTGCTACAATTAGACCCAGGAAAACCCTGGGGACCTTACTTCTCTCACCTTTCTGATAAGGAGCTTTCAAGGAAAGGACCTCTGAAAAGGCCTATAGGTCTGCCTATGTGGACCTTGAGTTTTTAGGGTAATGGAGAGTGGCAAGAATGAATACATATGTGGTAGTGGGGGAGGGAGAAATAAATAGCTAACCAGCAGGGGCCCAAATCGCTAAGAGGACATTCCTGAAGGAAGCCTGGACTTCACATTTCAACTCATCCACTTACCAGTCATGGCAAGAGGGCCAAGTCATGTGACCTCACTCCTCCTCAGCTCTCTAACCTGTAAAATTAAAGCAAGAAAACTACCAATATCAGTTTGCTCTGTGGCTCAAAAGGCACACAAAAAGTAGAGCTTATTACATACAAAGGAGTATTTCATTTTCTGATTACTGATGTTCCCGAGCACTTCCAAGGAAAGATGTGTCAGGAGTGCAGGGAAACTATTTCAAAGGTCCATCAGGACGGAAACTTGCCGATTTTCCCTGACTTAGGCCCCCAGACCTAAGCTATTCAAATTTCTGAAACAAATGCAAATCTGGAAACTCACCTTTGAAAAGAAATGGTGACCTTTTTCCACAAAGGGAAGGTTGTCCACCAGGGGAAGGTTTCTCAGATCTTCCTGGGAATAATCCTAGAACCAAACAACAGAGAAATAAAGTTAACCTTAAGGCACAGAGAGGCCAAAAGTAGGAGAAACTGGCTGTGTGAGAAGCCCAAGAATGTGATCTGAGCTTGTAAGAACATTTGCCCAAGAAATGTCCATAAATTTGCCACACTTGAATATAAGTAGATGAAGAAAAATGAAATGATATCAAGGAAATACAAAAAAGGAAGGAAAAAAAAAACATGTCCATGTCTATCAATTTGGCATCAACCGATCAGGATGTGGGGTCTTGTGGAAGATGAATGTCCAAGTAAGCCAAGGATGATGGTATGGTGAAAAAAAAATAAAGTATGGTAACAGAAATGATTCCAGATGGCCAAACGTCTTAGAGCCTTGGACTTGGAGCCAGGAAGGCCCGACTAGCAATCCCACCTCAGCCACATATGAAGTCTTTCCTCCTGGCCTGAGGAACTTCCCAGGTCTTAACATCATTTAATTCCTCTGTCAATTGGACTACAAAGAGCATCGGAATCAGAGGTCTGCTGCTGGGTCAAAGGAGATAACATACACACTCTGTACTCCTTCAATGATATTTGCTGTGCTTGTTTCTGATTTAGTAGTTGAAATTATTATTCTAGCTGTTTTTGTTGCTGTTCTTATTGTGATTAATCTCGAACAGAAAGGAAAAGACCTGGCACACCTGAAATGGGAACAATAAGAAAGAATAAAACATGAGTAAGGTAGACAGATACTCAAGGCAGTGGCTAGTAGCCAGCATTTGGAGTCTGACAAGCAGGGGACCTAATGCATACATCAGACACATACTTTTGATTAGGCCTTGGAAAACCCAAGGGCCTCACTTTTCTAAGTTGTCTCATAAGGCATTTCCAAATAGAAGGACTTTGAAAAGGTCTGTAGTTCTAGCTATGTGGACCATGAATTCTTAGGGAAGTCAAGCATGGCAAGAATGAATACATATGTGGCAGGGGAGGGAAAAACGAAGGTTGACAGGCAGCGTTCCAAAATGCTTGGTGGTCACAACCTGACCTGTAGGGTCAGGAAGCCTGGACTTTACCTCCCAATTCATCCACTTACCAGACTTGTCAAGGTAACCAAGTCACTTAACCTGTGTTATCCTCTGGTCTCTTCCCTGCAACATTGGGATAAGAAAATTACTAATCTTGCAGTTTGCTCAGAGGCTCAAAAGTGACCCTAAATGTAGAGTTTTCTTTATGGAAGCAAGTTATTATTTTTACTGGTACAGATGTGTAGGAGCACTTGCAAAGAAAGATGGTTCGGGAGTGCAGTGGAACCATTTCATTGGCCCAGCAGGAGGCACCAGCCCAGGGTTCTCCTGACTGATGCCCCCACCCCCAACCTCTATGAATTTCTTAAGCAAATTCAGTTCTGGACACTTACCTTCCTGAAACAACAGTGAGCTTTTCAAAATGAAATTTGTCCAGAAAAGGGAGATTGCTCAGCTCTTCACTGGAATATTCCTAGGACCCACAAATGGAGAAATCATGTTAACTTTAAGGAATTCACAGGCAAAAAGATGGAGAACCTGAAGGGAACTCACTTTTCAAAGGAAAAGGTGCCAGTTGTACACAGGAGTTAGACTGCTAAGCTCTTCCTAGAAGTACTCCTAAGGATGAAGAAATGCAGGCATAATGTTAACTATAAGGGACTCACAGAAAAATAAACATAGAGAAATTGATCCATGGTTGACCCTTGACTCCAACCCAGACCTAGGACATCCTTTGCCACTTGCAATGTCTGTTTTTTCCTCCTTACATTCAACACAGTCAGATATGAGGAGAATGAAAAAACACAAAGAACAAGAAAAACAAGTCTGAGGAAAATTAAATACAGTGGTCATAGTGTCTTTTGAGGGAAGGTGGCAAGGGAGCAGGCATCTTCATCTGCCCCAAAGGACTTCCCCTCCACAGGAGTCTATCATTTCCTGCTACCCACTCTCCAGGAAAAAGCTTCTCTAATGGAGAAGAGGAGACTAATGTTCCTTTAACCCCATGCCTTGTGCCTTCCATCCCCTGCTTACACAGCATGTCCCCTGTGGGAAGGTGGCAAGAGGCCAGGTCAGGAAGCTTCCTTCTGTCCCAAGCCAACAACTTCCATCTGTACAAGCTCAAGGCAACTTCTACCCGCTACTGCCAGCCTGATTTTGCAACTAAGATGTGGAGAATCTTTGGGGCAAACAGGAGCACCTACCTTTTCACGTCAGGCCTTCCTTCTCTTGCTGTGCCTGTCTCTTGAGGGAAGAGGAAAGTTGGTGGGGAATGGGACTTCTGATTCTGTTTCTCGTCGTACAGGTGTGACTTTCACCTCTTGCCATGCCCTTTTCCTGCCTAATCTTTAGCTTTCAGTGGGAAGAGGACTAGGGAAGCAGGGTTTCCCATCTGATCATCTAAATGTGTGCCTCCCATCTCATACTGCACTTTCTTCAGCCTTATCTACAGCCTCCTCTGGGAAGAGGAGTAGTGCCCTCCATTGTGTGATGAATATTCTTACACTTGATCATACCCTTCTTATCTCAGTGATTCTGAACCCCTGAAGATAATCATCCAAACTACATTCTACACTCCCTACCACTCAATTACTTATCCCCATCCCCCTCAATCCTCTCACTCCTAAGTAACTCTCACACCACCCAACCCTTCCACTGTGTCTTGTGGAATACCTGTTCCATAGGTAACAAATTTCCCTTCATTCTAAATAATTTCCTCTCCCACCTCTGTAATATCTCTTGAGTATGCCCCCTTCTCTTCTCTGACACTGCTACCACTCTGGTGCAGGCCCTCATCACCCCATGCCTGTATTGCTGCAGTAGACTGCTGGAATATCTGTTATTTCAAGCCTCTCCCCACTCCAACCCATTCACTAAATTGATTTTCCTAAAGAAAAGGTCCTATCATGTCACTCCCTGAGCCCCAACTCCCCCAGTAACTCCCAGTGGCTCCCTATCACCTCTAGGAGCTAATATAAAATGTTCTGTTCGGCATTCAAAATCCTTCATTTCCCAACCACCTTCTACCTTTCCAGACTTCTTACACCTTAGTCGCCTCCAGTCACACTTGTCTCCTAAATGTTCCACAAATGGTACATACCCCTCTAATGCCGGGACTATCTTAACTTCACCTACTGACTCCCCAGACTTCCTTTAGAATTCAACTAAAATCCTATCTTTTACATGAAGACTTTCCCAGCCTCTCTTAATTCTGGTTCTTTCAGGCTTAAGTAGTTATTATTTATTCTGTATATATTTTGTTTCTATGTTTTGCATGTTGTCTCCCCCATTAGATTGTAAACTCCTTGCGGGTAAGGATTATCTTTTGCTTCTTATTGCATCCCCCATGTTTAGCACAGTGCTTGGCACACAGTATGTGCATAATGTTGATTGACTTAAAGCAGACTGCCTATAGGTATATACTCTGGATGATACTATTTTCCTCTTTTCAGACATTTATTTTCTTTCAAGAATGGTCTCCACATAAGTTCATTCCAACCTGAAAATTTGACTGACTGGACAGGATTCTCTGGCACTGAAGGAGTAGTGAATGAACTCCAAGCAATGCCTTGGGGAATAAAGTGATGTGAAGAAATTGGAGACTAGGTATTGTAAATTAGAAAATGTGTAGTACCTGTTCTGAAAAAATCCTATCTGGATGTCCACTGGCTAAAATGGTACAGAAGCATGGGAAGTTTTGATCATTGATGGCAAGTTTCTATCTCAAGAGGTGAATATGTTTCTGTCATGTGTGGCATGTTTCTATTTTGAAAAGCCAGATTTGCAGTGGTTGGAGGAAGGTTTAGTTGAAGTACATAAATTGGTATACTCAGTGTGATTTTGAGAAATTGTATCCACAGCAAAGGGATTACTGGTATCTTTGAAATGGATATTATGCTTGCAACAAACTTAAAAATTACTTGGATGTTCAGAAACAAGCAAACTTGGAAGAAAATGGAAGAAGAGGCAAGACAATTAAAAGCTCTCATTCTCTCCAAACCCTCTGTTCAAATAAGACCTTTAATTGAAAATCATTCTTTTTTGGGGTGGCTAGGTGGCGCAGTGAGTAGAGCACCAGCCCTGGAGTCAGAAGGACCTGAGTTCGGATCTGGCCTCAGACACTTAACCCACACAAACAAAAACCTAGCCGTGTGACCTTGGGCAAGTTACTTAACCCCAATTTCCCTAAAAGGGGCGGCTAGGCGGCGCAGTGAGTAAGAGCGCCGGCCTCGGAGTTGGGATGACCCGAGATCAAATCCGGCCTCAGAAAATGAGCACCCACACTTAAATAATGACTAGCCGTGTAACCTTGAGCAAGTTACTTAACCCCAATTGCTTTAAAAAAAAAAAAGAAAGAAAATCATTCTTTTTTGCTATCACTTAATTTGTCTGTTGATCTGGTAGGAAGAAGCCATGTGTGTAAATTATGGCATATACCCTGTATATTCTATACCCCAGATGGGGTGTTTTTGGAACTCCAGTAGGAAAAGGCTGATTTAAGTACTATGTGGCTTCAGATTCAGGAAAAGGATGAGGGAAAGTAGCAATTTCACTCCAGGATGGAAAAGCACTCTGAAATGAAGGAAACTCTAAATGTATTGTGGGCCTGGTCTAGGAATGATTCTGGCTTGATAAAAGGAATTGAACCCCTTATAATTGGTTATTCCAAGGATAATTCATGGCTGTGCATTAAGCAATACCTTCTGCTAAAGTTCACACTGAAGGAATAAAGTCAGTAATTGAAGACTTAGAGGAATAAGGACTTACCAAAAAAAGGTAGTGCCCATGTAGTACCCAATTTTACTGGTAAGAAAAGAAGGAAAATTAGATAAAGTTAACCTATATATCTAGTTTATCCAAATTAAGTATTCTTGTGATTTACCTACTATCTTTTCTAGGCATTTGCAGGAAATTTATAGTTGTTTATTCCATCAAAGGGGTCCATCTTAATTCATTATACCTTCCCAGCCTTCAGCCCGTGATTAGGTCCCCAATAATTTTGGCTCCTGCATTCTCCAAACTTGAGACTTAAGTATCCTCCTGGCTCACATGAGGGAATTTCTGATTTGTACCTCATAAAAAGATAAGAGTATAGATGAACTTGTTCATATACTAAATCATCAATGTCTCTCTTTCAGTTTGGAATGATTTTAATTGAAATTTAAAGGAAAAGAAAATAAGTAACTGAACAAATTGTTGGAGAAACTAGACCATAAAGACTTCTGGCATCTTCTAAATGGCACTGCAAAAGAATATACACATTTCACAGTAGCACAAGGAACTTATACAAATGTTGACTATGTTGATTTAGGGCACAGAGATATTACAAATGTAAAAACACAGAAATAGCTAATAAATATTTTATGAATCACAACTTTTTTTTCTAATCATTACACAATTTTCACTCTATTAGAAGCATCTGACACAGCTACTAAATAATGTCTACCCTAACATAAACACAGAGTCAGATCCAAATGATTTAATCATTTAGAGGAGAATGAACTAAAGATCACTTGAGCTACAATACTTGACCTCCTGCACTGGGGTAATAGGGTATTGTATGTTTGTAAACACCAATAAGATGTTTGTAATTGGAAAAGAAACCTCTCTGTACACAGGCTCTCTTTTATTCTCTGAGCAATGCCACAGGATCCATTATGTCAGTTCTTAATGAATATTTTTGTTTAGTTTTTTTGTAGCAAATACCAAAGGTAGACTCATTCAGAGACAAAGGCTCATTTCATCTGCTGTCCTACCACTACACTTTTGAGGGGGCATCCAGAACAGTAGGAATTTGAGCAGAAAATTTTGTGGAGGTTAAAAGTCAGAAAAAATTTGGGTATGAATGTGATCTCACTAAAACTAGACAAACAGAGCAAATACCACAAGGTGTGCCCCAAAAGGTGAACTAAGAATTCAGAGAACCAGGGCAGCACACAAGCCAATGTCAGTTGTCTGTCAGTGTGGAAACTCTGATTCCCAGGTCAATGAGCCTGCCAATAGTAAGTCAGTAAGTCAACAAGTACTTAGGGATCTACTATATTCTAGGCACTGTGCTAAATGGTGGGGATACAAAGGAACGCAAAAGACAGTCTCTGCTCTCAAGTAGCTCATAGTCCAATGGGGAAGACAATATGCAAACAACTATGTACAAACAAGCTACATACAGGACAAATTGGAGATAAACTACACAGGAAAACCACTAGTATTAAGGGGTTTGGGATAGGATTCATGTAGAAGGTGGGATTTTAGGTAGGACTTGTAAGAAGTCAGGGAAGTTGGTCGCTGGCAATATGGAAGAAAAGAATTCCAGGTATCGTGGATATCCAGTGAAAATGCACAATCTGGAGAGATGGAGTTTCTTGTGCAGGGAACACCAAGGAGGCCAGTATCACTGAATCACAGAGTACATAGTGGGGAAGAAAAGGGAGGGCAAGGCTATGAAGGGCTTTGAATGCCAGCCAGAGGCTTTTCTATTTGCTCCTGAAAGTGACTGGAAGTCATTGGAATGGATTAAAGACAGAAATAGCTTGCCCCCACTCCTCAATTTATGTTAATTTTGACAGAACACCAAAGATGGATAGTTTCTTTCTGAAGTGAAGGACTCATCTAAGTATTTGAAAACTATAATCTTCTTCAAGATGTCTTCCAAACTTTTTTAATGTGCTTGGCTATGACTCCAGTTATGAGGGAGCAAGTTCTGGTGTGTTCTGAGGCTACCAACATCTTTCCACAAATAATGTGAATGGATCTGAGGGTCAGTCATCACCTTGTGCAAGTGGTACAATGGAAGATTCCTTAACTCCAGCATCTCTGGGGACAGCAAAATGGAGACAGGCAGGAAAGTATTGAGGGATACACTTTGGGGTCTCACTAGAGGAACTTTAACATTCCTATGAGGCTCTCAGCTTAATAAAAAGCAAAATCTCCAAGAAATTCGACAGGTTAGCAGATAAGCAATTCATTCCTCTCACCTCTAAGTAAACTAATTTCTTCTCAAGTTCTTTTATTTCTCCCTAAATAGTGCCTACACACACATATATTTTATATATTTTGATTCCTTTCCACAGTCACAGTTTTTGCAAGCCCAGCTCTCAAGGAATCCTTCAAATCAGCACTCTTACTCAATTCCTTTTGCCTTGAGCTCCAGCTTGACTCGCTGCAGATAGTTGGGATCAGGGTAACCGAAGTTTTCTGGCCCACCGAACTGGAGAGTTTTGTGGTGAATATCATTCCAAGTGATCACATCCTTGACTCCTGATGTCCGAGACTGTCCTACAGTGAAAATCAGCCTTTGGTCAAAAGCTCTTTTGAGGAGAAGCAAAACCTGCTGTCCTTCTTCATTATTTGGCAAGTATGCAACCCGTCTTGTTCCTTCATAGCGTTTTCCTGGGTTGGGATGTTCTTCTGTCTGAATCCCTCCCCGCATGTCATAATGAATCACAATAGTGCCATAGGAATTATAGCCCGGAAGTGAAGATGTTCTGTAAGAAGTTGTCATTGTTCCATCTGGCTGATTCCCTTTCATGACACCATAGGAAGTCTGGCACACAGGACACACTGGCTTGTGTTTCATGGCCTCTCTGATACAAGGACCACAGAACTCATGCTTGCACTTTGGGAGGACTTCTTTCTGGCGAATAATTTCCATACAGATAACACACTCCTCTTCTTCCTCCTTCTCTTTTCCTAAGGCCCCAGTGCTAGGCGATGCCTTGAGGGAAGGTAAGGCCATGCTGAAATCTGCACCAAGTTTTTCCAAGGGGGATATGGGTTCTCTATTCCAATTCCCTCCAGGAAAGAGAGGTGGCCCTTGTCTCTGCTGAGGAGGAGGACCTTCATTGACAAAATATCTCTTAACATATTTTGTTGCTTCTACAAGGTACTTGGCCAAACCAGTCAATATCAGTTCTTGTTCATTCCACTCCAAGCTTACATAGGGGTTCTTTCTTTCAAAGTCTTCAAAGAATGCCCTATCAGGCCAACACTTTCTCTCCTGGTTGAATGGTTTCAGGATAACTATTTCCTTCACAATCTGAGGTAAAAGCATCTGAAAGAGATCAATGAAATTTTCATAAGCATGTAAAGAGAGGTCTAAGGCTATGTTTTTTGGTTTAAAGAAAATGAGGGTTTTCTGAGTTTGGGGATTGTTCATCAATTCCATTACAGTGTCATATTTAATCTCTATTTCTCTGAATTCTTGGCACATAAGACGCAAGGGAGCGGTATCAACCTCAATTCCATTCTTCAACATGTTTTGGGAAGCCATCATTTCCAGAGGTTTTTTGCGGGAGAAGTTTGCTTCAATGAAATGTTGAGCTCCTATGATAACCTGTGGGTTTCCCCAGAGGATTAAGACTTTTCCCTCAGCTTTAACACGGAGGCCTTTAAACATTTCAGTCAGTGTTTTTTGGACATCAAGTGCCAGCTTATTATCTGTGAAATGAACATCATGACGGGTCACATTCTGTATTTCCCTCTGAAATGCTCTGATAAAAGCTTCCTGAGCTGCTTTTCTGTCCTCTGACTTATGTGTCTCGAAGCCTAGACATACATTGCCCGTAGGATATGCCAAATTACTTGTGATACGTACTTGATGCTCACTTTCTATTCTGTCCAGAGTTCCAGCAAAGAAATATTTGAAATATTCATACAAGTATAAAGGAACTGTGATAAAGTTTGACTCTTCTTCTGCCACCTGTTTGGGGTTTGAGTGAGGAACAGGATTGTCACTGTCCTTTGGCATAACTTGCTCAATTTTTCTTGCTGAGGCTGAGTGGGAAAAATCTTCTTTCTGGTGTTTTACCAGGGCGCCATCACTTAAGAATCGATGAACTTTTTCAATATCTTCATAGTCACCGATAATTTTCTCAGGTCCATCATGGCTTCCATCTACTCTGAGATTTGGGCAGAGGTTAATAATTTTCTCCCTTTGCTCTTTGGAAAGCTTGAAGTTCAGCTGGGCCTCCACATAGAGAAATACCTTTTGAGTGAAGGAATTAGAGGAGCTAGCAGCACCTCCTGCATCTGGGTTCTTTTCATCTGGAGATTCCTTTGGGAGTGCCTGAGTCTGAGAGGAAAGCTGGCTTTTCTCCAAAGTGTTGTTCTCATCTGGGTCTTCATTTGCTTCTATGAAGACATCCACATGTGCTGTATCAGTGACTGCCACAGAATGATCTCTCCTTGCTATCACACCTTCCTTGGCTTGTTTTTTATAAAACTCTACCCAGAAAGTACCTTCAGTGGGACCGAGTTTGACCTTGCACTTGCCTCCCCCGGACCTCCACGGGTTCTGGAAATACTTTTGCAGCTTTCTCTCCATTCTAGGGTAGCTCTCAGACACCCGGATCAGGACCCGGTACGGCGGGCTGTGGGCAGTGCTGGCAGTGGCCATCACAGCAAGGTAGGGACTTGAGAGTCGAAGAGCCGGGCCTGTGACGTTTGATCACTGGGCACTGGAGGGGGAAACTGGGGAGCAGAGAGGGGAGATGAAAGGATGCTGTCAGCTCCCTACCTCCACCTCTCTGCCCAGATAATAACTTAAAAAAAATAGTTGAGACAGCACAAACATAAGACAGAGAACCAAATATCAACTTAAAAATGAAATCCTAAATAATGACAAGTTCAAAGGACAACAAAAACCAAGTAATTATTTGATAATATGAGAAGGATGATGATGATGATGAAGAAGAAGAAACAGTATACAATTGAGAGGATGCAGATAAAGCAGTACTAAAGAGGAAATATATGTGTGTGTATCTCTTTACAAACATATATTAACAACATTGAAGATAAGAAGAATAGTGAACTGAATATTCATTGAAAAATTTAGAAAGCCAACAAATAAACAAGCTTAAAATAAGCACAAAGATATTAAAAAAATAAAGAAGAAACAGACATACTGAAAACAAAAATACTTCAAAGAAAAGATATCTAAAACCAAAAGTTGATTCTTTGAAAACATTAATGAAATTGATAAACTCTTAGCTAATTCAATTAAAAAGAAGAGGGGAGAAAGTCAAATCAATAAAATAGCAAATGGGGAAAGTGAAATATCATAGAACCAGAAGGAAAAAGTAATCAGTATATTATGTATAGTGTTAATCATAATCATATCACAAGTCCATGAGACAAGGCTTGTAACTTGTTATTACAAGAGAAAGGCACATGCATGTGGGAATTCTCTAGACCAAGGAGCCTAGCAGTACATGGTAAGCCTTGGTATTTAAGTTAAAGAAAAAAGAGAAAGTCATATTGGAGGAAAAAAGGACCAATTCCCTCCCAAATGACAGGAGAAGTCATGAATAAGTAAAATAGCAAAAGCAGCATTCTTTTCTCTTGGGAACTGCTGGACCATGAAGATATGATGGTCTGATAATCCATAAGATCATCTACAAGCTACAGAAAGAATTTCTTATTCTGTTGCAGACTGACTGGCACCTGTCTTGACTCCTAAGAATACACAGAGAATCCAGCTTGGGGTGCAAACAACAAACTGTGTCAGGTTGGGGATGGGGGTGAGGTTCATCCTTGACACATTTAGGGCCTCTTGCATATTCTGGGTCCAAAGTTTTTGCAAAATATGGCAAGTCAAAAGGACAAGTGCAGGAGTGCCCTTAATATTCACTCCCCACACCCTCTTGGTGAAAGGTGACTCAATGACCACATAGAGTTCACTTGGTAAAACATTCTAGGAAGAGTCTCTGAAGGTAAAAGACAGAAACTGCAAACAAGGATAAAGGTCAACAGACAGAAAATGAAGAACATGAACAAGTGAACAAGGTAGTTTTATGTCTTGCAGCTGATATAAGATAGTTCCAAATACAAGTTGAGATCATAACCATAAACGAAGCACAGTACAAGCCATAGTAAGAATGTTCAAAATCAAAGATTAACCCAGAAGGGAAAAATCAGAGAACATCAAGAAAGCCAAGATAACTTAGGATACAGATATGAAAAATAAAAGCCAAGGGGGTAAAATAATGGACATCAATATTAACAATTATTAAATCTCCTTGCAATTTAGTAACCCTTTCAATACCCATTCAATGAATACATTTCTCTCGGATCTCAGATGTCCCATGCAATTGTCCTGTCCCTGGCACATTTCTTCTTCAGGAAGTCTGGAAATATTATGCCCTCAGGGGCACCATTTCAGTGAACTTCTTTTCTGGTTACAAGTTACTTGTAAAGAATCCTTAGACATTTTTGTTATAATATTTTACAAAACAGTTCTCAATACAAGATTTCAGTACCAGTCAGAAAGTTTACTTCTCTAACAACTAGCACATGTGGTGGAAACCTCATGTTTCTGATCTAATCAATAGCTATAAGGGGACCATCAAATTAGGAGCCCATAGCTCACCTGAAACTTCACAGAATTTAGGCTGTAAATAACCCATGCTGCTTCTATTGTTATCTAAACTCTGTATCTGACATAAATATTGTTAACAAGTTAAAGGATTATTGTTATATAGATATATGTAAGATATTCAAATACAAACTAAATATTTTAAATACCACAGAAGGCAGAACTCTTAAAACCTTCAAAATTACATATATATTTATTTGATCTTGTTGTTTTCTCAACACTAATATTTATTTTTTTTATTTTACAAATTTTATTTTAATTGTTAATTAATTTAGAACTCCAAATTTAAATACCACTTAATTTAATTTAATTCTAATTCAATTCAGTTCTTGAATTCCTCCTTTAGGAGGAACAGGGACTGATAAGGATCCACTCACAATTAAACATATATTATAGAACACTCTTTAAAGAAGATGACCTATGATACACAAATGAATTTGCATAAAAGTTACCAAGTTAACTTCAATTGTACCAAAAGACTAGGGATGGAATGTGGAGATAAATTTAAGTAATCGATTTCAAAACAGTGCATATCAATGAAGTTGTTGATAATAAAACGTTTGAACCAAAGGAAACAACGAGTGTTATTTCCACATTAAATAAGAATTTTAAATAAAATTGATGTTTCCATTGGGGTAACACAACTTATTCTATAAGTTATTTTCCTCTAACAGAACTAAGTGCACTAAAATTTATTTCTTCAAACCAAACTGAAGATGTTTCAGATTTCATTTTAATTATTAATATAATAATTATTAATAGTCCCATAAACTGTTGCAACAATACCCAATTATTCTCATATCATTTTGAAACATTTAAGAACCTTATTTTATACGGAAATACATATTTAGTGACAGGCAGGACTAGGCCGAATACTCATTTACTAAGTTGCTTACGATACAGAAAGGCCTATAATTCCAGGCTGAATAGCTCAGATCTTACATACGTGCATTTTACTACAGCAGCTCAGTTATGTTCTAGCCTTAGTCCATGGGAAAACGATTTAACATTGTATTTGTGTCTTTGTTTCACAAGCTTCTTTTAGCTTTGTCTAATTATTTCCATAGCATTCAGAAAGAATAAGCTATTCCAGGGACTTAATCTTACATATGACTGAGTAAGTAGTGGGAGGCAGATGACAAGCCCAAGTATAATGTTATTTAGTTGCTTGGGATATGGAATGACTACACATTTAGACTTAAAATAGTCAGCACTTACAATACTTGCACTGTGCTCTAATCTTCTATTGACTGCTTACTCTGATCAAATAAATTTGCTATAAAAGGAAAAGGCAGGGACATGATTATAAGAGCATCAAAACTGGTCCTTACTGACTCAACACATATATGGCAGGATAAAGCATCCTTAGCTCTGTCTGAGTTCAGGTAAGAGTCGGAACTGACAACCAATCATGCAATAACATAGCCAGAGTCAGGAATAGCAAGGTGGAAAACATTCCTATTCAAAAGGAAGTAACACAATGGAAATTAAGCCAGAAGGATGCTACCTTAGGCTATGTATTTTCCACTTTTCCCCAGATACAGACCTCCACCTATAACAGTTCAGGATCATACTCCCTTTGAATACCTTGTGGCATTTCTCTCTTATGACGGATTATTGGCTTAATAATAATTGACTTAATAATAATAACTTAATAATAATAATTGACTTAATCAGACTATTATACCTGAATTAAAAACAATATCAGTTACAATCCTAAGAGCTTTTATCTCAAAAAGCAAGTTTCACTAATCACAGCTTAGAGCTAGTTACAGTTATTTTTACTCTCACGGAGTTACAATAAGCAATAAAAGTTTACCAGGACTCACATACATATGAGAGATTTCACTTAACATTCTTCAATTGTTTTTGTTTTCTTCTTCTCCTTGAGCTTAGACTCTTCCTGGTGTAAGGAACAATCATCAGAAATCATTTCTATATCATACACAAATTTGTAAATTCTTAGTAAGCCAATTTCATTGTTTAGGAACTCCATAACCCATAACAAGCTCTTTTATCAGGGCTGATGACCTTACACACCCATATGGTTTCTAGGAACTGGCAAGTTTACAAAGTAAGGGAAATCTACAAGTTCTTTTCTTTGTACCAATTCTCACACAGTAATCAGTGAGTAATTTTCCCTTTTAATATACCTATGTAAATACTTGATTGGTTTTAACATTATGACAATAATTCCAAAAACAATCTTACAACTTTCAGGGGTGATAGCCAAATAGTTTTAGCTGTAACTTCCTCTTAACTATAGGCAAAGGTGGAAATGTCCATTTTCCAAATTGCAGATACAAACCACTCACCTTTATATAAAACGGGATTAGCAGGACTGATAAAATATTAGTTTTCTAACAATTTTCCCACCTTCTTTTAGTTATTCAGTTATTTAGAAGTTCCAAGTTGTGAAAATGTGCTCTTCTAATGATATAATTGATACAATAGGTTACCAATTTCACAGTAGAAGAAAGTTTAGATACATAACAATGTCATAAACAATAGTATGTATCTGGGACTTGAAACAAACCCATTAACACTCAAGTGACTTCAATTCAGTTGAATGCATTTCCAAATTCCCTTACATAAAAAATAATTTTGTCACCATTTTGATTGTATGCTGATCACATTTAAAACCCACATAAAGTTATCATGTATAAAACAATTATATTTAATTAAAGAAATAATAACAATTAACATTCATATAGTGATTGTCCTATGCCAGGCATTGTGTTAAGTGCTTTACAATCATATGATCCTCACTAAAACCCCTGAGAGGTGGGTTCTATTATGATCCCCTTACAGATTAGTAAAATTATGTAAACAGATGGAGGTAACTTGCTTAAGGTCTCCCAATTAACAAAATTTCAGATCCATGCATTTTCTCTATTTTTCTTAATGTCAAATAGTATAATAAATTTTGACACATCATAAACATGTTAGGAGACACATTTCAGTTAAAATAAGACCAGAATTAATTCAATTATGCCTGTATTTATTTTCCAAGTGGAAATGAATCTCGATTCATAATTTTAATTATATAGTATTATATTTTACACAAGGGCTTGTTATTCCAAGCACTTAACATTATGGGGTTAACTATTTCCAGACAATCCTCTGCCAAAGATTGTAAAAGTGGCACTGTGATATTAGGTTTTAACCTACCCCAATCATCACACTTAAGAGCACATTTTAATTTAGTTCAAATCTGGATTCTACAATCTCAGAAAGAATCCATCACTTACCAATTTATTCCTAGTCCTCTATAACTGTTTTTCTATATACTTCCAAATCAAACAGCAACTTCTATTACTATAGTTCCCAAAAAGATAAATGCATGGAGCTTCACACAAATTTCCCACTTAAAGCCAAAACTTTTTCAAACCTTTTCTGTCAAAATACTCCAATCTTGTCAACATTCTTAAATTTTTTGAAGCTGGTACAAGGGCACCCAGAGCAACTGTCCAAGGATAAGGTGTATCTCCAAACTTTCTTATCTACTTTCCATATTTTCCCTCCAGCCTTTATTTCTCTTTCCAAATCTTCCAAAGTAATTATTCAGACTACACAACTTTCCTTTACTCAAATCCTACATTTCAACCGTATTCTAAACTATATTCACTCCACTGAAAATTTCCTTTTATAATTTTAGCACACATTGTTAAAGAAACCAAATGACTTATTAAGACCTTACTTTCCCAGCTGTACAGGGCAGGTTGAAAGAACCTGGCGACAATTCAGAAATACTATCTACAGACCAATGTCATTAAAGAATATTAATTCAAGAATTTTAAATAAAAACCTGTCAATCAAACTACAGCAATGTATCCAAGAAATTATTCTTTGTGATCAAATTGGATTTATGTCAGCAAAGCAAGGATGGTTCAATGTTAGAAAAAACATCAGCATAATCATATTACAAACAAAAATATCCAAAACTACATGATTACCTGAAGAGTTATGGAGAAAGTCTGTAACAAACTGCAGTGCCCACTGATATAAAAAATCATACAAAGTATAGGGCTAGAGGGTTTTTTAATGTCCTAAAAAGTATCTATCTAAAACTAAAAGCAAATATCATAAACAATGGGGATACATTAGAAGCTTTTCCTGTAATGATAGGAGGAAAGCAAGGACACTCACTTTCTTCACTATTATTTTATACAGAATTTGGGAAATGCTATAAGATACAATAAGATGAGGGAAAAAAACAAAAGAGAGAATAGATCAAAGTATCTTTTTGCTCATGGTATGATGATATAAATGGAACATCCTAGGGAATCAGCAAAGATATTAATGCAGACAATAGCTTTAGCAAAGCTGTAAATATAAACATTAAAAGAACTTTAAAAATACCATCCCTCAGGTTAACTTGTAACATAGTACAATTTTAGGAAGTAGTCTTCCCTCATTGTCTACCTCCTGCCAAGAATAGGTCCACAAACTGGAAACAAACCACAACAGATTATTCTGCCAATTTTATGTCTATGTTATTCATGCCCTCAGATCATGATGAATTTACCAGTGAAGAAATAAAGGGATGACAGCTTTGAAAAATAATTGTATTGAAATAACTTCTGAGAAACAAGTGTTCTATGCCTCAGGTATTTTTAAATAACCATAGAAGTTGCTACTCTGTTATCTGTATAAAAAAGAGTGTTGTGGTAGGAGGACGGGGCGGAGCCAAGATGGCGGAGTAAGAAACAGCTCATCCAAGCCACTCTCCCCCCAGATTCCCCCCAAACTATGTAAAAGGGGACTCTGAATAACTTCTGGAGCACCAGCACCCACAGAACGACACAGAGAAGCTAACCTCCCGCTGAGGACAGCCCAGCAGCCCTGCAGGAAGGACCAGCGCAGTGGTCTGGGACCTGGCAGCGTGCAGCGCGCAGAGCGCAGGAGCCGAGCCAAGCCCAGGTCCGCATGAGCCGAAGTTTTAGCCCCAGGGCGGCAGGGCCAGCAGCCAGCTGGAGGAACCCCAGAACACCAGTAGCTGTGGCGACTCCAGAATTATCAACATAGACTTGCCTAGGACAAAGTAAGAGGTTAGTGTCCTATGGACTTTGGGACTGGTATTAGGGAATGCGTCGGCTCCCTCCCCTGGGGGCTGGAAGCCGCTGAGGACAAACACCATTTTGTAGTTTTCAGAGGCAACTCCCGCTCCCAGCCTGCAAATTTGCAGGGAGATCCAGCGATCAGTCTTGGGGGGGTAATCGCTCTTGCTTTAACCTCCCTGAATCTGGATTGTGATCTAGGGTGGAAGTCGTGGGTGGGTTTACAGCTTGCCAGAAACGGAAGTTGCCCCCCACACGTTCGGGACGAAAATTCCTCTAGCTGGCCCTAAAGCCATAGTGTGGCAACAAGCCCAAAAGTCAAGCAATTAAGTGGCAACATGCCAAGGCAAAGGAAACAGAAAAATGCAACCCTAGACTCCTATTTTGGGGGCATAGAGCAGGAAAAGGACTGTGAGGTCAGAAGTCCTGCTCCAAAAGCCCCAGGGGAAACCATGAGCGGGTTGCAGGCCATAGAGGACCCTAAGAAGGACTTTAAAAATCAAATAAGAGAAGTGGAGGAAAAATTGGAAAGAGAAATGAGAAGGATGCAGGAAAAGTATGAAATGAGGGTCAACAGCCTGACGGAGGAAAACAACACCTTAAAAAATAGACTAACTCAAATGGCAAAGGAGGCCCAAAAGGGCAATGAGGAGAAGAATGCCTTAAAAAGTCGAATTTGCCAGATGGAAAAAGAATCTCAAAAGTTCACTGAGGAGATTCATTCCTTCAGAGTTAGACTGGAGCAAATGGAAACTAATGACTTTATGAGAAATCAAGATGCTGTTAAGCAGATCCAAACAAATGAAAGATTAGAAGGCAATGTGAAATATCTCATGGGAAAAACCACTGACCTGGAAAATAGATCCAGGAGAGACAATTTAAAAATTATTGGACTACCTGAAAGCCATGATCAAGGAAAGAACCTAGAAATCACCCTTCAAGAAATTCTCAAGGAAAACTGCCCTGATGTTTTAGATCCAGAGGGCAAAATAGAGGTTGAAAGAATCCACCGATCACCTCCTGAAAAATATCCCAAAAAGAAAACTCCCAGGAATATTATAGCCAGGTTCCAGAATCCCCAGATCAAGGAGAAAATACTACAAGCAGCCAGGAAGAAACAATTTCAATATTGTGGAAACACAATCAGAATAGCCCAGGACCTGGCAGCTTCTACACTGAGGGATCGAAGGGCATGGAATATGATATTCCAGAGGGCAAAAGAACTGGGAATGAACCCAAGGGTCACCTACCCAGCAAAACTGAGTATTTTGTTTCAGGGGAAAATATGGTCATTCAGTGGAATAGAGGACTTTCAAGCATTCTTGAGGAAAAACCAGAATTGAATAGAAAATTTGACATCCAGACACAAGAAGGAAGAGATGCCTGAGAAGGTAATCAGGGAAAAGAAATCAAAAGGAACTTATCAAAGTTGAACTATTTACATTCCTATATGGAAAAGCAATAACTGTGACTGATGATATCTTTCTCACTATGAAAATAATGGAAGAAGGGGTGTGGTCATATGAATACATATGTGAATGTGTGTGTATATGGTTACAGTTATATATGGATAGAGGGCATAAGTTGAATTTGTTGGGAAGGGAGAATACTCAAGGGATGAAATTATGAGGTGAGAGAGGAAAGTGGCAAGAGGAGATGGGGAGAGACAGGGTAGTGTAAACTATCCCATGCAGAAGAAGCAAGGGGAAGTGGTTGCAAAAGAGGGGGAGAATAAGGAAGGCTAAAAAGGCAAAACCACATTCACATTGAATTTGGTTCAGGGAGAAAATGACATACATACTAAATGGGATATCTCAACCTGCAGCAGGATAGGGGAAGGGGGATGGGAGGAGGGATGATGGATGGGAGGGCATCCTTGGGGTGAGGGGAGGTTGGAAGTACCCACTATAAAAGAGGGACAGGATCATGTAGGGAATGGACCAGGTGGGGGGTGGGATGAGTGGGAGGGAATTATAAGCAGCCTTGTACAATATATCTACTATGATAATGTTTTGCATAGCTAGACATGTACAACATATACTGAATTACTTATCTCCCAAGAGGGAATGGGTGACAAGGGAGGAAGGAAATGGATCTGAAATTTGAGGTCGTAACATTAAATGTTTCAAATATATATATATATAAAGAGTGTTGTGTATTTTTCTTGTAGCCTCTCAGTCTCTCTGCCTAGATGGATTTACTCTGGATGCTTCTGTTTTCCACTTTTCAATCAACTCTATTGTGTCAAAGATTGTTTCCACATAGGTTCACTTCAACATAATGATTTGGTATAGCTGACTGGCCCTTGGACACTGGAGGAGAAATGAGTAAACATAGCCACTTTCTAGGAGGTAAGAGACCCTAATTTTCTAAAAAGTCTCCCTGCTGGGATATCTGCATACTGATCAATGCTTCAGTCAGCAAAAAGCTGTGAAGAAACTAGAGATTAGGTATTGTGAATCTGAAAAAGGGCAGCATGGGCTCTAAAAAGATCTCACCTGGGTTTTCATTGGCTAAAATGGCAGAGAAAGATGGTAAGCTAGGTATGTTGCTGGCAGTGTACCCTCTCTCTTTCTCTCTCTCTCTCTCTCTCTCTCTCTCTCTCTCTCTCTCTCTCTCCACTTTCTCTCTCTCCTTCCCTCCCTTCCTCTCTGTGCATGCACATGTGCATGGCTAAGATCTCCTTGTCATGTTTAGAATGTTTATACCTAATCAAGGGCTAGATTTGCAGTGGCCAAAGAGAGTTCATTTGAAGAATACGAGCTGGTTTGTCTAAGGGGATTTTTAGAAATCCTGCATCCAAAATACATGGATTACTAGTATTTTGGGGATGAGTATTATGCCTCAAAAAAAACTATAAAAAAAGAAGAGGTGAAACAATGAATAACTCTCATTTTTCCCAAACCTTCAATTCAATTGAAAATAATGGTTTTGGGGGGTTAATCTATTGGGAAGAGACCTGATATGTGAATTGTGGGTTACCATATTCTGTATCCAGAAAGGGAGTTTTTAGAAATTCCAAACAAAATTCACCTGATTTGGTTACTATGTGCCTTTTGGTTCAGGATGGGAATGTAGGAAAATGGAAATTTCATCCCACACTGGAAAAACTCCATGAATGAAAGGAAAATGATTGATTCTGTATTGGGAGTCCACTCTAGTAATGATGCCATTTCAATAACAGGAACTAAACCAGTTATAATCAGTTATTAGAAGGATAAGTCATAGCTATGAATTAAGCAAAATCCTTTGTTTAAAACTCAAATTAAAGGAATATTGCCAGTAATAGGAGATTTAGGGAAACAGTTATCAAAAAGGGGCAGCTCCCATGTAACGCCCTTATCATACCTGTAAGAAAAGGAAATTTAATAAGGAAGGTTGACATGTTTATCTTTTTGTCAAGGAACTAAGAACTGTAAGATCCCTGTTTTTGCTAATCATGCTACTATTAGGACTTCTGTACCTCTGACCAGTTCTTTTCAGCGATTGATCTACATCTGGCTTTCTTTTCTATTGGCTGAAGAATCTAAAGCCTTCTTTGCCTTTACTTATGGGACATCTCAGTATGTATAGCAAAGAATTTCCCAAGGGTTTTGTGATTTACCTACTATCTTTTCTAGATACGTATAGTAAAATTTAAAATTCTATTGTTTTAGGAAAAGAATATGAACTTTTTATGCTTATAGTTTCAAAGGTTTCAAAAGATAAAATTGCACCTTTGTGTTACTAATTCTGGCCAGGTTGAGAATGCAAAGAGACACAGATATAAGAGGGAATGAGAATATTTTATAAATTTATTTCTCTCCACTATTCCTCTTTCCCTTTTCCTGTTCTTCCCTCCTTCACTCTCTCCTCCTCCCTCCCTCTTCTCTCCATCTTTCCCAACCTCTCCATATTTTCTGCCTCTCTCTCTCCCTTTCTCCATTTTCTCTCTCCCTTTCTCCATTTTCTCTCTCCATTTCCTGCTCCCATCATTATGTCTATCTTTCTCTCTCCAACTCCATCCTCCTCTTTTCCCTCTCATCTCCCTTTCTGTCTATACCTCCCTCCTTTCCATCTTTCTGCATTTCCCTCTCACTTCCTTTTTCTCACAATATCTTTCTCCATCTGTCTCTCTTTCTCTTCTTTTCCTTCTCCCTTCTACTCCATCTCTTTCCACCTCCCACTTCTTCCTTCTCTCCTTCCCATTCTCGCTGGTACTTGGCATGTAGTGCTACATAAATGTTAACTGTTATTATAATGTTAATTATTATGAAGGAAAAAGCTAAACCCAACATGACAGAATTAGAATCCTGTGCTTTAAATGGACATTAACTGAATGTCATACACAAGTGTTTACCTAAAGCCTTAATATTATCCAGGATCTGAAAAACACTGGGGAGTTAGTGAAAGGTTTAAGAGAGATTTCCTGAAAGCAAATATTGTTCTAAAGATTCTGATTCATCTTATCACAATATTTTATTAGTTTTGTTAGTTATAGCACAGTTCTACATATATTAATTACATAAAAATCTGAGAACTGTATAATTGCATAGTAAGTCAGTATGATTCCTAAAAAGATCTGAATTCTCTAAGTGGGTGATAATATAAAACAATATAAAAAGAGAGACTGCAAAGGATAAGTAAAGGTTTAATTCTAACACAGCACTATCCTAGGGAGGTTAAATTGTAACATAGCTCAGATTTAGGAAGTAGTTTTGTATAATTACTTCCCTCCTGCCAAGACCAGGTGCATATAATAGAACCAGACAAATATATGGTTCAGTCAATGTTATGCCAACATTATTGAGGTAAGTCATGATAAACATGCCAATAAAAAATAGCTGCATGAAAATTATGAAAATGAGTTGTACTGGAATAAATTTTATTGAAATAATATCTGAGGGGCAGCGAGGTGGCGCAATGAGTAGAGCGCCTGCCCTGGAGTCAGAAGGACCTGAGTTCGGATCCGGCCTCAGACACTTAACACGCACAAACAAAAAAAAAAAATAGCTGAGTAACCTTGGGCAAGTTACTTAACCCCAATTGCCCTCCAAAAAAAAGGAAAAAAAATAATATCTGAAAAAATCCTATGGATATAAGCTCTGAGAATCAATTGTATTACACATGAGATATTTTTAGATACCTAGAGAAGTTCCTACTCTGTTTTCTGTATTAAAAAAAAAAACCTGCCCTTGTGGATTTCTCTCATAGTCTCTTTCAGGCTACCTACATGCATATACTCTGAGTGCCCCTAATTTCCTCTTTTCAATAAACTCTCTATTATTTCAAGGATTGGCTCCACAGGTTCATTTCAACCTAAGACAAACTGCAAAATAAACCTCAAAAATCAACTGCATTTCTATGTAATAATAACAAAACACAATAGGCAATAATAGAAAGGAAAATCCCATTTCAAAGGCTTAAAGTATCTGTGGATATGCAATCTACAAATACATACAAAACACAGAGATTCAGTTACAAAGTGTCCCTTCAAGAAATGAAGGGCAATATAAATAACAGTGTTCATAGCTGGGCTGTGCCAACAGAATAAAAATGACAAGACCACCAAAATTAATTTAGTCTTTTAATGTCATACCAGTCAAATTATCTGGGGGATGGATACCTTATAGAATTTTATAAAATAATAACAAAATTCATTTGGAAAAACCAAGATCTAAAATATCAAGTAAAATTATCAAATGAGGTAGGACTGAAGAATGAACACCTCAAGAATTCAAACAACATTATAAAACTGCAAACATGAGAACCATCTCAGATTGGCTATAGGTAAAGAGGTAGAGTGATGGAAAAGACTAGACAAGGGAGAATCAAGAACAACTTAATAACAGAGTGCTCAATAAATTGGAAAACATGTTACTCTCAGGAAATAACTCTCAATTTGATAAAAACTGCTGGGAAACTAGAAAGTAATCTTGCAGAAATTAGGCTGTTTGCACCATATTCCAGAATTCATTTTAAATTAATACATGACCTTATTATTAAGAACATACAATACAAATATTAAAAGAGAAACAGACCATATCTCTCTCACAGTTATGGGTAGGATATATTTTCTTAATCAAACAAAAGATAGAGGCAATTACAAAAGATAAAATACCTTAGATTACATAAAACAGAAAAGCTTCTGCACAGACAAAATGAAATCATCTTGGATAAGCAAGGAAGTGACTGAATGGGAAAAAAATCTTTGTATCAAATTGCTCTTAAAGGGTGTTGGTATCCAAGATATATAAACAAGTAATAGATACATAAGAGAACAAGAATGATTCACCATTAGATAAGTAGTAAAATAATATGAACAAACAATTCACAAAGGAGTAACTTACAACCACATGCAAAAAAAAATGCTCAGAATCACTACTAGAAAGAATGAAAATCAAACAACTCTGAGGTTCTACCTCACACCTTTGAAAACTGGCAAAATGACAAAAGATGGGAATAATCAGTATTGGAGGGGTTGTGGGAAATTAAGCACATTGATGAATTGCTGGTGGAGTTGTGAATTGGTACAACCATTTTATAAATGAATTTGGAATTATGCAAAGAAAGTAAATAAAATGTCCATACCCTTTGACCCAAAAACTCCATTACTGGGTTTATTCTTCAAGGAAGCCACTGACAAAAAGAAATGGCCATATGTAAAAAATTATTTATAGTAACACTTGTAGTTAGCAAAAAATTAGAAACAAAGTAGGTTTCCACCAACTGTGGAATTGCTAAAAAAAATTGTGGTGCACAAACATAATGGAATTATGAAAGATGAAGATGAACACAGAGAACTAAGGAAAGATTTATGTGAACTGATGCAGAGTCAAGTAAAGAGAGTCAAAAAAGTAATATACAAAGAGATTTAAATAATGCAAATGGAAAGAGCAACCAAAATGCATATATATATATATATATATATATATAAACATATATATATATAAACATATATTTACATAGCACAAAATTATAAGGAAATGTGTTGAAAGAAGCAGTACTAGAATATAATCATAATGCAACCTTTAGGAGAAGTGGGAGATCCACAGGGATTACATACTGCACATTTTTTTCAATGTATTAATCAGTTATGCTAATTATTTTCTTCTTTTTTTCTTTATTTTTCATCAATCTCACATTTGTTGAAGAAAGAGATAAGAGGTTGGCAGACAAATAAAAGTTTGCAAATTATAACCTGTTTTCTCTGGCCCAATAAATGTCTTGCAAAGTGGGAGAGGGTGAAGGGGAAGATAATAATATGATAATAATGATAATAACAATAATAAGACAACACCAAAATTTGTGAGATGCAACCAAATGCATAGTGGAAATTTTACATCAATAAACAAAAAAAAGAATGGATCAATGAACTAAGCATGCAACTAAAAACAAAAGCAATGAACAATTTCTAATTAAACACCAAAATAAATATACTAAAAATCACAGGAGAGATTAATAAAATTGAAAGTAAAAAACCTCCATTGACGTAATAAATAGAACTAGAAGCTGGTTTTATGAAAAAAATCTATAAATTAAATAAATCATTTGTTAATTTGATTAAAAATAAAAGAAAACCAAATTACAAGTATCAAACACAAAAAAAAGATGAATGAACTACCAATCAAGATGAAATAAAAGCAATTATTAGGAGCTGTTTTGCCCAATTATATGCCAATAAAACCGACAATCTCAGTGAAATGGATAAAAACTTACAAAAATATAAATTGCCCAGATTAACAGAAAAGGAAATAGAATCCTTGAATAACCCTATCTTAGAAAAAGAAATTGAACTAGCAACAAATTACCTCCCTAAGAAAAATCTCTAGGACCAGATAGATTTAAAAGTGAATTTTACCAAACACTTATCTATTTCAGAAAACACACAAAGGAGTCCTACCAAATTCCTTCTATGACACAAATATAGTTTTGATCCCTAAACCACAGAGAGCAAAGGCAGAAAAAAAACTACAGACTCATTTCTATAATGAATATTGGTGCAAAGAAATTTAAAGAACATATTAGAAAGGAGATTACAGTAATATATCACAAAGATCATACACTAAGACCAGGTGTTAGTTATATGACAGGAATGTGGGGCTGATTCAATATTGGGACATAAGCATAATTGACCATATCAATAACAGAAACAACAAAAATCATATGATTATCTCAATAGGTACAGAAAAAGTTTTGGACAAAATACAAAACCCATTCTTATCAAAAACACTAGAAAATATAGAAAGAAGTGCAAGGTTTACTAAAATGAATTGTTTATCTAAAACTCAGAACATGCATTATCCCTAATGGAGAAAAAGTGTAACCCTTCCCAATAAGATCAAAAAGGATATCATTCAATATTGTACTAGAAATGTTAGTGATAGCAACAAGAAAAGAAAAAGGAATTGAACAGAAGTAGGTAATGCGAAAACAAAACTATAATTTTCTATAGAAGATATGATGGTATATTTAGAGAACCCTAGAGAGTCAACTCAAAAACTAGTTGAAACAATGAACAACTTCAGTAAGGTTTTAGAATATAAAATAAATCCACATAAATCAGCTTCATTTCTATGTTTTACCCCCCTCTAAATTAGTAGGAAGAGCTAGAAAGAAAATTTCCATTTAAAATAACAATTCAATATAAACCATGTGGGAGTCTATGGGTAAGACAATCATAGGAACTATATAAACACAATTACAAAACATTTTTCACATAAATAAAGACAGACCTGGACAACTGGAGAAATATTAACTGCTCATGGACAGGCAGAGCCAATGTAATAAAACTTGCAATTCTACCTAAATTAATTTAGTTATTCAATGCCATACCAATCAAACTACCAAAGAACTATTTTATAAAGATAGAAAAAATTCAATATTCATCTGGAAGAACAAGAGGTCAAGAATATCAAGGAAAACAATGAAAAAAATGTGAATGAAGACTGCCAAGCAGTGCCTGATCTCAAAGCAGTAATCGTCAAAACAATCTGCTACTGGCTAAGAAAGAGTGGTAGATCAGCAATACAGATTAGGTGTACAATACACAGTAATAAATGACCATAGTAATCTAGTGTTTGAACAATCTAAAGATCTAAGCTTTAGGGACAAAAACTCAATATCTGACAAAAATTGCTAGGAAAACTGGAAAGCAATTTTGCAGAAACTAGGCTGAGACTAACATCTCACACTGTATACCAAGCTAAGATCAAAATGGGTAAAGGATTCAGAAAAATTGGGGGATCATCGAAAAATATACCTATCAGATGAGGAAATTAAGCCAAAATTGATAAAAATAAAAGCAGTTTCACAACTGACAGGAACAACAAATAGTACTTGGAAGAAGAAATAAGGCTATCAATAGGCATACAGAAAAAAAAATGCCCTAAATCACTCTTGATCACTTTGTTTTTTAAAATTTTCTTTATTTTTCTTGCTTTTTATTTTGCAATATGGCTAACATGGAAATATCTTATGTATCATGTATATTATATCACTTGCTTTCTCAATGGGTAGGCAATGGGATGGATGGAGGGAGGGACAGTAAGTGGAATTCAAAATTAAAAAACGGAAGTTAATTTTTTTTTAATTTAGCAAAAACAAAGAAAAACAAAAAACAAAACCCTCTGAATTTTCACAAACATTTAAACAATAATTAATTCAAATACTACATGAACTGGCAAAAAGTGGTAAAAATGAGATCCTAAAATATCCCTTCTATGACAAAAAACCTTGTAACTAAATATAAGGAGTCAAAAGGAGAAAGAAAAGTATAGACCAATTTTGATAATGATTATTGATAATAAAACTTTAAATAAAATGTTAGTAAGGAAGTTACATTAATATATACTAGGACAAGGGTGGGGAACCTGTGGCCTCCCTGGAGGCCACTTGTGGACCTCTAGGTCCTCAAGTGCAACCCTTTGATTGGATCCAAACTTCAAAGAACAAATTGCATTAATAAAAGGATTTGTTCTGTAAAACTTGGAGTCAGTCAAAAGACTGCACCCAAGGCACTACAAGGTCATATCAAGCCCACAGATTCCTGACCCCCTGTAACTAGGATCAGGCTTCATTTATGCCAGGAATGTAGGTCTAGTTCTATATTAGGAAAACTATAAACACAATTTACCATATTACCAAAAAAAACCCTCACAAAATCATATGATTATTTCAACAGAAGCAGAAAAATGTTTTTATAAAATACCAATTCCTGTTTAAATAAAATAACAAAAAACAAAAAGCATAGGAACAATTGGAGAGTTCCTTAAAATGATAAAAGAGTATATCTAAAACTAAGAGCAAAGAAATATTTAATGGGGATTAGCTAGAAATCTTTCCAATAAGACCAGGGATGAAAGAAGGATGTCTATTTGCTATTCAATATTTTGCTACAAGGCATAGAAATAAGAAAATAAAAACATTTTGAAGAAATAAATATTGGCAAAGGAAAAAAAACAAGCTATCACTTTATGTGGATGATATGATAGTTTATTTTAAAAAGTCAACTAAAAAACTAATCAAAACAATGTACAACTTTAAAAGTGTAGCATAATGTATAATAAACCTGGACAAATATTCAGTATTTTTGAATATTACCAATAACCCATCAGGCAGGCTTTTTCTTTGAGGGAGGTACAACTCTCTTTTCCCATTCTTTTCAACTATTCTATCCAAGAGGCTCAGGACATTTGGGGGACTATATCACACTTAAACAAAAAGAGACACAGGTACAATAGAGTCATTCACTTCATCTAATTTCTACCAGGTGCTGAATTCACTCTGTCCACTAGGTACAAATCTGATGCTGTAATGAGTATAGCATCATGGGATGGATTTATGCTAGGGATTCTGAGGTCAAGGTAAGGGTCCTCCCCTGTCATAACAGAAATCTCAAGATTTTTAATCCTGGAACTGAATGGGCAGTATCTTTTTTGGCTATCAATAATTATATCTGTCCCATTAAAATACAGCTCTGTCCACGTGGCAACATCAATCACATTGCGTAGCATTTTAAAGAGAGTCTGGGGTGTCATCCACTATGGCCAAGAGCACACATTTTAGGCTACGGAGAAATTACAGGAATAAGGGGGAAAATGACCTTTCACATCTACAGAGAAGGGAAGAGGTTGTTGAGCAAACAAGCTAAGGAAGACAATCACAGAAAATAAAATGAACAATTTTGATTGTATAAAAATTGAAAAATCTTTTTCACAAACAAAACTAATGCCATTAAAATTAAAAGGAAAAAAGATTAATGTGGGAAAATTTGCAGCAAATTTCTCTATTAAAGGCTTTATAATATATATGTATATGTATACACACATATCTATCTATCTATAATTGATTCAAATTTATCAGACTAACGGCCATTCACCAATAGATAAATGGTCAAAGATTATGAAGAGGTAGGCTTCAAAGGAAGAAATCCCAGCACTCAACAACCCTATGATAAAATGATCCAAGTTACTAATAATCAGAGAAATGTAAATTAAAGTAGCTTTGAGGTTCCACCTCCCACCATCAGACTTGCAGTCAAAAATGAAAAATGAAAACCTTTCTCTCTCTCTCTCTCTCTCTCTCTCTCTCTCTCTCTCTCTCTTTCTCTCTCTCTCTCTCTCTCTCTCTCTCTCTCTCACACACACACACACACACACACACACACACACACACACACACACACACACACCAGCTTTTGTGTGTGTGTTATCTTCGTCCATTAAATTGTAAATTCCTTGAGACAGGGACTGTCTTGAACAAAATAACAAATGTTGCAAAGACTGCAGGAAAATAGGCACCCAGAAATCATTGCTACGAGAGAAACAAATTGGTCTAGACATACTGGGAAGCAAGTAAAAATTGTGCCCCCAAAGTTACCAAATTGTGTCCCATCTGTACTACCACTGAGCTTAGACCACTTTGGGAGCAAAGGAAAAGCAAAAGTCCACACATACGAAAAATATTGATAGAAGCGCTTTTTGAAGTAGCCCCAAGCTGGAAACTAAAGGGGTGTCCACCTATGGTGAAATTATTAAATTGTGGTCTTTGAATGTAATGGCAGCATAATATTTTATTGTGCCATAAGAAATAGACAGTTTCAGAGGAAACTGGGAAGAATTCTTAAGATTTGATAAAGACTGAGGTGAGCAGCAGGACAACTTATACTATGACAACACTATAGAAAGAAAAAAAAAACCTTTTAGAACTCAATGCAGTCCAGAGGACTATAGGTGAATCACCTCCTGCCACGGAGGGGATGGCCTGAAAATCCAGAATGACACCTGCCTATTTGGAAATGGATAAGATATGGGAATTGGTTTTGCTAGAATATGCATAGTTATTGTGAGGGTTTTGTCATTGTCATAGTTATTGTGGGGATGGGGTTGTTGTTGTGGGGGTTTGGATGTGTGCCACTGAGAGAAAATGATAATAAAGGCTTGTAAAAATAAATTTTAAAAACCTCTAAAATAAAAGAATTGTTCTTCCCAGTCCAATTAACTTGGTTAGATGTCTCCTTTTGTGCATTTTTTAAGTATTTAAGATGGGGCGGTGTCCATACTTGCTGCCTCACAGAGCTCTATTAGCTCTGCCTCCATTTTTCAGTGAGCCTAAAAGAGGTGGGGCTTTCCTCTGGGAAAGGCTTCAGAATTCTGATCAATGCAGTGACCAATTAAGATCTTAGAAGACAGATGACGAAGCTCTGGGGCCCACATCTTGACAGGTGAAGGATTATAGATGCAGAAAAAGACACATTTTAAGACACAGATAAAGTGGGGATTTGTTTTGCTTGAATATAACATATTTGTTACAAAGGCTATTTCTTTCTTTCTTTCTTTCTTTCTTTCTTTCTTTCTTTCTTTCTTTCTTTCTTTCTTTCTTTCTTTCTTTCTTTCTTCCTTTCTTTCATGAGGTCGGGTGTAGGAGGGAGAGAAGACAGAGATGGGGGGAAGGAAAAAAAGACAGTCATTAAGGCATCTTTAAACCAAAACCAAAACAACAACAATAAAAACCAAAGCAAAAACAAGAAAACAAAAACAAAAAAACCCCAAACAACAGAGCAGATGAGAACAGAAGGCCAGAAAGCACTGACAGCTTTGAAAAATACAGATTGAATTTATTATATATTTTTTAAAACCCTAAAAACTAAATTGTAGATGACATAGATCAACAGGTGCATGGCCAATCCCTTTTTTCTGTTGTATGATGTACATGGAAATGCTTGTTTGATCGGGCTTTTTTTGAGTCCAGAATAATAATGAATGAAAATGGAAAGGTACAAAAATAAGAGATTTAGTAGACTGGCTCTGATCCCTCCCCGCCCCCCCCCGCCCCTTCTGGGCGGCGCAGCATGGAGGGGCTGGGTGGGAGGGCGCGGGGGAGCGGGGGGGGGGGGGAGCGGCAGTGGGGAGGGGCCTGCTGAAGTTGGGGTGGTGAGATGAGAAATAACTGGATGCGTTCCCGGGGACCTCCATCCCTCCCCACAGACAGATGGAGGCCTGGGCACATCCAGCTGCAGATCCAATGGATCCATCTGGACGGAGGTCTGGGGTTGCGGGTGGGCTGGGGAAAATGAACAGCTACACCCCCTTGGGGTTCTGGGGAGGGAGTAAAGGGGACTTACCTCCCACACACAGAGGACTCCAACCAGGGATCGGGCAGGCCCGGGGTCTGCAGGGGGGCGGGGGGGGGGGGGAGGGAGGCAGACAGAGCTGGTGCTTTCCCCAGTCCCTTTTCCGCAGAATGCGCAACACCACAGCCCAGGTGAAAACCGCAGAAAGGCGGGGACTGGTGACGTCATCTCGGGGGCGTGGCTTGATTCAGCCAATGGAAGGCAAGTCGTGACCCGGGGATAGGGTGGGGAGGCAGGAGAGAGGGTGTCGCCCCCGCAGAACCAATCAGTCTGGCAGTCAATCCAGATTTGCTGAGCTCCTCCTCCATGTCAGGCCTCTGGCCAGAGCTGGAAGTCAGAAAGGAAAAACGAGAAATCAGAAAAAGAGATCCTCTCATAGAGTAAAGTGACAAAATGGCCCACCATCCCGAAACTTGCAGGATTCAGGCAAAGCAATCCTTATGAGCATCTTTCTAAATACATTCTTGAATAAGAGTAAACAGAAAGACCAAACCAAAACAAAACAAAACTATAAAAGAAATAAATACAACAAAAAAATAACTCCAGGATTTTTGAAAACTGGGAATGGAGATCAGTCAGACAATTGACATGTAAAGTGCCTACTATATGCCAGGTACTAGCTAAGCACTGGGTTTAGAAAAAGAGGCTAAAGACAGTCCCTGCCCTCAAAGAGTTCACCGTCTAAGGGGGGGAGGGGCAGTAAGTGAACAAATGTATACAAAAATGCTACCTACAGGATATGTAGGAAATAATGAACAGAGATGGAGGGTCTTGGTGGTGAAACAACCAGGAGGACAGTGTCACTGGATTGAAGAGTGTATAGAAGGGAGCAAGGTGTAAGAAGGCTGGGAAGGTAGGAGGGGGCAAGCTTAGGAAAGACACTGAATGCCAACCAGAGGATTCTGTGTTTGATCCTGGAGGTAATAGAAAGCCACTGGGGGGAGAAAGAGACAGAGACAGAGACAGAGACAGAGAATGTGTATAGCAGAGGGGGGAGACAGGGGTGGTATAGTCAAAACTATAATCACTTTGGTGGCTGAATGGAAGGATGGTTTGGAGTTGGGAGAGACCTGAAACTGATGAAAGAAAGGAACGTATTATAAACTCTTTTTTCCCCCAATTTTATGCTAACAAAAATGATAAAGGGATGAATATTTACAAAAACATAAAGTACCCAGATTAACAGAACAAAAAAAAAAATGAACAAACCATAAATGAATTTGAAAAGTTTGGGGAGAAGGAAGAGAAGGAACTCCAGGAGCAAAAGGATTTACAAGTGAATTCTAGTAAATCTTTAAAGAGCAATTAACTTCAGTTTTACGTAAATTGTCTCTTAAAATAGGGAAACCCCAGTGAGAAAATATATGATTTCAAATACAAAGTCCAAGGCGAGAAAAGTCAAAGAAAGAGTATGATGGACCATTCTCTCTGATGAATATAAATACAAAAATTTGAATAAAATATTGGTACAAAACTTCCCAGAATACATTACAAAGATTTTACTGTAGTTAGATTGTGTTTATACTAGCATGCTTGTCTGGTTCAATATTAAAAAAAAAATACAATTGTAATACACCACATTAATAACAAAAACAAGGAAAATACATAATTATATAAATAGATACTGTGTTTATCTTGATTTTAGATACTGTTGGCCCTATTAATGAGACAGAATCAGCCTTTATTCCTATATTTTCTAATTTTTTTTAACAAAAAGGATGGTATATTTTCTCAAAAGCTCTCTCATTGGTAAGCACAAGAGGCCTTTCCAATAAGACTAAGGGTAAAGCAAGGATATTTACTGGTAACACTATTACTTAATAGAGTAATAGAAATGCTAGGTGTAGCAATTGGATAAGAAGAAAAAAGAAGGAATGACCACAGGTAAACAAGAAACAAAATTATCACTTTTTATAGTTTATGCAATTCATGTGATATTTTAGGGATCCCTAGAGTCAACTAAAATGGTAAAAGAAATAAGTAAAATCTTCGATAAAGTAGCAGGATATAAAAACAAACCCATACAAGTACTCAACACTTCTGCATATTACTAACATAACCCAGTGGAGATGAACAAGCAATTCCATTCAAAACAACCACAGAATTTATAAAAGATGTGGGAGTCTGCCTACAGAGCCATACTCAGGAATTATATGAATACAACCACAAAACATGCTCTACAAAAATAAAGGATGACTCAAATAATTTTAGATAAATCAATTGTTTAAGGTTGTGCCATGCTTTGGATAGGCTAGAGACTGGACCTGTGACTTCAGTGTTATAGGGAAATCCTCAAGGAGCAAACTCCTTCTAGGTCTGACACCTTCTCTGTAACTTAGACTCTTAGTGAGTTGTGTAGGGCACTGAGAATTTCAGTGACTTGCTCAGGATTACACAGCCAGTGTGTGTCAGAGGAAGGACTTGAACCTGGTAAAGCTAATTCTTTATTCACTAAGCCATATAGATTCTCATGAGCCAAGCTCTCTAATAAAAATTACATCACTACATTAAATAAGTTGCAGATTTAGCACCATACCAAACTATCAAAGGTCTACTGAAATTCATCTGGAGGTACACATGATTAAAAATCTCTAGGGAAGGGGCAGCTAGATGGGGCAGTGAGTAGAGTGCCAGCCCTGGAGTCAGAAGAACCTGAGTTCAGATCCGACTCAGACACTTAACACACACAAACAAAAACCTAGCCGTGTGACCTTGGGCAAGTTTATTAACCCCAATTGCCCTCCAAAAAGAAAAAAAAAATCTCTAGGGAAAACATGAAAAAATGGGAAGAAAGTAGGGTAGCCATATCAATCTTAAATTATATTATAAAACAATAATTATTCAAAGAATTTTTTACGTTTTTTTTTAATAGAAAAGTTGATGAGTACAACAAATTAAGCATACAAGATACCAAAGTCACTGAATGTAAAGCACTGGATTTGAGAAAACCAAGAATGCCAAGTACTTGGATAAGGGTTGGATAGGTAACAACATATCATGGTGCTTGAAAAATTAGAAAACATGGAAGAAATTAAGCTTGAACTGAAAGCTCACAGTCCAGGAGTAGGGAAACTGCAGTCATGAGGCCACATGTGACGCTCTAGATCCTCAAGGGCTGCCCTCTGACTGAATCTGAACTTCACAGAATGAATCCCCTTAATAAAAAGATTTACTCTGTAAAATTTGGATTCAGTCCAAAGGCTGCACCCAAACACCTTAGGAAGCCACATGTGGCCTCCTAGCTGCAGGTTCGCCACCCTTGGGCCTTACACCATATAAAACAATAAGCTTCAAATGGTTGCATCCCAGATTGAAAGGTCAGATCATTAAGAAACTTAAAAGAGAAAGGAGATATATTTCCTGCTATGACTGAGGGAAGAATTCATTCATTCATCCATGCATTCATTTATTGCCAAACAAGTGACAGGCTTACAGGAGATAGACATTTTTGATGATATAAAACTGAAAACTTTTTTCAAAAAATGAGAAGAGGTCAGCATTAAAAATAAAAATAGTAGACTCTGGGCTTGGAGGCAATCTCTGCAGTAAATTTTTCTGATAAAGGTGTAGTACCCAACATATATAGGCAAATATGACACAAATGTATAATAAAAGCCCATCCTCAATAGATAAATGGCCAAAAGAAATGAACAGGCAGATCTCAAAAAAAAAAAAAGAGGCATGCTATCAATAACCATATAATAATATGCTTAAAATCACTAATAATGAAAGAAATGCAAATCAAAACTTCTTTGTGTTTTGGCCTCATAACCAGAAGATTGTCAAAGAGGACAAGAAAAGAAAAATAACAATTGTTTAAGTGGTTATGGAAATGAGAACTGATCCAACCTTAGGGTAAGCAGTTTGAAACTATACCCAAAAAATCACTAAACTGTGCATATCCTTTGATAAAAAAATACAACTACTAAGTAAATACTTCAAAAATAGTAAAGACAAAAGAAAAAGAACCAGCTGTACCTTTTGTAATAGTGAGGTCCTGGAAACAAAGTGGGAACCTATCATTTAGAGAATGCCTAAATAAATTTTGGGATAGAAATATAGTGGAATGTCATGGTGCTATAAGAAATGAATGGCTGATTTAGACTTAAATGAACTGATTCAGAGAAAAGTGAGCAGGGCCAGGAGAACAAAATATATAGTACAATATTTGAAAGAAAAATTATTTGGGCTTAAAAAAAAACAATCAATACAACTAAGAAGAACTCCAGAGACCACTGTGCCCTGAGAGTTGGCCAGTCACCTAATGATCAGATCAACACCATCTATCCCTTATAGACAGTACACCCCTAGGTGGCTGATCATCAGGACCCTCTGGAAAAAGAATGAGGCCCCTGAGGCTCTTCAATTCTGGAGTTGTGAGTTGCCTTCTTTAATGTGTTCCCTATGCATGTACCTGACTGACTGCCAATGTACTTTAAAGTTTTGCTCACATTTCCTTTTCTGAAATGTGTACTTGTGGAAGATTTTCCCCATGGTGTTAGGAGAAATGCTTTGAAACTGTTCTTCTTGCTGTGCCATTTAAAGAAATAACTTTGTAGTAGAATTGTGTCTACTGACTGATTGTTAAAGGGAAGCACAGTGATTGGGGCCTATGAGATAGTGTTAGGAGGACAGCTAATCCTGAGCATTGTAAAAGCCAACCTGGGGACCCAAACTGCCAATGACACTGTGACTTAGGCGAATGAGATCCAACAAGTGCCCTGGTGTTACAAGTCCTTGCACTGTAATTGGGAGACAAGTGAACCATGAACTAGAGGTGATTGCAGGCTCACAGTTGACAGTTGCCTCTTCCCTTAATTCCCTGTATTCCCTATCCTGGCTACAACCTGAGGCACAAAGCTTCAGACACTCCATACACCCACCTTTTTTTGCCTCCTATGAAGACATGAGAACAGCAAATCCTTCTTAGTTTCACCATCTGGAGGATGACAGAAAACCCTACAGGTGGTGAGGATATTGGAACATGGACTAAACAGTGAAAGGTTCAGAAAGAATAAAGCTTGTCTGAGGCTATGTAAGTAGACCCTGTAAGTAGACTCCAACACCTCTGTGAAGTAGGAGATGGTCTTCCTGGGGAACTGTGGCCATACAAATACTAGAGAGACAATATGGCACAATGGATAGAAAGTTGGCCTTAGAGCTGGGAGGCCCTGGTTTCAAGTCCCACTTCTGACACTTCACTGGCTGTGTGACCTTGGGCAAGTCACTTAAGCTCTCACCCTAAGCAAAATGGATCTGCATTGGTATAAGGAGTTTCTCAGATGTAGAGGTTCCTTAGCACAGTCCTGATGGCCATTGATGTAAAGGAGCTGAGGAAGGACAATGGTGGCGTTGCCATGATAGGTGTTCATGTTTGCTGATAATTGTGAAAGAAATTGCACCAGGATTGTGACAAATTTCTACTGTCTAATCATGTTTGTGTCCTCACTTTTTCATGGGAAAACACTTTTTTCCTTCCTTCCTTCATTCTCCATCACATTTCCCTAAGTATATGTTCTAACTCCTGGCCATCTTCTTTTTTCTTTTCACCCTAAACTGTCTCCATTTGGCTTCATAACACAGATGTCATTGAGACTTAGTGGGATGAGATTATTGTGCCAGGAGGAACAGAAAGCCTTTTGGGAGCATTCAACCAAAAAATTTCAGATTAAATATTTTCCCCAGACCCTATTAACTCCCCAAACCTCCAGCAAAGAGGAATTATGAACCAGATGTAGAGCAGTTATATTCAAATCTACAGAACAAAGAGAGAATCCCAACATGGCAAAATTTGGCTGAATTAACACTGGAAGAGTCCAGGAATCCTGAAAGCACTCACTCAGCAGCCCTCCTTTACCAATCTCTCCTTTTCCAGCAGGGAGTCAACTACTGATGGTTCCTTCTGTGCCCAGTATTTCCTTGGAATTCCCTTCCTGCTTCAGAGACTTTGCCAACACATTCTTTGCCAATGCGTTGCCCCCATTCCAGGTTCCTACTGCTTCGGAACAAGCAACAGACACCAATTTCTGCTCTATTGTATCAGAAGGGAAGGGGAGAACTGGAAATATGCTATTGTCTCCCTAGGGTTGACCCTAGATTAGGGACCCTCAAGTTTGTAGAGACTGCTTGAGAAATCCTTCTCCTATCCTGTAGTAGATACTGATTCAGCTCAGACACAGAAGGAAAGGAGAACCAAGGAAGGAAAGGGATGGGGAATGCTTACTGATTCCAAGTCCAAAATAAAATTACTTTGCATTGCATCCCAGTGAATGAGTTGAATTTATAGGTCAATGGGGACAGGGGATGGGCTCCAGATTTCCTCCTAGCCCACAATCTACTATTTTTATTTTTAATGCTGACCTCTTTTATCTCATTTTTTGAAAAAAGTTTTCAGTTTTATATCATCAAAGATGTCTATCTCCTGTAAGCCTATCATCTGTTTGGTAATAAATGAATGAATGGATGAATGAATGGATTCTTCCCTCAGTCATAGCAAGAAATATATCTCCTTTCTCCTTTAAGTTTCTTTTTTGTTATTTTTTCAAATGCTTTATTAACTTCTGTTTTACTTCATTCATTTCCACCAGTTTTTGTGTTACAAAATTTCTCCCCGTTTTTCCCCTACTCACCTCCCAAAACAGCAGTCCCCCAGGATATCCCCTCCTCTTATTTCCCAATTACATGTAAAGTAGTATTAATAATAGTATATATATATATTTAAACATTTGGTTTTAAACCTTTGAATTCCAAATTCATTCCCTTCCTCCCTTGTCACCCACCCTTACTTGGAAGATAAACAATTCAATCTAGGTTGTGCATGTGTAGCTAATGCAAAACATTACCATAGCAGATACATTGTAGAAGACTGATTATATTTCCCTCCCTCCTATCCCATCTCCCACTTGTTCCATTCTCTACTTTGGTCCTGCCCCTTTGCAAAAGTGTGTGCTTCCTACTTCCCTCCCACCCACCCAGCCCTCCCTTCCATCATCCCCCCCTCATCCCCTTCCCCCCTACTCTCATGTAGGGTGAGATACCCTATTTAGTGTGTATGTCATTCCCTCCCTGAGCCAAATTCAATGGTTATAAGGTTGACCCATGCCCTTATGCCTTCCTGTTCTTCCCCTCCATTGTACCCATTTTCCCTTGCCTCTTCTATGTGAGATAGTTTGCCTCATTCTGTCTCTCCCCGTGTCCTCTCATTATATTCCTCTCTCACCTCTTGATTTCACATTTTAAGTATCATCCCTTCCTATTAAATTAGTCCTGTACCCTCTATCTATGTATACCTGTAAATATATATATATATATGTATATATATATATATATGCATTCACATATGTATTCTTACTCTTATATACCCTCCGATAAAGACTATATATGTGTGTGTGTGTGTGTGTGTGTGTGTGTATTTCTATTCCCAATTACTTTCATAATGAGAAAACTTTCATTATTTACAATTATCACTTTTCCATGTAGAAATGTAAATAGTTCAACTTTGATAAGTTTCTTATGATTTCTTTTCCCTGTTTACCTTCTCATGCTTCTCTTGCTTCTTGTATCTGAATGTCAAATTTTCCATTCAAGTCTGTTTTTTTCTTCAGGAATAGTTGAAAGTCCTCTAAGCCATGGAATGACCATATTTTCCCCTGAAACATGATACTCAGTTATGCTGGGCAGGTGATTCTTGGTTTTAATACCAGGTCCTTTGATCTGCAGAATATTATATTCCATGCCCTTCAGTCCCTCAGTGTAGAAGCTGCCAGATCATGTGTTATCCTGATTGTGTTTCCACAATATTCAAATTGTTTCTTCCTGACTGCTTGTAATATTTTCTCCTTCATCTGGGAATTCTGGAACCTGTTGATAAAATTCCTAGGAGTTTTCTTTTTTGGATCTTTTTCAGGAGGTGATTGGTGGATTCTTTCAACCTCTATTTTGCCTTCTGGTTCTAAAACATCAGGGCAGTTTTCCTTGAAAATTACTTGAAGGATAATTTCTAGGTTCTTTCTTTGATCCTGGCTTTCATGTAGTCCAAAAATTTTTAAGTTATCTGTCTTGGATCTATTTTCTAGGTCAGTGGTTTTTCCCATGAGATATTTCACATTGCCTTCTATTCTTTCATTTGTTTGGATCTTTTTAGCAGCATCTTGATTTCTCAAAAAGTCACTAGTTTCCCTTTGATTCATTCTAAATCCAAAGGAAAGATGCTCCTCAGTGAGCTTTTGAGATTCTTTTTCCATCTGGCAAATTCTGCTTTTTAAGGCATTCTTCTCCTCATTGCCTTTTTGAGCTTCTTTTGCCATTTGAGTTAGTCTATTTTTAGGGCGTTATTTTCCTCAGTCAGGCTGTTGACTCTCCTTTCATAATTTTCTTGTATCATTTTCATTTCTCTTCAATTTTTCTCTGCTTTTTAAGGTTCTCTATGGCCTGCAACCAGCTCGCATTTTCATTTGAAGCGTTTGGTGCAGGAGTTCTGACCTCATAATCCTCCTCCTGTTCCATGCCCCCATCGCCTTTGCCTCCAAAATAGGAGTCTAATGTTGAATTTTTCTGTTTATTTTGTTTCCTTTGCTTGGCAATGTTTCTACTCAATTACTTGACTTCTGGGCTTGCTGCCACAGTCGGACTCTGCCACCAGCCAGGGGAGCTTCCTTACCAAATGCTGGGGTTTTCTCAGCTGCCAGATGTATTAGTTGGGTGCCCTCTCTGAATCCTCCACATGCTTTGGCAAGCTGGTCACACACCCCAGGACCTCCACCCCAGATAGCAATCCAGATGCAAGAAGGTTAAAGCAAGAGCGATTACCCTTCAGACTGGTTTCTTGGTCTTCCTACAGTTCGCAGGCCAGGAGCTGAAATTGCAACATAGCACCAGCTGCACCTAAGTGTCTAAGTGGCTTCTCACCCTGGGGAGAAGAGGCCAATGCTGTCCCCACTACTGGTCCCAAAGTCCACAGTGCACTGACCTTTCACTTTGTCCTGGGCATCTATGTGTTGATAATTCTGGAAATGCCACAGCTGCTGGTGTTCTGGAGATCCTCCAGCCAGCTGCTGGTCAGGCCTGCCCTGGGGCTAAAACCTCTGGCTCAAGTGGTGCTGGGCTTGGCTCCCAGAGCACTCTGCTGGCCACTCCCTGCTGGGCTGCAGGGCTGTCCTCAGCAGGAGGTTAGCTTCTCTCTGTCATTTTGTGGGTTTTGTAGCTCCAAAGTTTGTTCAGAGTCCTCTTTTACATGGATTGGTAAATGCGGAAGCTAGAGCCCTGGTGAAGTCCTGTTTCTACTTTGCCATCTTGACTCCGCCCCCCTCCTTTAAGTTTCTTAATGATCTGAACTTTCAATCTGGGATGCAACCACTTGAAGCTTATTGTTTTATATGGTATAAGGCCCAAGGGTGTCGAACCTGCAGCCAGGAGGCCACATGTGGCCTTCTAAGGTCTTTGGGTGCAGCCTTTGGATTGAATCCAAATTTTACAGAGCGCATCCTTTTATTTAGGGGAGTAGTTCTATGAAGTTCAGATTCAGTCAAAGGTAGCCCTTGAGGATCTAGAGGGTCACATGACTGCAGTTTCCCCATTCCTGAACTGTGAGCTTTTAATTCAAGCTTAATTTCTTCCACGTTGTTTTCTAATTTTTCAAGCACCATGATATGTCATTACCTATTTCTGTGTCTCTGAAATCATGTTTCATAGATAGAGGTGCCTTTTCTGCCTATGTGAAAAGTCAATACTATATACAAGCCTCACTGTTTTTCATGTCAGGATCCTTCAAATGGCAAAGCATTTCATTTTTCAAGAAATGTGGAGTTCATGATCCAATAATTCTGGCGAACAATTTGGAACTCAGCCCAAAGGGCTATCAAACTGTGAATACCCTTTGATCCAGCAATACCATTATTAGGTCTGTATCCCAAAGAGATAATAAAAAAGAAAAAGTACCTACATGTACAAATGTATTTATAGAAGCTCTTTTTGTGGTGTCAAAGAATTGGAAACTGAGGGGATGCCCATCAATTGGGGAATGGCTGAAAAAACTGTGGTATATGAATATAATGGAATACTCTTGTGTTATAAGAAATGATGAATAGGAAGATTTCACAAAAACTTGGAAGGACTTACATGAACTGACACTGAGTTTGAACCAAGAGAACACTGTATACAGCAACAGCAACATTGTACAATAATCGAATATGATACTTAGCTCTTCTCAGTAGTATAATGATCCAAGACAATTCCAAAAGACTCGTGACAGAAAATACTATCCACATCCAGAGAAAGAACTATGGAGTCTGGATGCATTTCAAAGCATACTATTTTCACTTTTTTCATTTTTTTCCTTTTGTTCTATTTCTTCCTTTATAAAATGACTAATGTGGAAATATTTTTAACATGATTTCATATATATATAACCTATATCAGATTGCTTGCCATCTTGGGGAGGGGGGAGGGAATGGAGAAAATTTGGAACTCAAAATCCTATAAAAACTGAATGTTGATTTCTGTAAGTTTATTTTATATTCTGCAATTTTGCTAAAGTTGTCAATTGTTTCAAGTAGTTTTTTAGTTGATTCTCTGGGATTCTCTAAATATACCATCATATCATCTGCAAAGAGTGACAATTTTGTTTCCTCATTGCCTATTCCAATTCCTTCCATTTCTTTTTCTTCTTTTCTTGCTAAAGCTAACATTTCTAGTACAATATTGAATAAAAGTTGTAATAATGGGCATCCTTACATCACCCCCAATCTTACTGGGAATGCTTGTAGCTTATCCCCGTTTTATATATATTGCTTGCTGATGGTTTTAGGTAGATATTGCTTTTCATTTTAAGGAAACTTCCATTTATTCCTTTATTTCTTAGCCCTTGTGAGTAGGGGTTGTTTTATTCTTGTCTTGTATTTCTATCCACATTGCCTAGAACATAGTAAGTGCTTAGTAAATTCTTATTCATTGGAATGGATTGGGAAACATTCTCTGCTGGTTAACACCCTTTATCCTAAGAATGATCCGCCTTCTGGCCACCAGATGAAAGTGTAGCCTCACTCAGCAGAAGGTAGCCCAAGCTCTCTGGTGGCAGACTATCAACTGGGGGCTGGCTTTCCATCAGTGAGCCAGTTACAGCAAAGAATGATCATGCTAAAAAAGAGGCCTAAGGAGAATGATAAAACTAGTAATAACTTTCATCTCTCTAGCTTTCAGGTTTATAAAGCTCTTCTCTTCCTAAAACCCTGTGGAGAAGATTGTGAAAAGGTTTATAGTGGGTTGAGAGGGAGGGATGAGTACCATCAGTCTAGAGAGAGAAGTCCTTGGGAAGGTGGGCCCCATCAGAAGGAATGGGATGGACTCCATTTACCCCAAGTACTTTTCCCTTGGTGACTGGAGAACTTCTACCCTTGGGAAGGTAGAGACCTATAAACCAGCTATGGCTATAAGAACTCATTCAGGAGAAAGAAGAATCATCTCATCCATCATTCCATTCAAGGACTCAGTCAGTGATCACCTCCTAACCAGGTGCCCCTAAGTCTGTCCATGGTTCTGAAATCTTGAAACTTCCAAGAGAAGATCCGAATGTTCTGCAGATCACACAAGCTTTAGGAATCACAATTCTTTCACGTTGCCACATTTAATCTTCACAAGCCTTTGGGAGCATTCTCACCCTAATTCTGAGGAAGAGAGTACAAGTATTATGATGTTCATTGTCCAAATGAAGAAACAGAGGCCCAACAAAGGGAAATGTCCTGCTGGGAAAGAATGTTGAGTTCAGGATGGCTATGGGGTTAAGGTTAGGTTACACAGCTAGTAGATGCTTCTTTCTATGCCTAAGTCCTCTTTGTCCTGACCTCCAGAAACCATGCTGTTGAGGATTTAATCCCTGCATGCTGCTCCTCCTTTCTACTTGAAAATTATATTCATTCACTATGACACAGAAGAAAGGCCTTTGGCTTTGGACTTTGAACAATTAATAAACATTTATTAGATACCTACTATGTACGTAACATTGTCTTAAGCACAAGGATGGGAAGGCAATAAGCATGGCTTCCTCCCCAAGTTCTTCCTTAGCATCCTTTTCATTCTATGTCTTGATCAAATTAACATCTACCATATTTTATTGTCCTGAAGACTCAAAGCAGGAAGGGTCTAAATTATAACCTGAGCAAAGTCTCTGCAATCCAGTGCCTCTCTAACCTACAACTGGACAGACAGAAAATAGCATGCTTTCAATGCCCACCTCCCACCCTTTTTCTTCTGAAGTGATTATGCAGAAGCTATATCTACTGCTAATTGGAAAAAGATGTGACAAGGTCTTTATAGCAGGGGCAAAGACAACATATGCCTAGTTAGGAAGCCACAGGTCAGATGATACATCCCTTCCCCCTGGGAAAGTGGAGGCTGGTGGGGGAGGAGTGCTTTGAGGATTAATATGCTCTTCTTATGTCAATTCATGTTAATTTTACCATATCCTAATTATTTTTTCTTTTTCCTGTAGGGATGGAGGGCAGGGAAATAGAGAACAAGATCCCAATATGGGCTCTAGGCTTGCAGCCCCACCCTTTAGGAGTGAGGCCCTGCTGAGGAAGAATTGTGTTGTTGAAAGCTGTATCAGTGAGGCCCTATCTCTGGTTGTCATGGTGACTGCTCTGTTACCAAGGAAATCTTATTCTGAGTTGCTGGCCCTGATGCTAGCTCCTTATTAGGCTGGTACCATGACAATCTATCAGCTAAGAAGGGAGGGGACTTCTTTCCCCTTTTGCTCTGAGTAGCCAACCAGGCACAGACCTAAATCCCTAAGGTGCCACAATATAATGAGAGATAACAAATGTATATCAAATCTCATACATACATACATAAATATATCTCTCATATCTATATAAATATATATTTATGAGAGAAAGATTGAGAGAGAGAGAGAGAGAGAGAGAGAGAGAGAGAGAGAGAGAGAGAGAGAGATGCAAACCAGCTGTGGCTACAAGAACTGAGGAGAAGGAACAAACATGGAATCCATAGTTTCATGCACAAACTCAATGATCACCTCCAGCCAGGTGCCCATTGCTCTATTCCTGGTTCTGTAATCTTGACTTTCCCAAGAGAATCTCTGAATGTAAAGGAATACTCTGCAGATCATATATGCTTTAAGGACTACAAAGAACCTTTCCCATGCCTCTTTTGATCTTCACCAGACCCCTCTAAGAGCTCTCACCCTAATTCCCAAGGGAAAGTGCAAGTCTTATGATGCCCATTGCCCAGATGGAGGAAAAGAGGCCCAGAGAAGAGAAATGACCTTCCTGGAAAGGGAGTGGGTGTGGGGATGGCCATGGGGGTAGGGTTAAGTCACATAACCTATAAGTGCTTCCCTTCACCCATTTCAGTACTCACTCCCTAACCTCTAGAGAAAATCCCTTTGCAGACTTCATCCTTACCCTATTGGAACCCTCCTCCCTGCCCACCCTCCTTGGTGAGTGAGCACAAAGTCCCCCAGCCCACTACATTTAGCCAGCCCCATGCCAAGCTATGCTTTCCTTCCTCTCCAGGCAGAAAACCAGGCCTAGGCTTTCCCATATTCCCTGGGAAGATATCAGGCAAAGTTTAGGACCTTTCCATGAAATCCTTACATACTTCTCTGCCACCTAAGTACTCAGAGGAAATGCTAAAACTCTGGGCTCCTTTCATTGTTTTTGTGATTGCCTAGATCTAAGACAGTGGGGTTAACAAAGAAAATTCAACCTAAGCATGTTTCATAGTTCCATTCCCTGCCCCCACAGAGAGCCAGTTGATAGACATTTACCAGCACACCTCAGAATTCACTCAGTCTCTCCCCCTTCTGACCTGTAAAATGGGCTCAGGCTCAATGCCTTCCCTCCCTTCCAAGGCTGTCTGAGCTAAATGGTTCCCAGTCCTTACAGCCCTGGGATCCCAGCTGATATCAGCGAGCATTTGAAGGCTAGTAAAGCCTCCCCGGTGTGTAACACAGGATGTGGATGAATCCAATTAAACCCCCCACCTCTCCAGCCCCTTCTCACCACAGTCTTACCTCCATTAGCTAAGAATCCATGGAAATTGAATGAGAAATCCAGAAGTGTGAGCTAGATGTGAACCAGACCCGGGCATCATCTCTGGCATGTTTACTAAGTGTGACAGGAAGTCCATGCAGATGGGTGAGGAATGTAGTCAGGTCCCTGGCAGGTCTGAGAAACCCAGAGCCAGTTTGGGCTCAGGGCATTTCAGTTTTTACCAGTTCATTGGTAGAAGCCTCCAGCCAAGTCCTTCAGCAGGGATCACTTGGGGAGGGGGTAAGGAGGCCCAGCCTCTCAGTCTCCTCTCCCTCCTCCTCTCAAGCAAAGTAGGACCTTGTGAACTCTATAGGACCACAGGATTTAGACTTTTCATCAGTATCCAAGCAGTGTCCCAGAAGGTAGCAGGGAGAGTCTGCATCAGGAAGAGAGGGCAGATTCCACACCATGAGGACAAGCAGAGGAAGGCTTTACAAGGGGCCCAGCAGAAAAGCTACACCCTAAGTAAGGAGAATATCTTGAGGATCCAGCAAAAGGACTTCAGGGAACTGTCTATTAACCCTTTGCCACCTGGGTTCTCTGCTCTAGATCCCACTTTCTCTTGGACTCTGAGTGTACTAGAGGGTGGCCCTGGGGATTGGAGTCAGCTTTGTGCCAATTCCACCACTGCATTAACTACACTTTCTGAACACTAAGAAGTTCAGCTTAGCTAAGTGATATCAACTGATGTTCATGGGGAAATACACTAGTGGAAGCTAATGAGTCATGACATTGTCCCAAGCCCTTAGGGTTGTGTCTAGTACATTGAAGGGGAGATACAAGGATATGCCCCCTGGGACCTGCCCTGCCCTAGTGTGAGTGAGGGTTGGGCTAACAGCTTCAGGTCTGGGCTCCTCATGCATAACTCCCCTGACTCTCACAACCTCCATGGTCAGAGCCAAAGCATATATCCAATCAGTATTAGTTGACTCTGCCCCCATTTTAAACTCCTTGAAAGCAGTGACTGTTTTTTGTACTTTTGTTTCACTAAAATAGAGATAAAGAACAAGAGATCAAGACAAACAAACACACACACACACATACAAAGACACACATACAGAAGTATTTAAAGGGGTGTCAGTAAAGATAATTGAAACAATTACTATATGTAAAACCTAATTTGTCCCTCAGTTATGAACTTGTGAAAGGAGGCCATCATCAAAGTATAACCCTTCTTCCTAGGTTCCTAATCCTCACAGTATTGCTATGGAGATGGGAGGTTTAGGCAGATGCTAACTAAGTTTTTTTCTCATATAGTTGTTGGGAGCCAAAGAGGATTGATCCAGGACTCAGATAATTACCTTGATATCAATGTACCTGAATATCAAAGACCTCTTTGAGACATGACTTTTCCTCAAGTTAGCTCCTGAGTTCTTTTGATATGGGTTACACTTAAAAGGATGTTGTTTGAGTTCTGAGGCCAATAGGCTCTGCCCCAAGACTTTAGTTGTTCAAAACCAAAATATTTGAATTCTTAGGTGGTCAGTTTCTATGCAGATGTACTTGATGATGTGGCTTTGGCTTCAGGCCTTGAAGCCAGCTTTCAAGAGCATTCTTTGTAATGTGACTGCATATGAAAAGAGTTAACTGGCTCTTCCTAAGACTTTCTGGTACCTAGAGAACAAAAGACCTTACTGCCATGCTACTTTCAGAATATGACAGACTAAGATAATGCTATGAACACTTGAGATCCCTTCCTTTGTCTCATTGCTCTATAAAAACCTTGTCCTGAGAATCAATAAATGGAGTCCATCATTCTTCCTTGAACTACCCACATGGCCTGGTCATTTCTTATTCACATCTCTGAATCATGCTAATTGAGACCGAGACAGCTCATGGCATATAGTTAATTGTTTTTATGATTTGTTCTTTGACCCACTCTTTATTTAGGATTTTGTTGCTAAGTCTTCATATGGGCCACTGTCTTCTGTTTGAGGTTCTTGACCCAATGACTATTTTTAGCTTGTGCAAATTCTATAAAGGATAAATTTACTATTTCTGCCTTTTAAATTTTTTTCCAATATTTCAGCATCCAAATATATGGTCAGTTTTTCTAAAAGTATTATAAGGCTCTGAGAAATAGATATAATCTTTGTTGTCCTATTTAAAAGAATATTACAATTTAGCTCTAAATTCTCCAACAATTTGTTCAGTTATATACTGTCCATTTTGTTTACTTTCTTTTACACTTGTCCATAACTGAGGATATTGATGTCTCCTGTCACTATTGTGTTACTATCTAGGTGATCTTGTAGCTCAGTTAATGTTTGCTTTGTGAATTTGTATGCTAAGGTATCTGAAGCAAATAATTTTATTACTGATATTAGTTTCTCTATGGTTGCTTTCACCATAATGTGGTATTCTTATTTATCCTTTTAAAATTTTGAATCTGTTTTAGCTTTGTCAGACACCATGAATTCAACTTTTGCTTTTTTGAATTCACCTGATGCATAGTAAATGTTTTGCCATCCTATCAATTTCATTTTGTGTACGTCTTTGTTTTTAAAATGTGTTTCTCTTAAGTCACAGTTTGTAGGGTCCTGTTTTCTCATCCAATCTGTCCTTTTTTGTTTTATTGGATTTTTAAATCCATTTACCTTTGAAACTATGCAAGTTAAGTTTATATTTTCTTTCCATTTACCTCTGATGGTTTTTTCCAAGTTGAGATTTTTTTCTCTCTTCTGCTATAAACAGAGTGTTATGTCTCTTCAGTTACTTTAGCTTAATCTTTTTAAAGTTGACTCTTTCCCATTGGCAATCTTCCTCTCACCCTGTCTCCCATTTGTTACCCCTTTCCCTTTGTTTTTTTTTTAATAATAAATCCAATTTTCTTTCCTGCTTTTATCTAATTATTTATTTCTTATCCTCTTTTCCACCTCTTAGTCAGTTCCCCTTTCTTCCCCTCCCCTTCAACTACTCTTGCTCATTAGTTTTTTTAATTTGTTATTTTTCACCCATTTCCAGAGAGGATTTCGCTCACTCTCTTACCTATTCTTTACTCTAGTCCTCCATTCTCTGGTTCATGAACCCTATAATTATCTAGTTGCTCTCTATTCTCTTTATTCCTTATGGAATGAAAATTTCTGAGCTCTCCAATCTGGGCTCCCTCCCAGGGCACTTTCTGCTGCTGCCTCATAGAGCTTGCCCAGGGGATTCTCCTTTTTCAATTTGTTTCACTCTCAGAACAATACCAATTCCTGCAGGTAACAGAGAAGACAGTGTCAAGGGAAAATTCTTCATTTGGGATTCCCCCTAATTAATGGAAGCAAAACTCAGGAAAAAGAGAATTAAGAGGAGTTTATTAAAAGTGTATCTAGGGAGTAACACGCTGACTAGCTGATCACTAAGACATTAGCCAGGGATTCAAGATGGAGCCAACTTTTGTTGATAACTTTCATAACAAGATAGACATTTCATATAGGTCCACATTAGCAAAAAGGTATTGGACATTGCATCTCAGCTTTTCACCAGTTGCCAGTAAATGCAGGTTAACAGGTAGTAGGTGACCTGATATGTGAGGGACAGCAGGTAACAATACAAAAGCTACAACAAGCAGGACTGGTAACAATGGATTACTAAATCAGCCCAACTTTCTATAATTCCCCCATTTGGTGCTAACCATATATATGGTACAGCTGCATCATCCTGCTCTTTGCTGATCATGTCACATCAGTTTGAGCAAGCATCTGTGGCTATAAGCTAGGGGACTTACAACAGGAAACACGTGTACTGTGATTATGAGCATTACAAATCACAATCCCATGTTTCCATCAGTGTCATAAAGTTGAATAATCTTAGGTACAGAGTCATAATCTCATGTATCCCCCAAGGAAACAAATATTGTAAAGTATACTCTATATGTAAACTAAGGCAAGTTACACATCAAGCCATTTAGAGTGCTCTCCATGTACTGATTATAGAGGGAAGATTCACATACAAGCAAGACCACCTAGAAAATTCAGTGAACATAAATACCATGAAATAAAAGACCAAAGTAATACAGTAATGATCATCAGTGTTAAATAACATTAATTCTCCTTGTAACCCACTCCCAACATTTCATCTTGAGTCCCAGATGTCCCATGTAGTTGTCTGGTCCCTGACAACATCTTCCCTTGGACAATCAGGAATAGGCCTCATTCCAAGGGCAACTCTGAAGTGGTCTCTTGCCAGTAGATTTGCTTCTCTGGTTCCATTGCAACTTGCAGAAATTCCCAGGGAAGTCTACTCAAATCTGTCAGCAACCAGGCTCAATACAATTTAATATAACTTCTTAATTATGCCTTTTCCAGTAACTAATTCGTGTGATGAAAAACCTGTTCAAGTCTTATGATTCTGGTCTTATTAACAATAAAACTATGAGAATATCAAATTAGAAACTTGTAATTTACCTGAAACTTTAAGGAATTCTCAGTTATTACTGTTTCTATCTTTTTTATTTATCAATGCAATTTTATATGTAATGTCTGGAATGCAATTTTTGGAACTTATTATTGTAACATGTTCAAGGCCTATGTATATAATTGTGTGATCTTGTTGCTTTCTCAAAATTTTCCATGCCTGGTAGTTTCCCTGCAGCAGGAAAAGATATTTTAAGGATCTTATCTTATACATGAATACATAGCTATCAGTACTCATAAGTAGATGATTTTTATCTATAAGTTCAACAGGTACACAAATGAACTTGCTTAAAAGATACTTATTTAGTATTGCAATGACAAACTTTCACTGTTCATCTACCTTGATAAGAAAGATTTGCTATGAGAGGAAGAAGGAAGGGCATAAGTATAACTGTATCAAAACAGGTCTTCCAGGCTTAAGCCTAAGGGCACAGAATAACTCAAGAAAGCATACCAGTATAAAGTATCCTTAGTTCTGTTTGATTTCAGGTAAGTTATAGTTAAGTTTTAAGAATAGCCATCATAGGGGCAGCTAGGTGGTACAGTAAATAGTGTAGCAGCCCTGGAGTCAGGAGGACCAGAGTTCAAATCCAACCTCAGACACTTAACACTTACTAGTTGTGTGACCATGGGAAAGCCACTTAACCCCAATTGTCCTACCTTCCCCTCTCCAACAAAAAGAATAGCCATCGTATAATAAAGTTCCACCTCATACAATGGATATCATAACCAGTCAGGCTCAGGATTAACCAAGTGGGTAACATGCCTGTTCAAAAAGGAATAACACCATGGGAAAAATGAGTCAAGAGAATCCTCCCATAGGCTGTGCCAAAGGCATTTGCTCAATCTTTCCTAGGCCTCTATATTCACCTGTAGCAGTTCCCTGACTTCTCTCGTTTTGGGCAGCATAAGACATCCTCCTTGAATGGCCTCATGACAATACAGTCAATCATACCTGAAATCCAAGCTTAGGATAATATCAGATTACAGTTTGAAGAGATTTTACCTCAAATGATAAGGTTCATTAATTGCAACTTAGGGCCAGATACAGCTGTTCTTATTTCTATCTTGGTGGTACAATAATAAAACATTTACCAGGCCTTTAAATTTTTATTCAATATGTTTTCTTTCTTTTTCTTTTTCTTCTTCTTTTTCAGTTTATACTCATCCTGGTATAAAAATCACTTATTAGAAATCAAGAAAATTATTAACTTCTGGAATTGCACAGAGACAGTGAATATATGATAAACTAATTACTCAAGAACCCAGAAAAACATTGGCCACTTGCTATCAATCTCCAGGCTAACAGATATCCATCTCTTTTATTTTTATTTTTTTGCTTTTTTTTGGAGGGCAATTGGGGTTAAGTAACTTGCCCAAGGTCACACGGCTAGGTTTTTGTTTGTGTGTGCATTTAGTGTCTGAGATCGGATCCAAACGCAGGTCCTTTTGACTCCAGGGCCGACGCTCTACTCACTGTGCCACCTAGCCACCCCTCTTAAGGTAGTCTACATTCACCCCTTAAAGCAAGAATAAATCTTTAAGATTGGAGTTTGGTGAAACTTAAGTTGGCTGAAAGTGTAACTTCAATATGTACTATTCCAGGTATAATTCCATAATCTTTACAAGTGATAGGCAAATAACCTTAGATAAAACTTACCTTTTATTGTAAGCTGGCTTGAACATTTATCCCCTATTTTTACAAGGAATAGAAGAGGAGATCCCATTTTCTCAGTAAACTGATTCATTGTTTAGGAATTTAACAACACAAGCAAACTCTTTCACAGGGCTGATAAGATTTTATGACATTGCCTAGCCATATGACCTCTAGAAATTTTGGAAGTTTACAAATAATGAGATTTTACAAGGTCTTTTCTTTGTACCTTTTCCCCATACAGTAAGTAATTGTTAATTTTTCTTTTCAAAATATACCCAGTTAAATTCTTGATAGGTTTTTACATTATGCAGTATTGACTTAATAATTTCACAGTAGCTGAATCAAAAGAAATTTTCAGCGTGTCTCATACAATGGTTTCCCAGCATCTACAATATAAGGAAATTTAGAAACACAATAATGACAGAAACAATGTTATGGATTGGATATGAATATATGAACCATAAAAGAACTTGAAGGCTCATTTAGCTGGCTGTAAGCTAACATTAATTTATTTGAATGGCTCTCTGAATCTTTTTACAGAGAAATCCCTTTATTTTGTCTCTTTTAGCATTTTACGCTGATCTTATCTAAAACCTGGTATAAAGTTATTTAAGATGGAGCAATTGCATCTAATTGAAGAAATAATATTAACAATAGTTGATTAATATTTATGTAGTGCTTGGCGTATGGCAGCCACTCTGTTAAATACTTTACAATCATGTGATCCTTTCAACAACCCTGGAAGGTGGGTTCTATTATTTCATTTTCCCCTTTAGAGATTGGTAAACTGAGGTAAACAAAGATGAAGTCACATTGTTATTAAATTTCTGAGACTCAATTTTTTGACTCAGGTTTTCCTGAGCCATGAAACAAAATGCCTTGACAGTAGAGGGATTCTGATTTAAGAAATAGTGAAGCTGGTCCACAAAGTTGGCTGTTGATGTCTGCACAATAGGTGGCTGTCTGCCTGGGAAATGTGATGAGGGGCAGAGAAATTGCACTTACCCCCATCACCAGATCTACCTACAAATTCCACTCATACACTATGATAAAGGGGAAAGATTTCTGCTTTGGAATTTTGATCAATCAATGAACATTTATTATGCACCATGTTCCAGATACTGTCCTGAGCACTGAAATCAGGAGGCAGCAAGCATGGCCTCCTGCCCAATTCTTTCCTTAATCCTGCTTTCCTTCTGTGTCTTGGATGAATTAGCACCTACCATATTTTCTGGCTATTGTTAGCTCAGATCAGTGAGGGTCTAGAGGCTAACCTAAGCAGTCTCTGCAATCCTGGGGCTCACTCACCTATGGTTGGTTCCATGCAGAAGCTAGCATGTTTTCAATGCCCACTTCCCACCCTCTTCCTTCTGAAGTGAATCTAGATGTGACAAGGTCTCTACAGCAGGGGGAAAGTCACTATGGGCCTCAGTCAGGAAACCATAGGTCAGATGGTCTATCCCTCTCTCCTAGAAATGTGGAGGCTGTTGGGGGAGGAGTGCTAAGGGAGTGCTTTGAGGATTAATGTGTTCTTCCTGTGTCAATTCATCCCAATTTGATCATATCTGAATTCTCTTTTCTTTGTCAGAATGGGGGAGGGGGCATGCTGGCAAGGATTTTATAAGAGTATAGGATCCCAATATGGGCTATGGGCAACAGCCCCACCCTTTAGGCTCTGAGGCCCCATGGAGGAAGAACTATGTGTCCATGAAAGTAGCATTAGATGGATATCATCACTGGTTGCCATGGCAACTTGTCTGTTGCCAAGGAAATCTGATTTCTTGAGTTGCTGGCCCTCACATTAGCTTTTCATTAGGATTGTGTTATGAAGATCTCTCAGGCAAGAGGAGAAAGGGGCTTCTTTCCCACTTTGAGTAGGTAAATGGGCACAGACTTAAATCCCTAGGGAGTACAATGTAACAGGAGATAATGAACATATAAAAAAAACCCTCATAATAATACATATGTACATATGTATAGATAGATAGACAGAGAGACACACACACACACACACACACACACACACACACACACACAGAGAGAGAGAGAGAGAGAGAGAGAGAGAGAGAGAGAGAGGAGAGACTGAAGGAGGGAAACAAGCCAAGCCAGAGATAGATTCTTATAGAAGCTATCTGCAAAACAAAATGTATAAGAAGACATGTAAAACAATTTGTATACTTTAATACGTGGCTACAAGAATTGAGCCAGGAGAAAGAAGAATCATGCCATCCATTATTCTTTTCCAGGCCTCAGTGATCACCTCCTAACCAAGTGCCCATAAGTCTGCCCATAGTCCTGAAATTTGGCCTGAAATCTTAACTTTTCCAAGAGAATATATGTGTTAAGGAATGTTTTGCAGATCACAAATGCTTTCAGGATTATAATTCACCTGATTTACGTACTTGTAGGACTATCTCAGAGTATACACAGAGGGAGTCTTGAACATCTAGGAGGTGCTTCCCTGGGAAACAACCCCTCCAGGAAACAGAGGCACATTGGAGAGTTACTTGGGCTTCAATATTGGTTAACTCTAAGAAGCTAGTGGGTACTTTTCACAAGCCTCCTGGGTGGGTTCTCACCATAATTCTGAGGTAAAGTATACAAATATTATTATGCTCTTTGCCTAGATGAAGGAATAGAGGCCCAGAAAGGGAAATATTCTTCCTGGAAGCAATATTGGTTTTAGGATAACCATGGGGCTAAGGTTAGGTGATACAGCTAGCAGTTGATTCATTACACACTTGTCTCAGACCTCACCCTCCTGACCTCCATAAAACATGCTGTTGGGAACTTAATCCTTGCAGTTTTGGAATCCTTCCTCCCACCCATCACCCCCAGCTGCCCTCCTTGGTGAGCAAGCACAAATTCACTTAGACCACTCTATGTAGTCAGTCCCATACCAAGACATATTTCTCTTCTCTATCTGTAAATTCCACTCATTCACTGTGACATGGAGGAAAGTCCTCTGCTTTTTGGACTTCAATAACCATTTATTAAAACCTATTAACAGAGGCAGAGCCAAGATGGTGGAGTAGAAATAGCACTTCCATGGAGCTCCAGCCCACAGCACTTAAAAATTATGTAAAAGGGAACTCTGAACAACCTCTGGAGCTCCAGAACCCACAAAATGACACAGAGAAGCTAACCTCCCGCTGAGGACAGCCCAGTAGCCTGGCAGGGAGTGGCCAGCACAGTGCTCTGGGAGCCAAGCCCAGGACCACGTGAGTGAGTGGCCCCAGGGTGTCCAGACCAGCAGCCAGTTGGAGGGACCCCAGAACACCAGCAGCTGTGGCTTTTCCAGAATTACCAACACATAGATGCCTAGGACAAAGTGAGAGGTTAGTGCCCTATGGACTTTGGTACCAGTATTTGGGAACATGTCAGATTCTTCCCCTTGGGGTGAGAAGCCACTGAGGAGCCACGGCAAAGCTGCCAGTTTGCAGCTTCAGTTGGAGCTTCAGCTCCTGGCCTGAGAACTGTAGGGGGGATCTGGCAATCAGTCTTGGGGGTAATCGCTCTTGCTTTAACCTCCCTGGATCTGGATTGCAGTCTGGGGTGGAGGTCTTGAGGTGTGTGTCCAGCTTGCCAGAGTGTGTGGGGGTTCAGGGCGGGCATCCAACTAATACCTCCAGCAGTGAGAAGATCCCAACGTTTGGGATAGAAGCACCCCTGGCTGGTGGCACAGTCCTACTGTGGCAACAAGCCCAAAAGTCAAGTAATTAAGTGGCAACATGCCTAGGCAAAGGAAACAAAATAAACAGAAAAATTCAACATAAGACTCTAATTTTGGGGGCAAAGAGGATCAAAGCATGGAACAATAGGAGGACTGGGAGGTCAGAAATCCTATACCAAAAGCCCCAAATGAAACTATGAGCGGGTTACAGGCCATAGAGGACCTTAAGAAGGATTTTAAAAACCAAATAAAAGAAGTGGAGGAAAATTGGGAAGAGAAATGAGAAGGATGCAGGAAAAGTATGAAATGAGAGTCAACAGCCTGACTGAGGAAAATAACACCTTAAAAAACAGACTAACTCAAATGGCAAAAGAGGCTCAAAAAGGCAGGAGAAGAATGCCTTAAAAAGCCAAATTTGCCAGATGGAAAAAGAATCTCAAAAGCTCACTGAGGAGATTCATTCCATCAGAATTAGACTGGAGCAAATGGAAGCTAGTGACTTTATGGGAAATCAAGATGCTGTTAAGCAGATCCAAGCAATTGAAAGAATAGAAGGCAATGTGAAATATCTCATGGGAAAAACCACTGACCTGGACAATAGATCCAGGAGAGATAATTTAAAAATTATTGGACTACCTGAAAACCACGATCAAAGAAAGAACCTAGAAATCATCCTCCAAGAAATTCTCAAAGAAAATTGCCCTGATGTTTAGACCCAGAGGGCAAAATAGAGGTTGAAAGAATCCACCAATCACCTCCTGAAAAAGATCCCAAAAAGAAAACTCCTATGAATATTATAGCCAGGTTTCAGAATTCCCAGATCAAGGAGAAAATACTACAAGCATCCAGGAAGAAAGAATTTCAATATTGTGGAAACACAATCAGAATAGTGCAGCATCTGGCAGCTTCTACACTGAGGCATCAAAGAGCATGGAATATGATATTCTGCAGGGCAAAGGAGCTGGGATTAAAACCAAGAATCACCTACCTAGTAAAACTGAGTATCTTGTTTCAGGGGAAAATATGGCCATTTAGTGGAATAGAGGACTTTCAAACATTCTTGAGGAAAAAACCAGAGTTGAATAGAAAATTTGACATTCAGATACAAGAAGCTAGAGATGCTTGAGAAGGTAAACAGGGAAAAGAAATGAAAAGGAACTTATCCAAGTTGAACTATTTACATTCCTACATGGAAAAACAATAACTATGACTGATGAGACCTTTCTCAGCATGAAAATAATTGAAGAAGGTTATATGGGCATATGACTACATATGTGAATGTGTGTGTGTATATATATATATATATATATATATATATATATATATATATATATATTTCAGGTATATATGGATAGAGGGCACAGGTAGAATTTGGGGGGATGGGATGATACTTAAGGGGTGAATTTAAGAGGTGAGAGAGGAATGTGGCAAGAGGAGATGGGGAGTGACAAGGTGGCATAAACTCTCATGTAGAAGAGGGAAGGGGAAGTAGTTGCAGGGAAGGGGAAGAATAGGAAGGCAAAAAGGAAAAACCTTATTCTCATTGAATTTGGTTCAGGGAGAGAATGACATACATACTAAATGGGATATGTCACCCTGCAGGAGAGTAGGGAGGAGGATGACGAGAAGGGGGATGATGGAGGGGAGGGCATGCTGGGGGGATGGGAGGTTGGAGGCACACACTTTTGAAGAGGGACAGGATCAAAGGAGGGAATCGACCAGGTGGGGGGTGGGATGGGTGGGAGGGAAATATAGCCAGTCTTTTACAATATATATACTATGGTAATGTTTTTCATAGCTATACATGTACAACATATACTCAATTGCTTATCTTCCCAGTGGGAGTGGGTGACAAGGGATGAAGGGAATGGATCTGGAATTTGTAGTTTTAAAATTAAATGTTTCAAATATATATAAATATTATTATTAATACTATTTTGCAAGTAATTGGGAGATAAGATGTGCACCATTGGGGCACAGAGATTCACCTTGCCCTAATGGAAAAGTCGAAGGGTGTATGGGAGAAGATATGGGAGAGAGCAGATTGGATGATGGGCTATCCTGGGGCATAGCTATTCTGGTGTGATGGGTAGGGGAAAAATGGGGAAAAATTGTAACTCAAAATCTGGCAGAAATGAATGATATAAACCAGAAGTTAATAAAGCATTTGGAAAAAAAAAGAAAGTGAGCAAAGAAAAAAAAAACCCTATTAACACATAAGTACTGGGATGGGGAGGCAACAAGCATGGCCTACTCCCCAAGTCCTTCCTTAGCACTATTTCCTTTCTATATCTTTGTTGAATTAGCATCTACCATATTTTATGGTCACTGAAGGCTCAGAGTGGGAAAGGTTTGGAGTATAACCTGAGCAGTCTCTGTAGTCCAGGAGCATTCTAATCTAGTACTGGCCCCAGAAAGAAAATAGCTTGTTTTAAATGCCCCCCTCCCACCCTCTTCCTTCTGATGTGATTATGCAGAAGCTATATCTATTGTTAATTGAAAGGAGATGTGACAAAGTCCCTACAGTAGGGAGAAAGCTAACATAGGCCTCAGTCAGGAAGCCACAGGTCAGATGGTATATACCTCCCTCCTGGGATCATGGAGGCTTGTTGTGGAGGAGTGCCTAATATGCTCCTCCTGTGTCAATTCATTCCAATTTTGCCATATACTAATTATTTTTCTTTGTCCTGTGGGAATGGAGTATAAATCTCTGGAGGAGGATAGGATCCCAATATGAGCTCTAGGCTGCAGCCCCACCCTTAAGGAGTGAGGCCCTGCTGAGGAAGAATTATGTTATTGTAAGCCATTATCAGTGGGGCCCTATCTCTGGTTGTCATGGTGACTGCTCTGTTACCAAAGAAATCTTATCCTGAGTTGTGGGCTCTGATAATAGCTCCTAATAAGGTATCATGAAGATCCTTCATCCACAAGGAGAAGGGGACTTTTTTTTTCCTCCTTTGCTCTGAGCAGCCACCTGGGCACAGACCTAAATCCCTAGGTACTACTGTCTAATGAGAGATAATAAACATATCCCAAATCTCATAAATGCAAATGTATATAAGTATGTAGGCATGTATATATGTGTGTACATATGATTTACGTATTTTATTTATTTATTTATATCTGAGGCCCCGTGGAGGAAGAACTATGTGTCCATGAAAGTAGCATTAGCTGGATATCATCACTGGTTGCCATGGCAACTTGTCTGTTGCCAAGGAAATCTGATTTCTTGAATTGCTGGCCCTCACGTTAGGATTTTCATTAGGATTGTGTTATGAAGATCTTTCAGGCAAGAGGAGAAAGGGGCTTCTTTCCCACTTTGAGTAGGTAAATGGGCACAGACTTAAATCCCTAGGGAGTACAATGTAACAGGAGATAATGAACATATCAAAAAACCCTCATAATAATACATATGTACATATGTATAGATAGATAGACAGAGAGACAGAGAGACAGAGAGAGAGAGAGAGAGAGAGAGAGAGAGAGAGAGAGAGAGAGAGGAGAGACTGAAGGAGGGAAACAATCTATGACCAAATAGAATTTATATCAGGAATGTAGAGCTGGTTCATAATTTATATATATATATATATATATATATATATATATATATAAAGAGAGAGAGACAGAGAAGTGGAGACAGAGAGACAGAGACAGAGAAGCGAGAGAGGGGGGATAACTGCAAAACAGTATTTAAAAGATCACATGTGCTTTGAGGATTACAAAGGACCTTTCATGTGCCCTCTTTGATCTTCATAAGACCTCTCTAAGAACTAAAAAGTTAACCAAGAAACAAAAAACAATTTTGCAGGAAGTTTCTCTGATAAAGGTCTCTCATGCAATATATATGAGGAACAGATTCTAATTTGTAAGACCTAAAGCCATTTCACAATTGATAAGTAGTCAAAAAGATGAACAGGCAGCTTTGAAAAGAAAAAAAATCCAAGCTATCAACAGCAATATATGAAAAGATGAACGCAATTGTCAGGTTTCAATTTACATACATCAGACTGGCAAAGATGATACAAGGGGAAAATGACAAATGCTGGAGGGGCTGTGGGAAAATAGGAGCACTAGTGTACTGTGGTTGAAGCTGTAAATTGGTCCAGCCATTCTGACAAACAATTTTAATTTATACTCCCCAAATGACTAACTTGTGCCTGCCCTTAGACCCCCCACTATCCCGCTACTGGGTCTATACCCCAAAGAGACCAAAAACCGAGGGAAAGAATCTACATGTACAACATTTATGATAGCTCTTTTCATGGTATCCAAAAATTGGAACCTAAAGGGGTGTCCTCCTATTGGCACAGGGCTAAACAAAGTGGGGCATATGAGTGTCATGGAGTGTAATTTTGCCCTAAGAAATAATCAAATGAATATTTTCTGAGGAAGCTAGGAAGGCCTCTGAAAATCAGTACGAAGCAAAGTGAACAGAATTAAGAGAATAATTTACTTAGTGACAATATTCTAGGGAAAAAAACATTTCAAAAGAATTTATAACTCTGGTTTTTCTCGCTTCCCGGCCATCTTGGCAGCAGGTCTCTGGCTGAGGGTCCTCCAGCACCGCAGGCAGGAAGATGGTGGCTGCAAAGAAGACGAAAAAGTCGCCGGAGTCCATCAATTCAAAGCTCCAGCTGGTCATGGAAAGCGGCAAATACGTGCTAGGCTACAAACAGACCCTGAAAATGATCAGACAAGGCAAAGCCAAATTGGTCATCTTAGCCAACAACTGCCCAGCCTTGAGGAAATCAGAGATTGAATATTACGCTATGTTGGCCAAAACTGGAGTACATCACTACACTACAGTGGCAATAACAGTGAATTGGGTACAGCATGTGGGAAGTACTACAGAGTATGTACACTGGCTATCATTGATCCAGGTGATTCTGATATCATTAGAAGCATGCTGGAACAGACCAGGGAAAAGTAAACTGTATAAAAGTATACTTTAATAAACTGGACCAAAACTTGTTTTTTAAAAAAAAAAGAATTTATAACTCTTATTAATGTCACGACAAAACAGCAGTCCAAAGAGAGAAAATGAAACACTACTCCTCCTATTAGAAAGGCCATCAAATGATAATGTAGAGACATCCATTTTCAGACATAGCCAGTGGGGGAATTTGTTTGTTAAACACTTTTTTTTGTAGGGGGGTAGGCAAAGCATTTGGGGTTAAGTGACTTGCCCAAGGCCACACAACTAGTAAGTGTTAAGTGTCTAAGGTCATATTTGAACTCAGGTCCTCCTGACTCCAGGGCTGGTGATCTATTCACTGTGCCACCTAACTGCCACAGCAATTCATTTTTTAAGGACAATTTAATTTTTATTTGCTGAATTGGATTTGGGATGTGTGTGAAGTGAGAGGAACAGATTATAAATGTTTATAACAAACATGAATAAATTTATTTTTTAAAGTTCTCTTCAACTATATGGTCTGATATTTTAAAGCCTCATCCTTTCTTGTTGAAACTTGTGCATTCATCTTGGAGACCAAAAAGATTTTAGAAATGTGAGTCAACACCTTCTCTGCCACTTAAAGTCTTTGAGAGTTGCCTGGGACACAGAGGGGTTAAACAACTTCTCCAAGGACACAGAGCCAGTCTGAGGTAGCATTAGAACCCAAGTCTTCCTGCATCCCATGTGAACTCTACTCACTCAGATACATTGCCACTCATTGAATCTTACTTATAGTCAGCCTTCATTCTCTCAAAATGACTTTGTTCCATTTAACTGGGGATTTTGAATTTGTTCTTTTTCTATTTTTTTAGTTTCATGATCAATACATTGATCTGCTCTTTATTTTATAGATGTAAGCAATAGAGATATAAATTTTTCCCTAAGTATTACTTTGACTGCATCCCATAAATTTTGGTAAGTTGTCTCATTGTTGTCATTTTCTTTAAAGAAAATTATCAATTGTTTCTATGATTTGTTCTTTGATCCACTTATTTTTTTAGGATTTGATTCATTTCCAATTAATGTTTACTCTATTTCCATTGCCCATTATTGAATATAATTCTTATTGCATTATGATCTGAAGAGCATGCATTTGTTATTTCTGCTTTTCCACATTTGGCTGTGAGATTTTAGTAGTATATGATCAGTTTGTGTGTAGGTGCCATGTATTGCTAAGAAAAAAGGTATATTCCTTTCTATTCCTATTCAGTTTTCTCTAGATCTAGCATATCTAACTTTTCCAGAATTCTATTTACCTAACTTCTTTCTTATTCATTTTGTGGTTAGATTTATCTAGTTACAAGAGTGGAAAGTTGAAGTCACCCACTAATATAGTTTTATTTTCTATTTCTTCCTGTAACTCATTCAACTTCTTAAAAAATTTAGATGCTATACCATTCAGTACATATATAGTTAGCATTGATATTATTTCATTGTCCATTGTATCTTTCAGCAAAATATAATTTCCTTCATTATCTCTTTTAATTAGATGTATTTTGATTTTGCATTTTCTGAGATCATGATTGCTACCTCTGCTTTTTTTTGCCTCAGCTGATGCAGCATAGATTTTGCTCCAGCTCCTTATCTTTACTCTGCATGTGGCTTTCTGCTTCATTTGTGCTTCTCATAAACAACATATTGTAGGATTCTGTTTTTTAATCCATTTTGCTATCCACTTCCTTTTTATGAGCGAATTCATCCATTCACATTTATAGTTATGATAACTAACTGTGTATTTCCCTCCATGCTATTTGCCCCTTATTTATCCTTCTCTCTCTCTTACTTTCACCCTGTCCCTCCTCACAAGTGTTTTACTTCTGATCACCACCTCTTTCAATTAACCCTCCCTTCTAGTCCCTGCCCCCTTTTCTTATCCTATCCCTTTTTAACTTCTTTTCAGGGTAAGACCTATTTTTGTGTCTAAATGAGTGTGTATGTTATTCCCTCTTTGAGCCAATTCTGATGAGAGTAAGGTTCAAGCTTTGCCTGCCACTGCCCCGTCTCCCCCTCCATTACAATAGCTTTCATGCTTCTACTATGTGAGATAATTTATCCCATTCTGTCTCCCTCCCTCCTCCTTCTCCCAGTGCAATCTTCTTTCTCATCCCCTTATTTTTTTGGTATCATCCCATTAAAGTCACCTTATATCCATACCCTATGTCTATGTATACTCCTAATTGCCCTTATAGTAATAAAATTCTTAAGAGTTACACATATTATCTTGCCATATAGGAATAGGAACAGTTTAACCTTATTCAGTTTCTTTTGTTTTTCTTGTTTCTTTTTTTTTTTTAACATTTTTATGGCCCCCTTGAGTTTTGTATTTGAAGATCAATTTTTTAATCCTTCTTTGCTTTCCAGAATATCATATTCCAAGCCCTTTGGTTCTTTAATGTAGAAGTTGCCAAATCCTATGTAATCCTGACTGTAGCTCCATGATATATAAATTTTTTTCATTTTAGCTGCTTGCAATACTTTCTCCTTGACCTGGGAGCTCTGGAATTTGACTATGATGTTTCTGGGAGTTTTCATTTTGGGATCTCTTTCAGGTGGTAATCAGTGAATTCTTTCAATTTCTATTTTGTGCTCAATTAAACACTAAATTGGAAGACCTGAAAATCAAAGACATTAATAAAATTGAAAGCAAGAAAAACATTGAACTTATAAATAAAACTAGAAGCTGGTTTTATGAGGGAGAAACAATAAAAAAGATAAACCATTGGTTGATTTCATTAAAAAAGAAAAGGAGAAAATTAGATTAACTGTCAAAAAGGAAAGGGGTAAATTTACAACTAATGAAGAGGAAATTAAAACAATTTTGGGCAATATTTTACCCAATTACATGCCAATAAACTTGACAATCTAAATGAAATAGATGAATATGTAAAAAAAAATATGAACTACCCAGATTAAGAGAAGAATAAATAGAATACTTAAACAACCCAATCTTAGAAAAAGAAATTGAAGAAGCCATCAGTTGTTGTAGGATCCTTTCACGGGGCCTTCCAGATGCCAAGTGGCGGGGAGCCCCGAGCAGAACAAAGCACACTTACACAGCAACTCAGGGGGCAACTCCAACTTTATTTCCTGCTCTTCTACATATATAGCCTATCCTACGCAAGCACTTTCCATTTTGGCTCTTGGCCAATTACAACACCTTTTGCCTTTTAAGGTCAAGCACACCTTAACCCCTTATCTTGACTCTTATCTCGAGATTTCTACCTGGAGCAAGGATATTCCTTGTGGACCCAGATGTGCCTTGCTTCTTAGAACAAAGCGGGGTCAGCTGGGGGCCTAGCAGTCCCTCAAGTGCCTAGAGGGTTAATGGGGGCGAGAGGCCTTGCCATCATCGCCTAAGCCTTCACGGGTCCAGGGACCTCTCAAGGGCACTGAGGTAAATCCGAGTTGGCTCTCCTACAATCAGTGAACTTCCTAACAAAAAAATCCCCGGGGCTAGATGGATTCACAAGTGAATTCTACCAAACATTTAAAAAACAATGAATCCCAATGTTATATGAACTACTTGCAAAAACAGGCAAAGAAAAAGTTCTAGCAGATTCCTTTTATGACATGACTATAATGCTTATACTTAAACCACGGAGAATCAAAACACAGAAAGAAAATTATCGAACAATTTCCCTAATGAATATTGACACAAAATTTTTAATTAGAAAGGAGATTTACAGTACTGTATCTATCACCAGGATCATACACTATGACCAAATAGAATTTATATCAGGAATGTAGAGCTGGTTCAATATTAGGAAAACTATCAGCATAATTGACCCTATCAATAACAAGGCCAACAAAAATTATATTATTATTATTATTATTTTGAATTAAATTTTGTTTGATTTTATTTTACATCATTCATTTCCAGAAGATTTTTAGTTACAAATTTTCTCCCCATTTTCCCCCTACCCACCACCCCAAAACAGTGATCCCATTGAATATCCCTTCTCCCAATCTGCTCTCTCCCATATCTTCCCCCATCCTCCCTCTGACTTTGCAGTAGGGCACAGTGGATCTCTATGCCCCAGTGCCTGTATATCTTATTTCCTAGTTACATGTAAAATAGTAATAATAATAATAATAATAATAATAATAATAAATTTTAAATATTTGAATTTAAAACTGTGAATTCCAGATTCTGGCCTGCCGGGCTGTCTTCAGTAGGAGGTTAGCTTCTCTCTGTCATTTTCTGGGTTCTGTAGCTCCAAAGTTTGTTTAGAGTCATTTTTTACATGAATTGGAGGAAGTGGAAGCAGGAGCCATGTGAAAGTCCTGTTTCTACTCCGCTGTCTTGGCTCTGCCTTACTCTGCCATTTTGGCTCTGCCTGATTATTTTAATAGATGCAAAAAAAGCCTTTGACAAAATACAACACCCATTCCTATTAAAAAGAAAAGTAACAACAACCAGAGAGCATAAGAATAAATGGAGCTTACCTTAAAATGCTAAGTAATATTTATCTAAAGCCATCAGTAAACATTATCTGTAATGAGGATAAGCTATGAGCCTTTCTCATACAATCAGAGGTGAAGCAAGAATGCTTCTTAACATCTCTATTACTCAATAATGTACTGGAAATGCTAGTTGTAGCAATAAGGGAAGAAAAAAAATTAAAGGAACTAGTATAAGCAATGAGGGAAGAAAACTATCACTCTTTGCAGATGATATGATGTTATACTTAGGGAATCAACAACAACAAAAAAACTAATGGAAAGAGTTAACAACTTTAGTAAAGTTGCAGGATATACAATAAACCCACAGAAATCATCAGCATTTCTACATGTCACCAGCAAAGTCCATCAGCAAGAGATAGAGAAATTTCATTAAAAATAACCATGCACAATATAAAATACTTGGGAATCTACCTGACAAGACAAACCCAGGAACTATGTGAGCACAGTTATAAAAAACCCCAACTTTTTATAGAAATAAAGTCAGATCTAAATGACTGGAGAAATATTGATTACTTGAGGCTAAGCTGAGTCAATCTAATAAAAATGACCATTCTACCTAAATTGATCTATTTATTCAGTGCCACGCTAATCAAACTACCAAACTTATTTTATAGAGCTAGAAAACAGAATAACAAAATTCATCTGGAAGAACAAAAAGTCATGATATCAAGGGAATTAACAAAAAATGTGTAGGAAAGTGGTCTAGCTATACCAGATGTTAAATTATTATAAAATAATAGTTATCAAAACAATCTGGTATTGGCTAAGAAATAGAGTGGTAGATCAGTGGAAAAGATTAGGTACACAATACATTATAGTAAATTAGCATCGTAATTTAGGGCTTGATAAACTCAAAGATTCAAGTTTGTGGAACAAAAATTCACTATTTGACAAAAACTGCTGGGAAAACTGGACAGAAATTAAATTTATATGAATATCTCACACTATATGCCAAAATAAGGGCAAAATGTGTATATGATTTATACATAAAGCATACCATAAGAAAAATAGAAGAGCATGGCATAGTTTGCCTGTCAGATTTGTGGATAAAGAATTTAGGACAAAACAAGATACAGAAACCATTATGAAATGCAAAATAGATAATTTTGATTACATAAAATTAATTTTTTTTTGCAGAAACAAAACCCATCCAACCAAAATTAGAAGGAAAGCAGAAAACTGAGAAAAATTATTTACATGTATCTCTGATAAAGGTCTCATTACTCAAATATATAGAGAATTTATAAGAATACAAGTCACTCCCCTATTGACAAGTGGTTAAAGGATGTGAACGGGCAGTTTTCAGATAAAGAAATCAAAGCTACCTATCATCATATGAAAAAATGCTCTAAATCAATATTAATTAGAGAAATGAAAAATAAAACAACTCTCAGGTACCACCTCACACCTGTCCAACTGAGAAATATAACAACAAGAGAACATGATAAATGGTGGAAGGGATGTGGGAAAACTGGGACACTAATGTACTGTTGGTGGAATTATGAACTGATACAACCATTCTAGAGAGAAATTTGGAAATATGCCCAAAGAGCTATCAAACTGTGCTTCTATTGTTGATCCAGCAATATCACTGCTAGGTCTGTATCCCAAAGAGATTTTAAAAAGGGGGAAATGGCCCATTTGTACAAAAATTTTCATAGCAGCTCTTTTTGTGTTGGCTAAGAATTGGAAATTGAGGAGATGCCCATCAATTGTGGAATGTCAGAAGAAACTGTGATATATGATTGTGATGGAATATTTTTGTACTATAAGAAATGACAAGCAGGATAACTTTAAAAAAACCTGGAAAGACTTACATGAACTTATGCAAAGTGAAATGAGCAGAACCAGGAGAACACAGTTCACAGCAAGAGCATTATTGTAAGATCAAGAACTCTGAATGACAATTATTCTCAGCAATACAGTGATCCAGGACAATCCCAAAGGACTCATGATGAAAAATGCTATTTACCCGAAGAGAAAGCTTGTCTGAATATAGACTGAAGAGTACTATTTTTCAGTTTCTTTCTTTTTTGAGTTTTCATATATATATAAAATAAATGATATAGAAATGTTTTACATGATGGCACATGTATAACCTATATTGAATGATTACTGTCTCATGGAAAAGGGAAAGGAGGAAGAGAGGAAGATGTAGAATTAGGAGCTCAAAACTTAAAAAAAAATGTTAAAAGTATTTTAACATGTAGTTGGATAAAAAATAATTTTATTTTAAAAAAGGTGATTTTGCTCCTCAGAAACAACATGTCAAATTCATTCAACAAACAAACAAAGATGCAAACAGTAACCTGTAGCTGAGTTGGGCCAGTAATCAAGCTGGGGAATCCTGGTTTGGGTGAAAATTCAAGGAGTGGCTATAAAGTCAAGAAAATGGTCTTCTCCTCTGTCCTGTGAAGGACATCCCTCATTTAGAGATAGCAATTTCATCACCTAAGTTTAAAAACCAATGTCATGGCTTGAGAATCTTAACTCATAGGTCACCAATGTCTTCTGGCTTACTCCTCCAGACTGATGATTTTAAGTAGTATCATTATGTCTGAAATCAAGTATGTAATTCCCATCACTCACACTGGGAACAGGAAAGAATCTATTTCTAGAAAACCCCAAGGGAAAATCATCTCCAAAACTGATCCTATTAATAGGGCACAAATAAGTGGCTGGGAGAGTGAAGGAAGAAGGAGGTGATGCAGGGGTGGTAGAGATTGGTGGCCCAGATCACACTGAAAGGGACCCAAGGACATATAAATGCAATAGCACCATTGCTCTTGACCTGGGATGGCTCCTGATCCCACAAACCACACTCTCTAATGGGGTGTTACTTGTGGCCAGCCATGGTCAAAGCCAAAGGATCTAGCCAACCAGCATTATTTCTCTCTTTATTAGTCTCTTAGTATTGGGCCCCTCTAGGGGCAGCTAGGTGGTATAGTGGATAGAGCACTGGGCCCGGAGTCAGAAAGATCTGAGTTCAAATGCAGCCTCAGACACTTGCTAGCTATGTGACCCTGGGCAAGTCACTTAACCCTCATTTGCTTTAATTCCTCATTTGTCAAATGGGGACACACTGGAAAAGGAAATGGCAAACCACTCCAGTATCTTTTCAAAGAAAACCCCACAAAGTTCATGGGGTCATGTACAGTTGGACAGAACTCAACAACAACTACCACCATTAGTCCCCTAGGAACCAGACAAAGCATCAACTCCTCTGAATTTCAGTTCCCACTGGATCCTGCACTCCAGCTCTATATCAACAATGAGCCGAGACCCTCACCCAAGAGCTCCTGAAACTGTATCAGATGTAAACCAAAGGACTCATCCTAAGGGACCTGGATTCCTCTTTCCAAAAGGGAAGATGGCCAGAGGGTACATAGGCCAGCCTTACAGAATCAAAGGCCTTCTTATTTCCAAGAGGGTAACAAAGCTGGAGGGAAGTGATGCCTGTGAAATCCAGAGTGATCATTATTAAGCAGGGGCTTATTCGGGATTATTATTTGGTCATTTACAGAAGGAGCTACTTGTCTGCTTCAGGAGTTGTTTGGTTGCTGCAATTCCAGCTGAGCAAATTTAGGGCAAAGCCCCACCTAAGGCTCCAGGACCAAGGGAATTTTCATCTTCCATGCTCTTACCTCAAACATCTAATTTCCTTTGGGTTTTTTTTTTTTGCTTTTTTTGAGGGGGGAGGGCAGGGCAATTGGGGTTAAGTGACTGGCCCAAGGTCACATGACTAGTAAGTGTTAAATGTCTGAGGTCAAATTTGAACTCAGGTCCTCCTAACTCTAGGGCTGGTGCTCTATTCACTATGCCACCTAACTGCCCTTCCTTTGGGTTTTTGAACTGAAAAATACAATAACATGGTCTTTGTTGATGTCTTGTGATCAAAATGGAGATAGCAACATGCTGTAAAAGAAGGGAAAAAAGAAAAATGACACTCACTGAAGTTGTCTCAAGCCATGACATTGGTTTTTAAACTGAGGTGATGAAATTGCTATCTCCAAATGAGGGATGTACTTCATAGGACAGAGAAGAAGACCATTCTCTTGGCTTTATAGTCAACTTAGTGAAATCCCTCACTTGACTGTCTCCACACCAACCTAGCATTAGCCTTCCCCTCCTTAGCAACCTGACTTTGAATTGGATGACACCTGACATATCACTCACGATAGAAAGAGTGACCAGTGAGCCAGCTCCATCCTGCCCAATGTGCACAATGTTTTGGGCCTAAGTGAGGATCCCTTGCCACTTAGCTTGAATTAGAGGACACCCTTGATTCTTCATCTGATCACTACTCCCTTATTCCTGGACATCTCCTGGCCCTGCTGGAAGTTCTATGATTCCCCTCTTTTCATCTTTTGCCTTGGAACATCTGACTCTTGCTAGTGAAAGAGATCCCAAATCAAAGGAAATCCATCCAGGGAAATGTCCCAGTATTCTCTGTCATTTTCACAGTGGCCCTTTTAGTCTTACAGGGATTTCTAAAGGTAGCCTTACCCCTTTGGTGGCAGTAAACTACAGCTGTCCTCTCTGTCCTGGAAATGAAACCAGGGACTCTGCTCTCCTGCAAGTGTTGACAGCCAGCAGCTACTGTTACTGTATCTCCCGGCATGTGGTAAAGATCCTTCTCCCCTCAGCTGCAGCCTGAGAAGACTCTGGTCAGCAGGGCTGTGCTCTGCCTCCCTTGATAGTGGAAGGTCCTTCAGTCTTCTACTCAGCTTTCAGACCCCCACACTGTCCATGAGATGACAGTTTCTAAGAATGAGGCTGGCTCCCAACCCAGCTGCCCCCAGGTCAGGTGGCCCTGGGGCAGATCTTATAAGGCACCCTTTAAGGTGCCTTATAAATGTGAGCTACTACCATATTCTGAGAGTCCTTCCATCTCTGACAATCTGGGGGCATCAGGACAGTCCTAGTTCTCCCCCTCCCTATAGTAAAGGCTCTCCTATGGCTGATATTCCTGCTTCCCAATACCTTTCCAGATCCACCATTCTCTATTGCAACTCCCACCATCTACAGTATCTTTGGAGATCTCTGAAAGTCGGGTCATTCTGTCCTCTAAGGGCCTGCCCCCAACTGTCTCAGCCTTGGTGTCTTTTTGTTTTTCTGTTTAAATCCTCTGCATATCTGTTAGCAATACAGTGATTTAAAAGCAAAAAGTTGGTCCCTTCAAACTTTGGGAAAGTTACAATAATACTTTTGTCAAGGGTCAGAGTTGGGAAAGCTGGTTCAGGTTTTGAAGGAATTCAATCAGACCTTCTCCTTAGCCAAAGGGAGCTTTATTAACACAAAAGCATTCAGGCCTGAAACTTAGCAAGGAGCTAAACAAAGGCAATGATATAGGACAAGGACCAAACTTATATAGCCAGAAAGCTACACAGCCTATAGGATGGTGATGTTATTTTAGGGTTTCTAATGGGGGTTGGAGATTTAAGGACAGGATGAGGAAGACGGATGACACAGAATAAGGGAGACAGGGGAAATTTTATGATCCAGAATGGTTATGGTCCCAGATAAGGGGGAATTTTGCTTTAGGATGCTCTCAGGCTAAAGAGGGCCTCCCAGGGTACTGAGAAAGCAACCCTTAATATTATTTTTAACCTTTAGGGCACCTTTGTATCCACATCACTTTGAAAAATAAATTCACTCCATTTATTGCAAAAAACAAGGGGGGATATGAATATCAGATTTATTTGATCAATTTTCTGCGTGGAATTATATTGTTCATCTTCATTTTTAAAGAACCATTGCAGTTACTTTCTACTCATTTTTTTCCATTAGACTTCATGGCCAAAGACTTGAGTTTTAATTCAGAACATCAAAGTAGTGTTGATTTCAATATTCCTAAATAAAAACTGTTTATCAAATCATGAGTGTATTTTGTAATTTATTTTTCTTAAATATCATGCCTGTCGTTAACTTAATCCACTGATTACAGAAAAATACATTAAAAATGCTTCTCAATGAATTTGTATGTGCCTGTGTGTGTGCAAGTGTGTATGTGCTGAAATAAAGTTTGCTCATCATTCCATGATTATGTTTTGTTTTAAAAGTTATGCTATCGGGCGGCTAGGTGGTGCAGTGAGTAGAGTGCCGGCCCTGGAGTCAGAAGGACCTGAGTTCGCATCTGGCTTCAGACACTTAACACACACAACCAAAAAAACCTAGCTGAGTGACCTTGGGCAAGTTACTTAACCCCAATTGCCCTCCAAAAAGCAAAAAAAAAAAAGTTATACTATCCTTGCCTATACATTGGAGTAATTAACATAAAATAAATTTGTGAAAAAAGCGGAGTGCCCTGAATGTTTTCAGATTCTCTAGAACCCCTACCAGCACTCAGGACAGAGACATCAGTGGCTCAAGACTTCAAGCCCTGGGCCTAGGGTCAGAAAGGTCTGCATTGACATCTCCCCTCAGACACAGACTAGGTTTGTGACCCTGGGCCATTCCTGGAGCTTTATGACTCTCACTGTCCTTTCCTCTGAAATGAGGAGTGACATTGGCAGCTAGCTGGCTGCTTTCTGATGAGGATAACATGAGCTAGTATTAGAAAGAGTTTCTCTATCATCCTCTGGATGTTAGAGGTCAGTACTTACTTCCCCTGTTGTACAGGCTCTTTTACCTTTGATAGCCCTCCATTAGGTGCTGTCCCAGCTCTAACATTCTCTTCTCTATGGCAACTCCTAGCCCAGATATTTTCTGTGTGTTTTCATATCTCGACAAGTCCTGACATTCCACATTCTAAAGCCTTACCCTCTTGTGACAGGCTAGGCTTTGGTGTCTTTGAGTATATACCTTTTACTGAAAATTACCTGCTTATGTGTTTTAACAATGCATAGATTTACAAACACAATGGATGACCTTTCAAATCCTCTCTTATCAATCCTTTATTGCTTCAAATAAAGTAAATACTGGAGATTGGGCCTCTACTCTGGGGGTGCCTCAAACTGCTGAGTCCTTGGAGGAGGTGCAGAGCTTGGGTTTGTTGGGGAGGCTGAGGCTAATATTGGGGTAATTGGGGCATTTTGAGCACCTGTTTGGGCTGCCAGGGGTGTGACTGGAGGTGGGGGTGCTTCTGGGGCTGCTGCAGGCTCTCTGCTGGGCTTGATTTAGGTCCCTGGGCTAAGGGGAATGGGACTCCCAGAGGTGCAGCCTGGTTGACCACAGTGCACCACTGGGGCTGCACTGTTCTCACTCCTTCTTGGGTAACATACCACAGACTTGTCTGTATTGTATTGCCACCTGGACCCACGAGCCCTTGTGCTCCTTGGGCCCATGGAAGGTCATCACAGACTACCCTTCTTGGACAGGGGCAGGCCTGTAACCTGCTTTACATAGGTGGTTGGCATAGGTTGTTGGTCAGAGAGCAGCACCTGGGGCACCTCCTTCTCTGGTCTCTGGCTGAAGTACTGTGGAATGTAGAGGCAGTGGGGAAAATCAGTGACCAGTGGTCTAGACTCAGGATGAAAGGGCAGGTTAGCTCTAGGTTTCCAACAAGCCATTTCTGCTTCTGCTCTCCCCAGCATCATGGCTGGGTTGGCTGGGCCCTCCTAACAGCCCAGGGTCTGCAACAAGCCTGGGAGAAAGGGCAGGAAAGATTTGGCTCCAAGTCATGGCTAATTCATTTATAGAGTATAATGGAAAAGCCTGGATATGGATTCTAATGTCAGACTTCACTCCCTCCCTTCCCCCCACACCTTTTCTTATCCTACCTAAGCCTCAGTTACCATACTATCTGCAAAATGGAAGAGGTGGTTAGCAATAAAATGAAACATGCTGGAGGGGATGTGGAAAAATAGGTACATTCATGCTTTGTTGTTGGAGTTGTGAAGTGGTCCATCTGTTCTGGAGAACAATTAGGAACAATGAGCAAAAGGATATAAAACTGTGCATATCCTTTGACCCAGAAATACCACTACTAGGTCTGTATCCCAAAGAGATCAAAGAAAAGGGAAAAGGACCTCTATGTAAAAAATATTATAGTAGCTCTTTTTGTGTTGGCAAAGCATTGGAAATTGAGAGGGATGTCTGTCAATGGAGAAATGGCTGAACAAGTTATGGTGTACAATCGTGATGGGATACTGTTGTGTTATAAGCAATAAGGAGCAAGATGCTTTCAGAAAGATCTGTGAAGACTTATATGAACTAATGCAAAGTGAACATTGTACACAGTAACAGCAATATTGTAACAATGATCAACTGCAAAAGACTTAGTTACTCTGATGGATAAAATGATCTACAACAATTCCAGAGGACTCATGATAAAAAATTCTATCCACATTCAGAGCAAAAATTGACGAACCCTGAGTGCAGATTGAAGTATATTTTTCCACTTTATTTTTCTTAATTTCTTTTTGTGCAACATGCCTCATATGAAAATCTAATTTATATCACTTCACATATATAATTGGTATCATATTGCTTGCCTTCTCAGTGATTAGGGGAGAGACCTTGAGGGAGTGAGAGAATTTGGAACTGAAAGTAAAAAAAAAAAAACGTTAAAAAATCTGTTTTTTTTTATTCCTAGCATCTCTAATTTGGTTATGATGCAATCTTTTTATGATTAGTTCATGTATCCATTTGGAGTTTATCATGGTATTTAATATAAGATCAGTCCACACATTTATTTCTGACAGATTAGTGTCTAATTTTCCTAGAAGGTTTTGTCAAATACTTAGTCCTTTCCCTAATAACTAGGGGTTTTAGGTTTATCAGTCACTTTGCTACTATGATTGCTTTCTGCTGTATATTATATATCTTATATGTTTCACTGACCAACCTCTCAATTGCTTAACCAGTACCAAGTCATTTTAATGATTATTACTTTGTAGCACAGTACTAATAGACCCCTTTCCTTGACACATTCTTTTCATTATTAGCTTTGAGATTTTTTACCTTTGGTTTGTTCATATGAAATTGGTTATTATTATTCTCGCTTTACACAGTATTTCTTACACTTTGGTATAGCACTGAATAAGTAAATTAATTTAGGTATTATTGCCCTTTTTATTATATCAGATCAACTTAGCCACTAGCAATTAATATTTCTCTCATTATTCAAGACTCTTTACTTCTGTGAAGAGGGTTTTATTCTTGGATTCATAGAGTTCCTGATTGCATCTTAGAAGTTACATTCTCAAATATTCTATAACTCCTGGAATTATTTAGAATACTATTTCTCTTTCTAGCTCTTCCTACGGGGTTTTTGTTGGTGCACACATACAGGGATTCGAGTAACTTATGTTAATTTATTTTATATCTCACAACTTTCCTAAGTTTATTGTTTCAATTAATTTTTTGTTTAACTCTTTAGGGTTTTCTAAGCAAGTCATTGTATCATCTACAAAATGTGAGTTTTTTTCTTTCCTCTTTGCCTATGCATATTTTTTCTGTTTTTCTTTTTTTTTGTCCTATTGTAATAGCTAGCTTTTCTAGCACTATGCTAAATAATAATGATGATAATGGGCATCCTTAGTTAACGTCTTCCGCTATGTATAAATTTTACTCTTTGATTTAGATATTACCATCTATATGAAAATAAGGTCATTTGATTACTATGCTATACAGAGTAATAAAAATGAATGTTGAATTTTGTTACAAGCTTTTTTGTCATCTGTTCACATTGTCAGATGGCTTTAATTAGTTATAGGATTAACATTTTTTATTATAATCATAGTCTTCCTGATACTGAATCAACCCTACATTCCTGGCATAAACACAATCTTGTCATCATAATCATTTAAATATGTTCTTTTAATTTACAAATATTTTATTTAAAAGTTGCATCCATGTTTATTAGTAATATTGTTCTATTATTTCTTTCACTACATCGTCTCCCCCGGTAGGGGATAAAATTTTTATGGCACATATTTGTATCATAGAAAGATTGAAAGGGACAGAACCCACAAAATGACACAGAGAAGCTAACCTCCCACTGAGGACAGCCTGGCAAGAAGCGGCCAGCACAGCGCTCTGGGAGCCAATCCCAGCCCTGCTCAATCCAGAGGTTTTAGCCTCAGGGTGGGTCTGACCAGCTGTTGGCTGGAGGGACTTCAGATCACCAGCAGTTCTGGTGGTTTCCAGAATTATCAACCCATATGTGCTAAGGACAAAGTGAGAGGTCAGTGCAGTGTGGACTTTGGGATCTGGTAGCTTGGGAGTGCTGTTGGCCTTTGCCCCCAGGGCTAGAAGCAGCTGAGGTACTGTGGCCATGCAGCTGGAGCCATGTGACAGCTTCAGTTCCTGGCCTGCAGATTGTAGGGGGACCAAGCAACCAGTTTGAGGGGCAATAGCTCTTGCTTTAACCTGCTTGGATCTGGATTGTGGTCTAGGGTGGAGGTCCTGGTTGCCTGAGCTTGTAGAGGCTTCAGAGAGGGCACCCAACTAATACATTCAATAGCTGAGAAAACCCCAGCATTTTGGATGAAGCTCCCTTGTCTGGTGGCAGAGTCCTATTATGGCAAAAATCCTAAAAGTCAAGTAATTGAGTGGCAACATGAGCAGGCAAAGGAAGCAAAGCAAAAGAGCAATGCAATTTTATACTCCTCTTTTGGAGACAAAAAGGATCAAACCATGGAACAGGAGGAAGACAGTGAAGTTAGAACTTCTGCACCAAAAGCTTCCAAGAAAAATATGAGCTGGTTACAGGACATAGAGGACCTTAAGAAAGATTTTGAAAAGCAAATAAGAGAAGTGGAGGAAAAATTGGGAAGAGAAATGAGAACTATGCAAGAAAATTATAAAATGAGAGTCAACAACCTGACTGAAGAAAATAACACCTTAAAAATAGATTGATGCAAATGGCAAAAGAGGCTCAAAAAGACAATGAAGAGAAGAATGCCTTAAAAAGCTGAATTTGCCAGATGGAAAAAAGAATCTCAAAAGCCCAATGAAGAGAATCAATCCTTCAAAATTAGATTGGAGCAAATGGAAGCTAGTAACTTTATCAGGAATATGTATACTATTAAACAAATCCAAACAAATGAAAATATAGAAGGCAATGTGAAATATCTCATGGGAAAAACCACTGACCTGGAAAATAGATCCAGGAGAGATAATTTAAAAATTATTGGACTACCTGAAAGTCATGATCAAAAGAAGAACCCAGAAATTATCCTTCAAGAAATTCTCAAGGGAAATTGCTCTGATGGTTTAGAACCAGGGGGCAAAATAGACATGGAAAGAATCCACCTATGACCTTTTGAAAAAGATCCCAGGGGCGGCTAGGTGGCACAGTGAGTAGAACGTCAGCCCTGGAGTCAGAAGGACCTGAGTTCAGATCTGACCTCAGACACTTAACGCACACACAAATAAAAACCTAACCGTGTGGCCTTGGGCAAGTTACTTAACCCCAATTGCCCTCCAAAAAAAAGATCCCAAAAAAGAAAACTGCTAGGAATATTTTAGCCAGGTCCCAGAATTGCCAGATCAAGGAGAAAATATTACAAGCAGCCAAGAAGAAGCAATTTGAATATTGTAGAAACATAATCAGGAAAATACAGGATCTGGCAGCTTCTACACTGAGGGATCAAAGCTGTAGAGAATTTTCAGGAGTTCCCTGGCTTCTCTAATGAAATGTTCCCCTCCCCTATATTATTCCCTGAAAGGTTACAGGGGATTTAAGCAGGAGGATGTATAAACTTGTTTGGATGTAGAGAACTTTTGGGGTCCCTTGGCTTCACTAAAGGAATATTCCCCTGCCCTATACAGTCACTTGCAAGGTTACAGGGCACATATGCAAGAGGGTGTGTAATCTTTTTTGTTTATGCCTCCAGATATAGACCTATGCTATTACCCTAATAAATAACTAATCTTAAGCAAGGGTAAATAGTAAACAAGATTAAGGGAATAACTGAAGGGAATAGAAATGTATATATATATATGTATACATACATACATACATATATCTATATAGGAGGGTATATGGGCTTATGAATACATATGTGAATGTATGTATATATGTTTACAGGTATACATAGATAGAGGGCACAGGACCGATTTAATAGGAAGGTATGATACTTAAAAGGTGAAATTAAGGGGTGAGATCCCATCTAGTACAATACGCCTTTGTAACCTGACTAATGTATAATGTGAAAGTATTTGCAGATCCTATACTGGACTATATGCCATAGTGGGAGGTGGGGGAAGGAGGGAAGGGAAATTTGAAATTCAAGGAACTATGGAATTGAATCTTGTAAACTAAAGATAAACAAATAAATTAATATATGACAAAAAAAGAAATTAAGGGGTGAGAGAGGAATATAATGAGAGGAGATGGGAAGAGACAGAATGGGGTAAACTATCTCATATAGAAGAGGCAAGGAAAAATGGTCACAATGGAGGGAAAGAATAGGAAAGTAAAAGGGAATGGGTCAACCTTATTCTCATTGAATTTGGCTTAGGGAGGGAATGACATACATAATAAATAGGTTATCTCACCCTACTGGAGAGTAGGGGAAAGGGGATGAGAGGAGGATGATGGAAGGGAAGGCAGGTTGTGGGGGAGGGAAGTGGGAAGCACCCACTTTTTTTCCAAATGCTTTATTAACTTCTGGTTTACATCATTCATTTCTGCCAGATTTTGAATTACAATTTCCCCCCCAATTTTCCCCTACCCACCATCCCAGAATAGCAGTTCCCCAGGATAGCCCCTCATCCAATCTTCTCTCTCCCATATCTTCTCCCATGCCCCCTTCAACTTTTCCAGTAGGGCAAGGTGAATCTTTGTGCCCCAATGCCTGTATACCTTATTTCACAATTTATGTAAAATAGTATTAATAATAGTATTTATATATTTTTAAAACATTTGATTTTAAAACTTCAAGTTCCAGATTCATCCCCTTCCTCCCTTGTCACCCACTCTTACTGGGAAGATAAGCAATTCAGTATATGTTGTACATGTATAGCTATGCAAAACATTACGATAGTAGATATATTATAAAAGACTGACTATATTTCCCTCCCTCCTATCCCACCTCCCACTTGATCTATTCCCTACTTTGATCCTGTTCCTCTTCAAAATTGTTTGCTTCCAACTTCCCTCCCCCCAAGCCTGCCCTCCCCTCCATCATCCTCCCCCATCTCCCTTACTCCCCCACTCTCCTGCAGGGTGAGACACCCCATCCAGTATGCATGTCATTCTCTTCCTGAGCCCAATTCAATCAGAATAAGGTTTTGCCTTTTTGCCTTCCTGTTCTTCCCCTCCATTGTAACCATTTTCCCTTACCTCTTCTATATGAGAGAGTTTACCCCACTCTGTCTCTCCCCATCTCCTCTTGTTATATGCCTCTGTCACCTTGCAATTTCACCCCTTAAGTATCATCCCTTCCTATTAAATTAGACCTGTGCCCTTTATCTATGTATACCTGTAAACATATACGCACACATTCACATATGTATTCATATGCCTTCTATTCCCTTCAACTATTTTCATACTGAGAAAAGTTTCATCAGTTACAATTATCACTGTTCCATGTAGGAATGTAAATAATTCAATTTTGATAAGTTCCTTTTGATTTCTTTTCCCTGTTTACCTTCTCAAGCATCTCTTGCTTCTTGTGTCTGAATGTCAAATTTTCTATTCAACTCTGGTTTTTTCCTCAAGAATGCTTGAAAGTCCTCTATTCCACTGAATGACCATATTTTCCCCTGAAACATGATACTCAGTTTTGCTGGGTAGGTGAAATCTTGGTTTTAATCCCAGGTCCTTTGCCCTGCAGAATATCATATTCCATGCCCTTCGATCCCTCAATGTAGAAGCTGCCAGATCCTGCGCTATCCTGATTGTGTTTCTACATTATTGAAATTGCTTCTTCCTGGCTGCTAGTAATATTTTCTACTTGATCTGGGAATTCTGGAACCTGGCTATAATATTCTTAGGAGTTTTCTTTTTTGGGATCTTTTTCAGGAGGTGAATGGTGAATTCTTTCAACCTTTATTTTGTCCTCTGGTTCTAAAGCATCAGGGCAATTTTCCTTGAAAATTTCTTGAAGGATGATTTCTAGATTCTTTCTTTGATCATGTTTTTCAGGTAGTCCAATAATTTTTAGATTATCTCTCCTGGATCTATTTTCCAGGTTAGTGGTTTTTCCCATGAGATATTTTACATTGCCTTTTATTCTTTCATTTGTTTGGATCTGCTTAACAGCATCTTGATTTCTCATAAAGTCACTGGCTTCCATTTGCTCCAGTCTAATTCTGAAGTAATGATTCTCCTCAGTGAGCTTTTGAGAGTCTTTTTCCATATGGCAAATTCGACTTTTTAAGGCATTCTTCTCCTCATTGCTTTTTTTGAGCCTCTTTTGCCATTTGAGTTAGTCTATTTTTAAGGTGTTATTTTCCTCAGTCAGTCTGTTGACTCTCATTTCATACTTTTCTTGCATCTTTCTCATTTCTCTTCCAAATTTTTCCTCCACTTCTCTTATCTGCTTCTTAAGGTCCTCTATGGCCTGTGATTAGCTAGTATTTTCATTTGCGGCTTTTGGTGCAGGAGTTCTGACCTCCCAGTCTTCCTCCTGTTCCATGCTTCCATCCTCTTTGTCTCCAAAATAGGAGTGTAATGTTTAATTTTTCATTTTATTTTGTTTCCTTTGCCTAGGCATGTTGCCACTTAATTACTTGACTTTTGGGCTTGTTGCCACAGTAGGACTGTGTCACCCGCCAGGAGAGCTTCCATCCCAAATGCTGAGTTGTTCTCAACTGCCAAAGGTATTGGTTGGCTGCCCTCTCTGAAGCCTCCACACACTCTGGCAAGCTGGTCACACACCCCAAGACCTCCACCCCAGACCACAATCCATATCCAGGAAGCTTAAAGCAAGAGTCATTACCCCCCAACACTGATCGCCGGATCCCCCTGCAGTCTGCAGGCCAGGGACTGAAGCTGCAATGTGGCAGGCTGCAACTGGAACTTCAAGTCAGCACCCCTTGGCTACTCAGAGGTTTCTCGCCCCCAGGGGAAAGAGGCTAATGCATTTCCAAATACTGGTCCCAAAGTCCATACCACACTGACCTCTCACTTTGTTCATGGCATCTATGTGTTGATAATTTTGAAAATGCCACAGCTGTTGGAGGTCTGGTGTCCCTTCAGCCAGCTGCTGGTCAGGCCGCCCTGGGGCTAAAACCTCTGACTCTTGTGGGCCTGGGCTCAACTCCCAGCACACTGGGCTGGCTGTTCCCTGCTGGGCCGCCGGGCTGTTGTCAGCAGGAGGTTAGCTTCCCTGTGTCAGTTTTTGGCTTCTGTAGCTCCAGAGATTTTTCAGAGTCTTCTTTTACAAAAATTTTGAAGTGGTGGGAGCAGGACTTGTGTGGAAGTCCTGTTTCTATTCCACCATCTTTGCTCCGCCGTCTGGAAGCACCCACTTCTGAAAAGGGACAGGATCAAAGTAGAGAAGTGGGAGTTGGGATAGGAAGGAAGGAAATATAGTCAGTCATTTACAATATATCCACTATGGAAATATTTTGCATAGCTACACATGTACAACCTATATTGAATTACTTATTTTCCCAGTAAGGGAGGGTGACAAGGGAGGAAGGGAATTAATATGGAATTCAAAGCTTTAAAATCAGGTGTATACATACATACATGCACACACATATATACACGATTATTAATATTATTTTACATGTAACTGGGAAATAAGATATACAGGCACTGGGGCTTAGAGATTCACCGTGCCCTACTGTTAAGTCAGAGGGGGTATGGGAGAAGATATGGGAGAGAGCAGATTGGAGGAGGGGATATCCAGTGGGATAGCTATTTTGGGGTGGTGGGTAGGGGGAATAACAGGAAGAAAATTTGTAACTCAAAATCTTGCAGAAGTGAATGATGTAAACTAGAAGTTAATAAAGCATTTGAAAAAAATTTTAAAAAGATTGAAAGGATGCATCTTTTTAATATTTTGGCAAATAGCATATATAATACCAAAATGTCAGGAATATCTTTATCACTTCTGCATGTTTACTTCCCTGGCTTTCTGCAAGCCTCAGATTAAATCTCACCTTTTACAGATACTTGCTCATTCCACGTTGCTGTGGGCTGCTCAGTGTCCAGCACTTAGCATGATCCGGAGACATGAATAAGAAATGACCAGGCCATGTGGGTAGTTCAAGGAAGAACCATGAACTCCATTTATTGATTCTCAGGACAAGGTTTTTATAGAGCAAAAGAGACAAAGGAAGGGATCTCAAGTATTCTTATCATTATCTTAGTCTGTCATATCCTGGAAGTAGCAGGGCAGGAAGGCCTTTGGTTCTCTAGGTACCAGAAAGTCTTAGGAAAAGTCAGTTACCTCCTTTCATATGCAGTCACATCACAAAGGATGCTCTTGAGAGCTGGCTTCAAGGCCTGAAGCCAAAGCCAGACACATCATCAAGTACATCTGCATAGGAACTGACCATCTAAGAATTCAAATATTTAGGTTTTGAACACCTAAAGTTTTGGGGCAGAGCCTTAGATCTAGGCCTCAGGTACCTCTTAATGCAGCCGCAGTCATAAACGGATACAATTGAGAGCAGACTTCAAAGCTGAAGCGCAATCCTCAAAAGTCAACACGTTTAGAGCTGGCCACCCAAAGATACCTGAGTGCAGAATCTGATATAAGTCCTGGCTCAGGCCTCTTTGGCTTCCAACACCACTTAACTGAGCATTCTCCTTTCTTCTGTTCCCTATGTATCATGTAGATACATATTCAATTACAAGTTTTCTCCACTATTAGATTTTAAGCCTCTTGAAATCAGTGACTGTTTTTGTACCTCACTTTGATTTGACAGAGATAAAGAAAAAGAAACACTTAGAAAGACAGGACACACACACACACACACACACACACACACACACACACACGGAATTATTCAAAGAGGTATCAGCAAAGATAACTGGAATAATTAATATTTGCACTACGTAATTTATCCCTCAGTTAAGAAATTGAGAAGGAAAGACATCATCAGAGAGTAAGTCTTCTTCTTAGGTTCCTTGTTCATATAGTATTGCTTTGGAGATGGGAGGCTCAAAGCGATGTTAACTCAGAACATTTTCTTTTATGTAGTGAATTGTTTCTATTTGTTCTCTGACCCACTCACTATTTGGGATTTTGATGTTGTCTTCATTTACTTCTCAGTCTTTTGTTTGTGTTCCCTGAGCCAATGACTATTATTATTGCATCATGCAAATTCTGTAAAGTATGTATTTACTATTGCTGCCTTGTTACATTCCTGTCCAATATTTCTGTGCCAAAATTCATGGTCAGTTTTCCTGAAAGGATTGTGAGGTGCTGAGAAATAGATAGAATTTTTGTTGTCCCATTGAGAAAACATCATAAGTCTTTTAACTCTAAATTCTCCACCAATTTTTTCAGTTCTGTGTTTTCCATTCTGTTTATTTTCTGTTACACTTATCCATAACTGAGGATATTGAAGCCTCCTTTCAATATTATCTTACCATCTATGTGATCTTGTAGCTCAGTCAATGTTTGCTTTGTGAATTTGTATGCTAAGTTGTTTGAAACATATAATTTTATCACTGACATTAGTTTGTCTATGGCTCCTTTCCACATATATTATTATGTATCCTTTTAAAATTTTAACTCTGTCCAGAGTGATGCAGCATGGGGACAAGCTGATCCACCAACCACAGGGGCCATATTCAGGCCTATCACCACAGGGCTAGGATCTTTCGGAGCTGGGTAAGAGATAAATGCAAGGCCTGAGGCAGTGGCAGCAGCTACTCCTGGGATTATCAACCCATAGCCTGGAAATTTAAAAAGCACCTATCTGAAATTCCAGGAACCAGGATGGCAGAGTGAACCCTGGCTGCTCTGATCCCCCCCTCTGACCCTGAAAACATGGGAATTATTGCCCCAGAGCAAAATTTTAAATAATAAAGACTTGGGAATCCTAGAGGAAGAGTGTGGCTAAGGCCTTTCCTCAAAATGGGTAAAAAAACAGATTGCAAATACAAAGACTCTATAATCCTATTATTGCAAGCAGGAGGAACCAAATTCACAAGGAGGCAACATTGACTCCACACCCATAGTTGAAGCCTCAACAGGGAATATGAACTGGTCTCAAGCCCCGAAAGTGTTCTTAGAAGAGGTCAAAGGACTTTGAAAACCAAATTAGAGAGGTAGAAGATAAAGTAACTTTTAAAATCAAAATTGCAAAAATAGAAAAAAAACTTTTCAATGAAGAAAGCAGCTCCTTAAAAAGAAAAATGTGTGAATAAAAATAAAATCTGAACATATGGAAGAGGAGTTTTAAAAACTAACCGGGGGGGGGGGCAGGAGACAAGATGACAAGAGTAGAAATAGGACTTCTGTGCAGCTCCAGCTTCCATCTCCTGCAATACATGTAAAAAATGACTCCAAACAAACTTTAGAGCTACAGAACTCCCAAAGTGACAGAGAAAAACAAATCTGCTGAAGAAAGCTGGGCAGGCTGGTGGGAAAGGTCCATCATAGTATACTGGGAGCTGAGGGCAGTCCTGCCTGAGCCTGTTTGCCTGAGCTGGGGTTTTAGCACCAGGGTGGCCCCAACCAGCAGCAGCTAGAGCAGACTTCATGAGGGTAAATCACTGTAATGCCACACACAAGCAGCTTTCCAGAAGACTGCTGCTATGAACAGCTTTTAAAGTACTGATTACAGAGTATAGTGAACACTCTATTTATTCAATAACAAATCAAAGTAAAACATTCACAGAAAATCAAGGTACAGCATTCACTATATTACAACTTATCACAGAAAATAACAATATAGTATTCACAACAGCTTATCATTAAAATGGCTACAGAGTTTCCACCATAGTGGTCACAAAGTTTTGAACAAAGAACAATCATCTCAAAGTACTGTAATCAAAGTCTTCCACTCATGGGGCACACTAAATTAACTCAGTCACTTTTTCAGCAATCATTTACTAAGTATCATTAATCACTAAGTACAATCATTAGAAAATACGCAAACCATCCACCCCTAGGTCACTAGTAAACTTACAATTTCATCTTTACTCAGTACCCAAGGAGAGGTCTTTTCATCTTGACTTGGAGCTGGTTGTCAGATTCCCTGGATCCCTTCCATGGTTGCAGATTCTGCCTGGATTCACCAGACTGTCACCTGGGTTCAGTGGCAGACAGCTCCCAGTTCCTTATCCAGCTCTTTGGGTAAGTCCTACCTCACACTGAAGTTCATAGGGTCCAGTCCATCTCAAATCCTTCACAATTTCTGCTCCCTGGAATTCAAGGCTCAACCAAGCCACAAACATCCTGGTCATGCTTCCTCAGTCTTCTGCAGCTCACTCAAAAAATCAGAATCATCTTATCCAGGCTGAAGGGGGGGGACTCCTAGGTTGCTGGGCTCCTGGGCTCCTCTTCAGGAGAAGCTCTGCCACAACAAGTTCTTAGGAAATTCTGACTCATTTCTCAATTCTCATTTCTCTTTTGTAGCTGCTCTACCTCCAGATGCTGTTCCCAAGAAATTATTTTTTTAGCCATAATTTTTATATTATACATACATATGACAAACACACCCTATATATTTTCTATTTTCCATCCATCAATCATCCATAAAAATCAGCAAATGAAGTCAATTTAGCATCTGTAAATTCTGTTTTTATGTACCAAGTTCCTGTAATGAGGGAAACAATGGCCATCACATTAAAAAAAACTCACTCCAGATATTTCCCCAAGCTCTTTGGATTTGATTGTCATTGAAGGAATTTCATGAAGTCTGATTGCTTCCAATCCTGACTGAATAGTCAATCCATCAATCAGAAATTTACCAACACTTTCTCAGTCTTCAGTATAGTGCTTTTCATTGCAGGACAAGAATACAAAAAAAGTATCAGACATATTTGTGCCCTCAAGAAGTGTACAACCTCTCATTACAGAAGAAAGAGATCCATGCAGCATCTCTTAAAACATATGCTGCTTATCAGTGAATGCCATGACCTTCTGTGGAGGGTAAATTGAAAAGATAATTAGAAGGTAGCAAACAGTAGGGTGGATGGCTTAGAACCTGATAATAGCTTGTTTGCTAATTGCCAATCCCCAATTTTCTTTTTTTTTAAATTTTTTTGTCTTTATTAATTTGTTTACTTTTAGTTTACAAGATTCATATCCACAATTCCTTGAGTTTGAAATTTTCTTTCCCTCCCCCACAGTGGCATACAATCAAGTATAGTATCTGCAAATACTTTAAAATTAGACATTAGTCAGGTTATAAAGATGGATTGTATCAGATGGAATGAACAATGGGAAAGAGGAAACAAAACCAAACAAGAAAAAGAAAAAAGAGCAGGAAGTTTGCTTCAATCTGGGTTCAAACTCAGTTCTTTCTCTGGATGTAGACATGTCTCTCCATCATGAGTATTTTGGGGTTAATTTATAACCCTGGATTGCTGAGAAGAGTCCAGTCTATAAAAGTTGGTTGTCACACATATGTTTGTCTCTAATTGTGTACAAATTTCTCTTGGCTCTACTCTTCTCACTCAGCATCAGTTTGTATAAGACACTCCAGGTAAATATGAAGTCCATCTGCTCCTTTTTTCTTATAGCACAATAGTATTCTATTGCATTCATATACTGCAACTTGTTCAATCATTCCCCAATTGATGGACACCACCTTAATTTCCAATTCTTTGCCACCACAAAAAGAGCTCTTATAAATATTTTTGTACATATGGGTCTTCCTCCCTCTTCTACTAGGCATATTGTAGCCAGGTTCCAGAGTTCCCAGATCAAGGAGAAAATATTACAAGTAGCCAAGAAGAAACAATTTGAATATTGTGGAAACACAATCAAGATAACACAGGATCTGGCAGCTTCCACAGTGAGGGATCGAAGGGCTTGGAGTACAATATTCCACAGCTCAAAGGAGCTGGGATTAACACCAAGAGTCACCCACCCAACAAAACTGAGTATCATGTATCAGGGGAAAATATGGTCATTCCAGGAATAGAGAACTTTCAAGCATTGTTGATGAAAAAACCAGAATTGAATAGAAAAATTGACATTCAGACACAAGAAGCAAGAGTAGCATGAGAAGGTAAACAGGGAAAAGAAATAATAAGGAACTTATCAAAGTCAAACTATTTACATTCCTACATGGAAAAACAATAATTGTAACTTATGAAACTTTTGTCAGTATGAGAATAGTTGAAGGGAATATAAATGTGTGTATGTATATATATATATATATACATATATATATACACACACATATACATATATGCACACACACTATATATATTATGTCTATACAGGAGGGTATATGGGCTTATGAATACATATGTTAGTGTGTGTATATATGTGTACAGGTATACATAGATAGAGGGCACAGGACCAATTGATTAGTAAGGGATGATACTTAAAAGGTGAAATTGAGAGGTGAGAGAAGAATATAATGAGACTTGATGGGGAGAGACTGAATGGTGTAAATTATCTCATATAAAAGAGGCAAGGGAAAACTGTTTCAATGGAGGGGAAGAACAGGAAGGCAAAAGGGAATGAGTTAACCTTATTCTCATTGAATTTGGCTTAGGGAGAGAATGTCATACACACTAAATAGGCTATCTTGCCCTACAGGAGAGTAGGGGGGAATGAGAGGATGATGAAAGGGAGGGCAGGTTGTGGGGGAGGGAAGTCAATAACACGCACTTAAGACAGTAGAGTATAGCATTATTTTGATAAAGAGGTCCAGGAAGTGAAAAATGAGCTGTAATATGGGTTAAATAGGTTGTGACCTTTATCTTATGAAAGTTTGTAATCTTAGAAAAAAGTTAAAAGGATCTGTATACTGTGTGTATTTAAGTTCAGCAGCATCAATATGTGGGCACAAGTACACTGAATATTTGCTATCTGACACAATATTAAGGGAAAAAGAAAAAAATTGTTTAACAATGAAATCATAGGATAAAGCTGTGTCTAGTAGGTAGAAGCAAAGTGAATATTAATAACTTTTTCATTATTAGAATTAATGTTAATATAATTAGAATTAATTAGCTTGTATTTCCAGGAAGCTGATAGACAAAAGAAGTTCCTGACTAGAACTTTACAACTGAATGGTAGACCTACATCCTTGTTTCACAAAGCTTGTTTATCCTTTGATTATATTCACTTTGGAAGAAAGAGATATTTCAGAAATGGAATCTTTTACCTATAATAAGTTCAGACACTACTTAACTCTTGCTTAGGCCATGGAATGACTATACATTGAAATCTAAATAGCAAAATATGTTCTACTTTACTTTAACTAAGCTATAAATTGTCTTGGAAATGAAAGTTTCAGTAGGATTTTTAAAATCATACTAGGGATTAAAAAGAAATGTTAAAAGTATATACCCTTTATTCCAAAGAGTTTTAAATTCATAAATGATAACTAAACTTTTATGAAGAAAATTAATTGAAAAGTTTTAAAATGATAGCTCTGTTTTTTACCTAAAAGCAAAAAGAGAACTTTTAAGATTGAGATTAATTTAAACTAAGTTGGTGTAACATAAGTAACATAATTTCTCTAGGTATTTATTGACAAACTATTGCAGAATTCTTAAATATCACAAAGTTTTTAGTCAAAAAAGTTATAGTAATTGAATCTTTATATTGGCAACAATTAAGAAGCTAATCAAAGTAATTAGAAAAGCTATTAGTATTAAGATCCCTCTAAACAATGAGTATATTATAAAGTGAGCCTAAGTAGTTAATATAGACTTCTGTATATATTCTAATTCTTGATAAAATATAATATTAGATTTCCCATAAAGCTAACACAAAAGCGTTCATATTTTTTACTGTATCATTATTCTGATCATAGAAATTTTGCTATAGAAGAAAATAAGGATATGTGAATTAAATATAGTAATAAATACTTTTTATTTTAAGTAGCAATTTTTCACCAATCACAACTCACATCCAATTATATGTTAATTTTATTCCTATGGAGCTGTAATAAACAATAAAGATTTAATTAGTTTCTCCTACATAAGGAATTTCATTTAATGTTTTGCAATTTTCTTAGCAAGTTAGATTCTTTATTTAGGAACTACATCACTAAAACAAGTTCCTTTCTCAGGCTGAATGACCTTGCCTCTAGAGATAGTTTCATTGGAAGTTTTACAAAATAAAAATAACTGAGATGGACTTTAGGGATGGGCTGGGAGTGATGCCCCTGCTTCATCAAATCTCATACATGCAGGAGGAATGGTCTGAATGAGATGAATAAATACAAATAACTAGAAAGAACTGAGCTTGAATCCTGATGGAAGAAAACTAATTGATCTTTTTCTTTTCATTGTTTGGTTTTATTTCTTCTTTACCACTTTTCATCCCATCTAGTACAATACGCCTTTGTAACTTGACTGTCTATTGTGAAAGTATTTGCAGATCCTATACTGGACTATATGCTGTCATGGGCAGTGGAGGGAGGGAGGGAAGGGAAATTTGAAACTCCTATTAATCTGCATGTATTGGCAGTTGGAGAGGAGCAGTTTTTTTTTTTAATTCATTACTGTACACTGGTTTCCAGAGAATATTTCTCTTACTCTCGTATCCATTCTCGCTCTCTAGTCCAATCCTCCATTCTCTGCTTCATGAACCCTATAATTATCTAGTCTGTCTCTATTCTCTTTATTCCTTATGGAATGAAAAATTTTGAGGTATCCAATCTGGGATCTCCCTGCAAGCCAGTTTCTAAAACTGCCTTATAGAGCTAACCCAGGTGAGTTCTCCATTTCCAATGTGCTTCACTTTCAGAACAACCAATTCTTATAGTTGACAGAGAATACAGTGTCCTATTCAAAGGAAAGTTGTTTGGGCTTTCACCTTAATAATAAGACAAAACTCAGGAAAAAGAGAATTTTTAAAAGTTTATTAAAAGCGAATCCAGGTATTAACATGTTGACAAGTTGATCACTAAGTCATCAGCCAGGTATTCAAAATGGAGTCAGTTTTTATTGATAACTTTCATAACAAGATAAAGACATTTCAGATAGGTCCACACTAGCAAAAGGTGATGGGACATTGCATTTTAGCTCCTCTCTGTGGCTATAAGCTGGGGGACTTAAACTTATAACAGGAAACAAGTGTACTGTGGTTATGAGCATCACAAATCACAATCCCATGTTTCCATCAGTGTCATAAAGTTGAATAATTTTAGGTACAGAATCATAATATCATGTATCCCCCAAAGACAAACCTTGTTAAATAAGCCGTGTATGTCAACTAAGGCAGGTTAAACCATTGAGAGGGCTTACCATGTACAATTTTAGAAGGGAGATTTTCACATTAGCAAGATCACCAAGAAAACTCAGTAAATGTAAATAAATACCGTGAAACAAAAGACCGAAGTAATACAAGAATGATCATCAGTGTTAAATAGCATCATTTCTATTAACCTCATAATAATGAAGACAATAATACCTGAAATCAAAATTTAGGATAATATTAGATTACAGTTCCACAAGATTTTACGTCAAATAACAAGTTTTATTAATTACATATAATTTCAGCAAGATACAGTTGTTATTTCTTTCATGGTGTTGCAATACTAAAACACTTACTAGGTCTTTAAAAATTTGCTCAACAACCTCTTCTTTTTTTCTTTTTCTTCTTCTCCTTCAGTTTAAACTTATCCTCGTATAAAAATCAGTCATTAGTAATCAAGAAAATAATTACTCTCTGGAATTACACAGAGATAGTGAATATATGTTATAGTTTACTCAAAACCCAGTAAAACACTGGTCACTTGCTGTCAACCTCCAGACTAACAGATATCCATCCTTATGGTATTCTATATTCACCCCTTAAAGCAAGAATATATCTTTAAGATTGGAGTTTGGTGAGACTATGTTGCCTAAAGGTGTAACTTCAATATGCACCATTCCAGGTATAATTCCATAATCTTCACAAGTGAATAGCAAATAAACTTAGGTGAAACTCACTCTTTTTTATAAGCAGGCTCAAACATTTTCCCCCAGTTTTGTAAGGAGTAGAAGGTGGGAATCCCATTTTCTTAGTAAACCAGTCATTATTTATGAATTTCACAACACTTGCAAGCTCTTTCACAGGGCTAAGATTTTATGGCCTTGCCCAAGCACATGGTCTCAAGAAATTTTGGAAGTTTATAACCATGGAAGTTTTACAAGGTCTTTTCTTTGTACCTTTTCCCATACAACAAGTAATTATCAAATTTCCCTTTCAAAATATACCCAATTAAATACTTGATAAGTTTTTACTTTATGACAATAAATGCTAATAACTTAATAATTTCACAGTAACCATATTAAAAGAGATTTTCAGCATGTCTCATACAGTGGCTTCCCAGGATCCACAATACAAAGAAATTTAAAAACACAGTAACAAACATAAACAGTATTGTGGGTTATTAAAACATAACAGATTTTTTGGGGGCGGCTAGGTGGCACAGTCAATAGAGTACCAGCCCTGGAGTTAGGAGGACCTGAGTTCAAATCCAACCTTAGACACTTGACACACTTACTAGCCATGTGACCTTAGGCAAGGCACTTAATCCAAAAAGCAAAAAAACAAAACGAAACAAAACAAACCCCAAACCATAACAGATTTTGGAGGTACATTTAACTAGATGCCAAATAACATCATTTTTTTGCATGCATCCCTGCATCCTTTTACATAGAAATACCTTCATTTTGTAGCTTTTAGCATTTTATACTGTTCATATCTGAAACTTGGTATAAAATTATCAAGTATGGAGAAATTGCATCTGGTAAAAAAATAATCATATTAACAATAGCTAATTGACATTGATATAGTGCTTGCCATATGCCAACCACTGTGTTAAATACTTTTACAATCATGTGATCCTTAAAAAAACCAATGGAGGTGGATTATTTCATCTTTCCCTTTACAGATTGCTAATCTGAGGCAAACTGAGTTAAAGTTGCACAGCCAATGAATTTCTTTGTTTGGGTGTGTATTTTTGGTGGGGGGAAGGCTGGGCAATTGGGGTTAAGTGACTTGCTCAAGGTCACATGGCCAGTAAGTGTTAAGTGTCTGAGGTCGGATTTGAACTCAGGTCCTCCTGACTCCAGGGCTGGTGCTTTTCACTTTGCCACCTAGCTGCCCCAGTCAATGAATTTCTAAAACTGGATTAATTGCTGAGATTGGAATTTTTCACTCAGGTTTTCCTGAGTAATGCATATTCTAGCATTTCTTTTTGGTCTGCTTTAATGCCAAATAACAAATGAATTTTTTGCATTACATTCTGATTCACCACAATTATCCTGATTGCAAAATACATTTTACTATAAATGTGACCAGATTATTATTTAGTTTCTGGATCAAATCAAATCTGGGTTTATAATCACTAATCATAACATGTAAATCTCAGTTCATCTAAGGGCTATTTATTGCTAGTCCTTCAAATTATAGGGCCAAGCTGCTTTCAGTTGGCCTACTGCCAAAATTTTAAAGCCACAGTCCTGTATTTTGCCTTTCTTATGATCCATGAAACATTTCTGAAACACAGAAATTGCAAACATGCCTTTGTTATGCAGTAATGAAATTATCAATGCATACTCACATCAGAACTAAAATAGACCCTGCTAATGCTATGCCGTCTCTAAGTAATTCAGTGCTGTAAATAAATCTCTATATCTTCCATATCATGAATAACCAAATAATTTCTCATATCCTTCTTTGAATGATATCAGACCCTCACTTTCAAGAGGAAAAGGTGATAAGGAGGGGGAAGGGTAAGAGGTTCTGCCAGGGACCCTGATCACTATCAATGACCAGAAACCCTGCAATTCAGTCTGGAAAGAATTCACCAGGCTCAAGCAAACTTTGAAGCCAAGATTGTAAAGTTTATTGTTACACTGCACAAGCACAGTGGGCTAGGATTCTTAGGGAACCTGCAAACTTACAGAGATCACAGGCATAGTTTTAAGGTGTCAATTATGCTAACTAAGTGAGTAAGGGTGGGAGCAGGGAGGAGTTAAGGAGTGGTCAGTGCTTAAAGGACCATGCACTTTTTTTTTGAAGGTTAGCCATCATTTTAATGACATTGATCTTTGGTGTTTCCCTTGTTAGCAGTCAGACTATCCCCCTCTCCTCCCACCAAAATGTCTCTATGATGAGTTACAAACAGAAAGGAAATCACATTTCTTTATACTAAAAACAAAATCATCAGAGCCTTGATTTCTCCACTAGAAACTACATGTACAGTTCAAGATTTCACATGCAACACCTGACATGACAGACTAATACCGTGCCCTCTGACCTGGAGCTGCACCCCTTGCCCAGCCCTGAGCCAGGCAGATGCCCAGAGTCATAATACTGACACATGAAGCCACTGCTCTGGTGGGCGCTGGGGAAGGATCTTGGTGAGACAACCCAAAGGTAGGCTGAAGACCATGCACTTTTGTTTTTTTATTTTTTTTTAGAGGGCAATTGGGGTTAAGTAACTTGCTCAAGGTCACATGGCTAGGTTTTTGTTTGTGTGTGTGTGGAAATGTGATTGTACAGACTGGTTTTACAAATTGATTTTACAGACATAGATCCCAAAGCACCCCACTTACAAACTGATGTTACAGATTGATATTACAGACGTATATACATCACAAGGACCCCATCAACTTCTCTTTCCAAATTCCTACAACCCTATACTTTCTTTTTTTTTTTTTAAAGCAATTGGGGTTAAGTAACTTGCTCAAGGTTACACGGCTAGTCATTTGATTTATGCGTGGGTGCTCATTTTCTGAGGCCGGATCTGATCTCGGGTCATCCAAACTCCGAGGCTGGCACTCTTACTCACTGCGCCACCTAGCCGCCCCTTTAGGGCAATTGGGGTTAAGTAACTTGCCCAAGGTTACACGGCTAGGTTTTTTGTTTGTGCGGATTAAGTGTCGGAGGCCGGCTCCGAACTCAGGTCCTTCTGATTCCAGGGCCGGCGCTCTATTCACTGCGCCACCTAGCCTCCCCTCAACCCTATACTTTCAAGCCATCTATTCTATTCGCACTATCAGTGAAAAAAAGAGACTACAACTTTTCTTAACTTTCTACTCATTTCCTCATGTGCCTAATTTGGTTAAACTTTATCTCCTTTTTTCAAGCTTAGATTGAAGCCCTTCACAACTACACTTGTCTTGTTTCTTTCACATTCTGACCAGACACTTTCCTTAGCCATCATAACTCAGACTATCTATTGACTTTTCTTCTTCTCTTTTTCTTGTCTGTCTTTCCAGCTTGGCCACAGTCAGAAAGGGAGAGAAATTGTCCTTTATTATGTTCATATTTAAAAGCCTTGAAAGTTCTGCTTTAGTCTTCTTAAAAGGTGTACCTGGTACCTAGTCACCTCCTCTTCTATTTCTTGTTTCAAAGCCTCTCTCAACAGCACAGAAAATCCCTGGTTTTCCTAGCCTAGAGATATTCAAATCACATTTAGAATGCCCATCTGACTGAGTACAATACCTAAGATCCCATTCTTTATCCTATAAAATACTTTTTTTCCTTTCCCCCCCCATAATTTTCCCAGTGCCTACCTATCCTCATTGCTCAGTTGTGGGCATACATGCCAGGATGTTACCCAAGTTACTACTTGTCTACCCTGGAGTCCCCTAAAAGCTCACTCCTCCCACTTCCTTTAAGAATCCTGGCATGCCCATGCAAATGCAGGCAAGACCATTTACTTACCTGCCTCTTCCGGGTGAGCTTTCAGGCATTTCTTCTGTCTTCCCTTCTTTGTGCAAAAATGAAAAAAATTGATTTGGGAACGTATTTCTTCTTTTTCTGTTATGAATTTGAGTATTTAAGGTCTCTGCCACTACACATCTTAACTGCTGGGGTGGGCTAGCTATCAGGCTGTAACTGATTGCTGGGTCCAGGGCTGGAGCAGGCCCACCCACAGTGATAGCCAGGGGTGAAAACCCTCAAAAGCTCTTGGTGGAGTTCCATTTATTAAAAGAAAAATTCTTTGTTTGGGCTTTTCCCCAGATATTAAAAGGAGTTTTTTAAAAGTACATTAAGGTAGCAACCCATTGACAGGCTGATCACTAGAGATGGAGCCAGCTTTTATTGATAGCTTTCATAATGGGATAAAGATAATTTGAATATGTCTACATCAGACAAAGGGTGATGTGAACAGCTCCTCCCCAAATGTCATTAAGTGTTAGCTAACAGGTGGTAGGGGACCTACTACTTGAGGGATAGCAGGAAATACAAAAGCTGCAGGCTGGATGATGCTTATCCCAAAAAAGCATTAAAAAAGCCTCCCTTAACAATGATTGACAAACAGGACTGTATTTATATGTTTTAAATCACTATTCATTAGAGAAATGCAAATGAAAAACTCTGAAGTGCCACGTCACACCTATTAAATTGGCTAATATGACAGAAAAGGAAAATGAGAAATATTAGAAGGGATGTGGGAAAATAAAAGACATAAGGAAATAAGGAAAATAAGCACCATTGGTGGAGTTGTGAATTGATCCAACCACTCTGGAGAGCTATTTGGAACTAGGCCCAAAGGGCTATAAAACTGTGCATACCTTTTGACACCTCAATACCATTATGAGATTTGTGTCCCAAAGACATTAAAAAAAAAGAAAAGAAGGAACTTTTTGTACAAAAATATTTATAGCAACTCTTTTTGTGGTGGCAAAGAATTGGAAATATAGGGAATGTACATGAACTTGGGAAGGTTGAACAAGTGATATATGACTGTAAAGAAAGCTTCTGTGTCATAAAAGTCTAAAATAGGATGGTTTAAAAAAAATGGAAAGACTGACATGAACTGATACAAGTGAAGTGAGCAAAATCAGGAGAACCCTGTACACAGTAGCAGCAATATTGTATAATGATCAACTGTGAATGACTTAGCTATTGTCGGGAATACAGTTATACATGACAGTTCCAAAAGATTCATCGTGAAAAATGATATCCATTCTAGAGAAATAACTGGTGGAGTCTGAATGCAGATTGAAGAACACTATTTTTTTGGCTTTTTTTTTTGAAGTGGGGAAGGCCAGGGCAATTGGGGTTAACTGACTTGCCCAAAGTCACATGGCTAGGTTTTTTTTGGGTGTATTAAGTGTCTGAGGCCAGATTTGAACTCAGGTCCTCCTGACTCCAGGGCCAGTGCTCTATTCACTGTGCCACCTAGCTGTCCTGAAGAACGTTATTTTTAACTTTATTTTTTCATGTTCTTTTGGGGAGGGGTCTGTGTTTTCTTTCACAACTTGAGTAATATGGAAATCTGTTTTACATGACTGCATATGTATAACTTATGTCAAATTGACTGCCACCTAAAGGGAGGTTGGGGAGAGAGTGACAAAGAGAATTAGGAACTAAAATTTTAAAAAAATGAATATTAAATACTGTTTTTAATTGCAACTAGGAAAAATGTTATTTTTTTAAAAAGAGAAAACGATGAGCAGAATGGTTCCAGAAAATCCTGGAAAGATTTCTATGAACTGATATTTGTATCAATGAAGTGGGTAGAACCAGAGAATACTATACACAGTAACAACAATACTCTTCAATGATCAACTGTGAATGACTTAGTTATATTTAATACAATGATCCAATAAATTTCTGAAGGACTTATGATGAAAAATGCTATCCACCTCCAGAGAAAGAACTGATGGAGTCCGAATGCAAATCAAAGCATACTATTTTGACTTTATTTTTCTTACTATGTTTTTGCAAAATGATTAATATAGAAATGTATTTTGCATAATTTCACATGTATAATTAATATCATGTTTCTTTTAATCACAATGAAAGGGGAAAGGTGGTAAGAGAGAACTCAGAACTTAAACTTTTTTTTAAAAAAGTCCAAATTAAATAAAGAATAATTTTTTTTTGCTTTTTGGAGCAGGGAGGGCAGGGAAATTGGGGTTAAGTGACTTGCTAAGGTCACACAGCTAGTAAGTGTTAAGTGTCTGAGGCCAGATTTGAACTCAGGTCCTCTTGACTCCAGGGCTGATACTCTATTCACTGTGCCACCTAGCTGTCCCCTAAATAATAATTGTTTAAAAAGGAAAGAAAGAATGAAATGGACTATAGGAAGAAAAGTGATGGTAGACAGCAAAAATTCTTAGAGACTTGGACATGGAAATAAGAAAGCCCAATCAGGAATCCCACCTAAGACACTTATAAGATGTATCATCCTGGCAAAGTCCCTTTCCACATGTTAGCATCACATAATTCTTCTGCCAACTGGACTACAAAGAGCATCAGCATCTGAAGTTTGCTGCCGGGTCAGAGGAGATAACATGCATGCACTGTACTGCATAAATGATATTTGTTGTAGGTATTTCTGTTTTTGTAACTGAAGATATAATTGTGGTTTTTGTAACTATTGTTCTTGTGATTAATCCTGAACAAAAATGGAAAGTCCTGGCATGCCAGGAACACAATAATGGAAATGAAGAATTATGGCAGAGGGTTTAAGCAAAGCCAAACACTACTCCCAAAGGTGACCATCATCCACTTCTCCCATAAGCAGGAGTTGAAGAGACTTACCTTTCAAAAGGAAGAGGGATGGTTACATGAAGAAATTTATAAAGAAAGAGGGTGACTCCTCAAATCTTCCAGGATATTACAATGCTGTGGGCTGCTCAGGGTCTAGCACTTAGCACGATCCGGAGATGTGAATAAGAAATGACCAGGCCATGTGGGTAGTTCAAGGAAGAACGATGAACTCCATTTATTGATTCTCAGGACAAGGTTTTTATAGAGCAAGGAGACAAAGGAAGGGGACTCAAGTATTCTTATTATTATCTTAGTCTGTTATATCCTGGAAGTAGCACAGAATAGATAATTTGATAAGGATTTCTTATGTAGGAGACTAAAGTCTTAGAGTAAGACCTTTGATCTAGGTCTCAGGTACCTCTTAATGCAGCCGCAGTCATAAACGGATACAATTGAGAGCAAACTTCAAAGCTGAAGCGCAATCTTCAAAAGACATCACATTTAGAGCTGTGGCCACCCAAAGATACCCGAGTGCTGAATCAGATATATCTTGGGGCAGAGTCTGTTGGTCTCAGAACTCAAACAACATCCTTATAAGTGTAACCCATATCAAAAGAACTCAGGAGCTAACTTGATGAAAAGTCATTTCTCAAAGAGGTTTCTGATATTTTGGTCCACTTATATCAAGGTAATTATCTGAAGTCCTGGATCAAGCCTCTTTGGCTCCCCACATTACGATTCTAGGAATGAGAAGTACAGAAGGATGTGATGCCACTGGGCGTTAGAGGAAAATATATGGTGAGATTGACAGGGACTAAAAGGAAAAGAATTGGAAAGACTGACTGCATGGCCCTGAACATCTTCCAGGTGTCTGGCATCCCAACTATTTGCAATTTCTTATTCTGATGACTCCATTTGATAGAGCCAAGAAAACAGAGATTACAAGGAAGAAGAAATTTTTACCAATGCAGAGGAATGGCTCTGTCCAGAGGCTTCCATCTGGGCTCTGCCAAGCAGAAGGTCTAATGCACATATCACTCACATTTTTTCAATTAGCTCTTGGCAAACCAGAAAATCTCACTCACTTGTTTGTTAAGGGGCTTTCAAGCAAATGACCCCTGAAAAGGCTTGTAGTTCTAACTATGTGGACCCTGAATTTTCAGGGATGCCAAGGATGGGGAGAATGAATATGTAAATGGTAGGGAGAGAAAATGAATGGCTGACCAGAATGGGCCTGAATTGCTAAGAGGACACATTCTGATCTGAATGGTCAGGAAGCCTGGTCTTTATATCTCAACTCATTTCCTTACCAGACATGTCAAGAAGACAAAATCACATGATCTCACTCATCCTCAGCTCTCTGCCCTGCAAAATCAGAGCAAAAAAAAATCACCAATCTCACAATTCTCTCAGAGGCTTAACAGGCACAGAAAACGGAGCTTGCTGCATACAAGGGAAAGCTTCTTTTCTTGTCACTGATAAGCATGAGCACTTCCAAGCGAATATATGTCAGGAGTTCAGGGCAACTATTGCAAAGATCCATCAGGAGGGAAACTCCCTGGCTTTCCCTGACTTAGACCCCCATACCAAACTTACTCAAATTTCAGAAACAAATGTAAATCTGGAAACTCACCTTTGAAAAGAAACAGTGGGCTTGTCAAAATGAAATTTGTCCCCAAGAGAAAAGATTGCCTAGCTCTTCCTTGGAATAATCCTAGAACCAATGAACAGAGAAATGAGGTTAACCTTAAGGCACAGAGAAGCCAAAAGTAGGAGAAACTGGCTGTGTAGAAAGCCCCAGAATGTGATCTGAGCTTGCAAGAACATTTGCCCAGGAAATGTCTACTAATTTTGCCATCCTTGAATGTACATAGGATGAAGGAAAATGAAATGACATCAAGGAAATACAAAAGGGAGAGGAAAATATATATGCCCTTGTCCAACACTTTGGTGTCATCATATCAATATCTTGGTTCTTGGGGAAAGTGAAACACCTGATTAAACCAAGGATGATGGCGTGGTGAAAGACAATGAAATACAGGAACAAAAATGATGGCAGACAGCCAAACCTCTTAGAGCCTTGGACTTGGAGCCAGGAAGGCCCAACTAGCAATCCCACCTCAGCCACATAGGAAGGGTGTCTTCCTGGCCTGAGGAATTCCCCATGTCTTAGCATCATTTAATTCCTCTGTCAATTGGACTAAAAAGAGCATCAGAATCAGAGGTCTGCTGCTGGGAAGAAGGAGATATCATACACACACTGTACTCCTTCAATGATATTTGCTTTGCCTGTTGCTGATTTGATAGTTGAAATTATTATTATAGCCCCTTTTGTTGCTGTTCTTATTGTGATTAATCATGAACAGGAAGGAAAAGATCTGGCAGGGCTGCAGTGGAAGAAAGAAATCTGTCCAGCACATTATGGCAGACCATTAGGCAAGGTCCAATGCCATGCCCAAGGGCAGCTATCATCCATTTTTTCTCAAAAGAAAGAACTAAAGAGACTTACATTTATATTTACAAGGGAAGAGGGATGGTTGCCTGAAGACAGTTGTGAATGAGGGAACCACTTCTCAAATCTTCCAGGGTATCTCCCTCCTAGGAAGGAAAGATCAGAAATGAAATGAAGCCTCAGGGATTTAGAGGAACATAGATGGCAATATTGAATGCATGAGAAGCCTTGCACATTGTTGCAAATGTACTTGCAATTATTTGTCCTGCTGACGCCATTTGATGGAGTCAGGATAATGGGAATAACAAGAAAGAATCAAATAGAACTGAGGTAGAGGCACACTCAGGGCAGTATCCAGTGGCTAGCATCTGGAGTCAGCCAAGTAGGGGACCTGACAAATATGTCAGACACATTATAGCAATTAGGCCTCTAAAAGCCCACTTAGCCTCATTACCAAGAGAAGGGAAATCAGAGGGCTGCTGTTGCCTCAAAGGAAATAGCAAACATACACTAAATTCCATAAAATATACATGTGGCAATTATTTCTCTTTTAGTATTTAGAGGAGTTATTATTGTTGTTTCTGTTGCATTTATTATTGTGACTAATCATGAACAGAAAGGAAAATACCTGATGTGCCTGGAGTGCCAGAATGGCATTTGTCCATCACATTAAAGCAGAGCTTGAAGGCTGGGCTGAATTCCACTCCCAAAGGGAATCATAATCCATTTTCTCCCAAAGAAAAAGGAACTTAAGAGATTAACCTTTCAAAAAGAATTAGAATGGTTACAACAGTGAACAAGAGGGTGATTTCTGAAATCTTCCAGGTTAACACAGTCCTAGGAATGGGAAGTCCAGAAATAAAGTGAAGACTCTGGGGCTTAGAGAAAAGGAGAAGGCAAGATTGGCTGTGTGGGTGATCCTGCACATTCTCCCACCTCAGTGACATTCCAACTATTTGCAATTTATTTTCCTGTGGCCTCCATTTGATGAAGTCAAGAGAAGGGAAAGGAAAAGGAAGAATCAAATTTGACCAAGGTAGAGGCACACTCAAGGTGATGACCAGGAGGCTACATCTGGAGTCAGCCAAGCAGGGGATGTAGTTCATATGTCAGATGCATCTACCAATTAGGCTTTTGAAAACCATGTGGGCCTCACTTCTCTCACTTGTCTAATAGGGGCTTTCAAGGAAACAGCCACTGAAAAGGCCTATACTTCTAGTTCTATGGACCTTGCATATTTAGGATTATGTAGGATGGCAAGGATGAATACATATGTGGCAGGGGAGGAAAAACAACAGATGACAGACAGCGTTCCAAATTGCTTGGTGGTCACAACCTGACCTGCAGGGTCAGGAAATCTGGTCTTTACCTCCCAACTCAACCACTTACCAGACTTCTCAAGGTAACCAAGTCATTTAACCTGTGTTATACTTTGTTCTCTCCCCTATAACATTGGGATAAAAAAATGACTAATCTCACAGTTTGCTCAGATGCTCAAAAGTGATCCAAAATGTAGAGCTTTCTTTATAGAAACAAGTTATTCTTTTTACTAGTACAGATGTGTAGGAGCACTTATGAAGAAAGATGACTCAGGAGTGCAGAGAAATCATTTCATTGGCCCATCAGGAGGCACCAGCCCAGGGTTCTCCTGACTAATGCCCCCACCCCCAACCTCTATAAATTTCTTAAGCAAATTCAATTCTGGAAACTCACCTTTTTGAACTAACAGTGAGCTTTTCAAATAGAAATCTGTCCAGAAAAGGGAGATTGCAGAGCTCTTCATTGGAATAATCTTAGGACCCATAAATGGAGAAATCATGTTAATTTTAAGTGATGTAGGCAAAAAATGGAGAACCTGAAGGAAACTCACTTTTTAAGAGCAATGCTGCCAACTGTGGTAGGAGATTTGTGCACAGGAGTTAGACTGCTAAGCTCTTCCTGGGATCATCCTAAGGATGAAGAAGTGCAGGCATAATGTTAACCTTAAGGGACTCATAGGAAAAAAGAGAGAAATTAATCCATAGTTGACCCTTGCCTCTAACCTGGTCCTAGGACATCTTTTACCACTTGCAATGTTTATTTTTACTTCTTACATTCAACATATGTAGGGATGAAGGGAATGAAAAGGCACAAAGTACAAGAAAAACAGGTTGGAGGAAAATTAAAAACACTGAGGGAAGGTGGCAAGGGACCAGGTATCTTCATCTGCCCCAAAGGGCCTCCCTCTTCATGAGAGTCTATCATTTCCTGATATCCACTCTTCACAAACTTCTTCAGTTGAGGAGTCCAACATTCCTCTAACCCCACGCCTTGTACCTTTCATCCCCTGCTGGGCACAGCAGGTTCTTTGCAGGAAGGTGGCAAGAGGCCAGGTCAGGAGTCTTTTATCTTCCCCAAACCAAGAACTTCCATCTGTACAAGCACAAAGGAATTTCTTCCTCATTCTGCCAGCCCAGTCTCTCAACTAAGATCTGGAGAATCTCTAGGGCAAAAAGAAACCTACCTTTTCACGTCAGGCCTTCCATCTCCTGCTGTGGCTATCTCTTGAGAGAAGAGGAAAGTTGATGGGGAATGGGACTTCTGTTTCTTATTGCACAGGTGTGACTTTCACCTCTTGCTGTACCCATTTCCTGCCTAATCTCTGCCTTTAAGAGGGAAGAGGACTGGGTAAATAGGGTTTCCTTTCTGACCATCTAAATATATGCCTCCCATCTCATTGCACTTCCTCTCCACTGGGAAGAGTGGTGCCCTCCACTTGATGAATATTCTCAAATTGGTCATACCACTTTCATCTCAGTGATTCTGAACCCCTGAAGATCATCATCTATACAACATTCCACATCCCCTACCAGCCAACTATTTTCCCCTCCCCCTCCATACCCTCACTCTTAAGTAACTCTCACACCTTTCACTGTGTTTTGTGGAATACCTGTTCCATAGGCAACAAATTGTCCTTCATGCTAAATCATTTCCTCTCCCATTCCTTATATATACAGGTATTACCAAAACCTGGCTACCCCTAGATGATACCTCCCTGGTCAGCCTTTATAGTACTTGCTGCATCTCCTCTCATTCTCCTCACACATTACCCTTCCATCCAGTGACTCTTATTCCACTAATATGACACTCCATTTTGGGGCATTTTCTCTGGCTGGTTCTCATGCCTGGAACTTACCTGAACCACTTCAGCTAGCGCTACTAGCTGACTTCTTTGATTTCCTTTAGGGATCAACCAAACTGTCATTTTTAATACAAAGAGTTTCCCAGCCCCTTTAAATTCTGGTGCCTTCAGTCTCAGTTACTATTCATTCTCTGGTTTGTTTGTGTTTTGCATGATGTCTCCCCCATTAGATTGTAAGCTCCTTGAGGGCAAGAATTATCTTTTGCCTCTTAATGTATCTTCAGTGCACAAGTACAGTGGTTGGCACACAGGAGATATATAATGTTAATTGACTTATAGCAAACTACCTATATGTATATACTCTGGATGATATTGTTTTCCTCCTTTCAAACATTTTATTTTATTTCAAGAATGGTCTCCAAATAAGTACATTCCAACTAGGCAGGATTTTGAGGCACTGAAGGTGTGGTGAATGAAATCCTTGTGGGTATTCATGGATACTTCCTAGCAGATAAGTGACTCTGACTTTCTAATAAGTCTCCATTCTAGGACTCCACCAAGGAATGCCTTAGGAAATAAAGAACTTTGAAGAAATTGGAGAATTGGGAATTGTAAATAAGAAAATGGATAGTGCATGTTCTGAAAAGATCTTGTCTGGATATCCACTGACTAAAATGGTAGAGAAATATGGGAAGCTTTGTTCATTGATGGCAGGTCTCTATCTCAAGAGTTTAATATCTTTCTGTCAAGTGTGGAATTTTTATATTTATGAAAAGTCAGATTTGCAGTGCCTAGAGGAAGGTTCATTTGAAATACGTAAGTTAGCATACCCAATGGTATTTTGACAAACACTGTCTTCAAAGCCAAGGTAATACTGGCATCTTTGAAATTGGTATTATGCCTCCAACAACCTTAAGAAGGATATGGAAATATATGGAAGAATAGGTAAGACAGGTAAAAATTCTCTCACTCTCTCCAAACAGGACCTTTACCTGAAAATCATCATTTCTTTTGTGATTGCTTGATTTGCCTGTTGATCTGGTGGGAAGAGATCATCTGTATAAATTATGATATATGTTCTGTACCCCAGAGGGGGTATTTTTGGAACTTCAGTAAGAAAAGCCTGATTTAGGTACTCTGCAGCTTCAGGTTCAGGAAAAAGAAAAAGAAAAGTGGCAGTTTTACCCCAGGCTGGCAAACCACTCTGAAATGAAGGAAACTTAGTCTGTATTGTGGGCCTGGTATAGGAATGATCCTGGCTTGATAAAAGGAATTGAGCCCCTTATAATCAGTTATTCCAAGGATAAGCCATGGCCATGCATTAAGCAATACACTTTATCTAAAGGTCAAATTGAAGGAATATAGCCAATACTTGAATATTTAGAGAAATGAAGACTTACCAAAAAGAGGCAGTGCCCATGAAGTACTTGATTTTACTGGTAAGAAAAGAAGGAAAAGTAGATAAGTTAACCTGTGTATCAGGTTTATCCAAATTTAAGCATTCTGTGATTCACCTACTATCTTTTCTAGATATTATCAGGAAAATTTAAAGTTGCTTATTCCACCAAAGGCTCCACCTTAATTCATTATGCCTTCCCATCCTTCAACTTGTGTTGGGTGCTGAATAATTTTGGCTCCTGAATTCTCCACACTTGAGACTCAAGCATCCTCCTGGCTCACATGAGGGAACTGCTGATTTGTGCCTCATAAAAAGATAAAAGTATAGATGAATTTGTTTACATACTAAATCATCAAACTCTCTCTTTCTCAGTTTGCAATGATTTTTAATAGAGATATAAACATAAAGACAATAAGGAACTGAACAAATTACTGGAGAAACTAGATCAGAAAGATATCTGTCATCTTCAAATTGCACTACAAAGCAATATACACATTTCACAGTAGGGCATGGAACTTTTACAAAAATTGACCATGTCAATTTAGGGCACAGAGATATTGCAAACAAACATCAAAACACAGAAATAGTTAATAAACTCTTGACAGATAACTTTTTTTGATCAATACACAGTTTTCACTTTATTAGAAACATCTGACACAGCCTCATGTCTCCCCTAACATAAGCATAGAGCCAGGTCCAGATGATTTGATTATTTAAAGAAGAACCAATTAGTTATCATTTGTGCTACAACACTTAACCTTCTGCACTGGGGCAATAGGGTGTTGTATTATCACCAATAAACTATTTGTAATTGGGAAATGAGCCTCTCTGTATCACAGGTTCTCTTTCATTCTCCAGTCAATGCCATAGGATCCAGTATTTCAGCTCCAAATGAATATTTCTGTTTAGTTTTTATAGCAAATACCAAAGGTGGACTCATTCAAGATGAATGGGCATTTTATCTGTTGCCCTAGAACTACACTTTTGAGGGGGCACCTAGATCCATGGCATCTTGAGAAGGCAAATTTTGTGAAGGTTCGAAGTCTGAAAATATTTGGATATGAATGTGGTTTCACTAAGACTAGACAGAACAATTGCCATAAGGTACAACCCACAATGTTAGCTAACAATGCAGAGAACCAGCATAGCACACAAGCCAATGCCATTTGCCTGTTAATCTAGAAATTCTGATTCCCAAGTCAGTGAACCTGCCCATAGTCAGTCAGTCAACAAGTATTTATTAAGTGCCTACTATATTCTAGGCACTTTGCTAAGTGCCTATCCCCTTCTGGGGATACAAAAGAAGGCAAAAGACAGTCTCTGCTCTCAGTAGCTCATAGTCTAATGGGGAAGACGATATGCAAACAACTATATATAAAACAAGCTACATACAGAACAAATTGGAGATAATCCACACAGGAAAAGCACTAGCATTAAGGGGGTTTGGGACAGGCTTCATATAGAAGGTGGGATTTTTGGTAGGACTTGAAAGAAGTCATGGAAGCTGGTCAGTTGAAAAGTGGAGGAAAAGAATTCCAGGCATGGTGGATATCCAGTGAAAATACAGAATCCAGAGAGATGGAGTTTTTTATGCAAGGAACACCAAGGAGGCCAGTTTTAAAGAGCTCTGAATGCCAAACAGAAACTTTTCTACTTCTTCCTGATAGTGATTGGAAATCACTGGAATTGACTGAAGATAGAAATCTTTCCCCACTCATTAATTTACATTAAATTGGCCAAAATCCCTGGATGGAGAGTTTCTTTCTGAAGTGAAGTACTCATGTAAGTATTTGAAGACTATAATCTTCAAGATAACTTTCAAACTTTTTTTTGAGGGCAATTGGGATTAAGTAACTTGCCCAAGGTCACACAGCTAGGTTTTTATTTGTGTTTGTATTAAGTGTCTGAGGCTGGATCCGAACTCAGGTCCTTCTGACTCCAGGGCTGACGCTCTATTCACTGCACCACCTAGCCTCCCCCCTTCCAAATTTTTTAATGTTCCCAGTGATCATTCCAGTTAGAAGGGAGCTAGGTCTGGTGAGTTCTGAAGCCACCAACAGCTTCCCACAATGTGAATGGACCAGAGGGTCAGTCATCACCTTGTGAAAGTGGTACAATGGAAAATTCCTTAACTCCAGCATCTCTGATGACAGCGAAATGAAGACAGCCAGGAAAGTACTGAGAGATACACTTTAGATTTTCACTGGAGCAACTTTTCATTCTGTGAAGCTCTCAGTTTGTGTAATAAGAAAAAAGGTCACAAAATTAAGACAGGCTAGCACATAACATTTCATTCCACTCATCCCAAAGCAAACTATTTTCTTCTCATATTCTTTTATTTTTCACATATTTTAATGACTATTTTGATGCCTTTCCACAGTTACAGCTTTTGCAAGCCCATCTCTCAAGGAATCCTTCAAGTCAGCACTCTTACTCAATTCCTTTTGCCTTGAGCTCCAGCTTGACTCGCTGCAGATAGTTGGGATCAGGGTAACCAAAGTTTTCTGGCCCACTGAACTGGAGAGTTTTGTGGTGAATATCATTCCAAGTGATCACATCCTTGATTCCTGATGTCCGAGACTGTCCTATGGTGAAAATCAGCCTTTGGTCAAAAGCTCTTCTGAGGAGAAGCAAAACCTGCCTTCCTTCTTCATTATTTGGCAAGTATGCAATCCGTCTTGTTCCTTCATAGTGTTTTCCTGGGTTGGGATGTTCTTCTGTCTGAATCCCTCCCCGAATGTCATAATGAATCACAATAGTGCCACATGAATTATAACCCGGAAGTGAAGCTGTTCTGTAAGAGGTTGTCATTGTTCCATCTGGCTGATTCCCTTTCATGACACCATAGGAAGTCTGGCACACAGGACACACTGGCTTATGTTTCATGGCCTCTCTGATACAAGGGCCACAGAACTCATGCTTGCACTTTGGGAGGACTTCTTTCTGGCGAATAATTTCCATACAGATGACACACTCCTCTTCTTCCTCCTTCTCCTCTTTTCCTAAGTCCCACCACCTAGGCAAACCCTTGAAGGAAGGTAAAGCCATGCTAAAATCTGCACCAAGTTTGTCCAAGGGGGATCTGTTGTCTCTATTCCAGGGGAAGGGGGCAAGGGGAGGTGGCCCTTGTCTTTGCTGAGGAGCAGGATCTTCAATGCCAAAATATCTCTTAACATATTTTGTTGCTTCTACAAGGTACTTGGCCAAACCAGTCAATATCAGTTCTTGTTCGTTCCACTCCAAGCTTACATAGGGGTTCTTTCTTTCAAAGTCTTCAAAGAATGCCCTATCAGGCCAACACTTTCTCTCCAGGTTGAATGGTTTCAACATAACTACCTCTTTGGCAATCTGCAGTAAGAGCATCTGAAAGAGATCAATGAAATTTTCACAAGCATGTACAGAGAAGTCTAAGCCTTTGTCTTTTGGTTTGAAGAAAATGAGGGTTTTCTGAGTTTGGGGATTGTTCATCAATTCCATTACAGTGTCATATTTCATCTCTATTTCTCCGAATTCTTGGTACAGAAGATGTAAGGCAGCGGTATCAACCTCAATTCCATTCTTCAACACGTTTTGGGAAGCCATCATTTCCAGAGGTTGTTTGTGGGAGAAGTTGGCTTCAATGAAATGTTGAGCTCCAAGGATATCCTGAGGACTTCCCCAGAGGATTAAGACTTTTCCTTCAGCTTTAATACAGAGGCCTTTAAACATTTCAGTCAGTGTTTTTTGGACTTCATGGGCCAGCTTATTATCTGTGAAATGAATATCTTGACGAGTCACATTCTGTATTTCCCTCTGAAATGCTCTGATAAAAGTTTCTTGAGCTGCTTTTCTGTCCCTTGAGTTACTTGTCTCAAAGTTCAAACATACATTGCCCAGAGGATATGACACAGTACTTGTGATACGTACTTGATGCTCACTTTCTATTCTGTCCAGAGTTTCAGGAAAGAAACATTTGAAATATTCATACAGATGGGAAGGAACTGAGATAAGGTCTGACTCTTCTGTTCTGTCTTTTGGGTTTGAGTGAGGAAGAGGATTGTCACTGTCCTTTGGTATAATTTGCTCAACTTCTCTTGCTGAGGCTGAGTGGGAAAAATTCTCTTTCTGGTCATTTCCCAGGATGCTGTCACTTAAGAATTGGTGAATTTTTTCAACATCTTCATAGTCACCAATCACTTTCTCAGGTCCATCATGGCCTCCATCTACTCTGAGATTTGGGCAGAGGTCAATAATTTTCTCCCTTTGCTCTTTGGAAAGCTTGACATTCAGCTGGGCTTCCACGTAGAGAAATACCTTTTGAGTGAAGGAATCAGAGGAGCTAGCAGCACCTCCTGCATCTGGGTTCTTCTCATCTGGAGATTCCTTTGGGAGTGCCTGAGTCTGAGAGGAAAGTTGGCTTACCTCTAAACTGTGGTTATGTCCTGGGTCTTCATTTGCTTCTATGAAGACATCCACATGTGCTGTATCAGTGACTGCCACAGAATGATCTCTCTTTGCTATCACACCTTCCTTGGCTTGTTTTTTATAAAACTCTACCCAGAAAGTACCTTCACGGGGACCAAGTTTGACCTTGCACTTGCCTCCCCCAGACCTCCACGGGTTCTGGAAATACTTTTGTAACTTCCTCTCCATTCTAGGGTAGCTCTCAGAAACCCGGATTAGGACCCAGTACGGCGGGCTGTGGGCAAGGTTGTCAGTAGCCATCATGGCAGAGTAGGGATTCGTGAATCGAAGATCCGGGGCTATGATGTTAGTTCAGTGGGCTCTGGAAAGGGAAACTGGGAAGTAGAGAGGGGAGAAAAAAGGGTGATGTCAGCTTACTACCCCCACCTTTCTGCCCAGACAATAACTTAAAAAATAGTAATTGGTTCAGACAGCACACACAAAAGACAGAGAACCAAATGGCAACTTAACAATGAAATCCTAAATAACGAGAAGTTCAAAGAAATTAAAAAATCAAGTAATTGGGGCGGCTAGGTGGCACAGTGAGTAGAGCGCTGGCCCTGGAGTCAGAAGGACCTGAGTTCAGATCCAGCCTCAGACGCTTAACACACACAAACAAAAACCTAGCCGTGTGACCTTGGGCAAGTTACTTAACCCCAATTGCCCTCAAAAAAGCAAAAAAAAAAAAATATATATATATATATATATATATATATATATATATATATATATATATAGTAATTATTTGAACAAATAACAAGGGGAAAAATGAGGAAGAAGAAGATGATGATGAAACAATATAGAACAATTTCCAGAATGCAGATAAAGCAGTCCTAAGGACGGAAAAAAATACATACATCATTTACAAACATACATTAACAATATAGAAAACAAGAGGAATAATGAACTGAATATCCATTGAAAAAATTATAAAGACAACAAATAAGCTTATATAATCACAAGGACACTAAAAATGAGGAGAAACAGATAAATTGAAAACAAAAATACTCCAAAGAAATGATATCTAAAATTGAAGACTGATTCTTTGAAAAGAATAAACTTCGGTGGCTAGGTGGCACAGTGAATAGAGCACCGGCCCTGGAGTCAGGAGGACCTGAGTTCAAATCCAGCCTCAGACACTTAACGCAAAAACTAGCCATGTGACCATGGGCAAGTCACTTAACCCCAATTGCCCTCCAAAAAGCAAAAAATAAAAGAATAATAAACTTGATAAACCATTAGCTAACCTGATTAAAAAGAGAGGGGAAAATCAAATAAAGAAAATAGCAAATGAGCAAAGTGAAATATCAACAGAACCAGAAGAAAAAAAGTAACCAGCATATTGTATAAAATGTTAACCATAAACAATATGGAAAGTCCATGAGACATGTCCTAACTGGAATAATCACAGGAGAAAAGCATGTGCATGCCAGGACTCCCTATACCAAGGAGCCTAGCAATTTAGGGAAAGCCTTGGTATTTAAGTTACAGAGAAAAGGGTAAAGTCATAGGGAAGGGGAAAAGGAGCAATTTCCTCCCAAAGGGGAGGAGAAATCAGAATAAATAAAATGACAAAAGCAGCATTCTTTTCCCTTTGAAACTTCTAGACCATGGCCTAGTATATGATGTTTTCTTTATTGAAAAGGGTCCAAAACCCAGGACCTATATGATCACAACTACAAAACACTTCTCACACAAATAAGACTCACAAAGGAGAGAGATGCCTACATCCAGAAAAATAACTAGAAAGAACTGAGCTTGAATCCTGATGGAAGCAAACTAATTGATCTTGTTCTTTTCATTGTTTGGTTTTATTTCTTCTTTACCATTTTTCATCCCATCTAGTACAATATGCATTTGTAACTTGACTAATGTCTAATGTGAAAGTATTTGCAGATCCTATACTGGACTATATGCCGTCATGGGGGGTGGGGGAAAGGAAATTTGAAACTCAAGGAATTATGGAATTGAATCTTATAAACTAAAAATAAACAAATTTTTAAAAAATGAAAAGCGTCCCAGCTGTAGAAAGTTTCTCAGTCTGGTGCAGACTGACTGGCACCTGTCTTGACTCCCAAAGACACACAGGAAGTATATCTTGGGATGTAAACAACAAATTGTGGCAGTTTGGGCTTCATCTTTGACATGTTCAAGGCCTCTTGCATACTACAGGTCCAGTGTTTCTGGAAAATATGGCAACTCAAAAAAAAATTCAGGGGATCCCTTAATATTCTCTTCTTCACCCCACCATTGATCAAAGGACCACAGAGAGTGTATTTGGTAAAACATTCACCTATATACTCCCTGGGAAGGGTCTCCAAAGGGAAGAGAAAGAAATATTTCACAAGGATAAAGGTCAACAGACAGAAAGCTAACAAGAGATCTTGGGTACTTTTACATCTTACAGTTGAGAGAGGATAGTTCCAATTACAAAGTGAGATCAGAAGCAGAGCCATAAATGAAGTATAGTATAAGCCATAGTAAGAATGTTCAAGATCAGGGATTAAGTCAGAGGGGAGAATAATACATCAAGAAAACAAAGAGAACTTAAATGTACAGATACAGAAAATAAAAGCCTAACAGGTAGAATAATAGAAATCAATATTAACAAACATTAAGTACTGCTACAATAATCCTTCCCAATATCCATTTAATCAACTCGTTTCATTTTGGATCTCAGATGTCCTCCATAGTTGTAGGATCCCTGGCATATCTCTTCTTGGAGCAGTCTGGAAAATATCATGTCCTCAGGGGCACCACTTCAGTGGACTTCTTTTCTGGTTCCAAGTTAATTGTAAAGATTCCTTAGATATTTATGCTAAAATCTTCCATGAAACAGATCCATACTAGTCAAAGTTTACTTCTCCAACAACTATTACATGTGGTGGAAACCAGCTGGACCCTTGTGGTTCTGATCTAATCAATAATAGAACTATAAGGAGAACAAATTAGCAGCACATAGTTCACTTGAAACTTCGGAGAATTTAGGTTATAAATACCCCATGATGTTTCTGTCTTTATCTAAACTTTGTACATAATATAAATATTGTTAACAAGCTAAAGAGTCACTGTTATATTGATATACATAAGGCATTCAAATACAAACTAAATACTCATATGCCACAGAAGGCACAAGTTTTAAAACCTTCCAAATTACATGTATATTCATTTGATTTTGTTGTATTCTCAAGAGTTTTACTAATTTTTTACTTTACAATTTTTAATTTTAATTGCTAATACTTTAGAACTCCAAATTAAAATACCACTTAATTTAATTTCAATTCAATTATTAAATTCCCCGCTTAGGAGGAACAGAGACAAATAAGGATCTACTCACATTTTAAAAACATATAGAATGCTTTTTATAAGAAGATGACCTATTATACATAAATGAATTTACATAAATTTACCAAGTTAACTTCGATTGTAGCAAAAGACTTGGGATGGGATGTGTAGATACTCTTAAGTAATCAATTTCAAAACAGTACATATCAAAGAAGTTGTTGATAATAAGACATGTCTGTACCATAGGAAATAAATGTTATTTCCACATTAAATAAGAATCTTAAATAAAACTGACTTTTCCATTGGTGTAACACAAATTATTCCATAAGTTACTCTCCTCTAAGAGAACGGATTGCAATAAAATTCATTGCTTCAAACCAAACCAAAGATGTTTCTGATTCCATTTTAATTATTAATAGAATAACATCTTGCTCCCATAAATTGTTACATTATCATCCAATTATTCTTGCATCATTTTGAAACATTTAAGGAAGACCTTATTTTATATAGATATATATCTGGTAACAGGTAGATGACTAAGCCAAATACTCATTTGCTAAATTGTAAGCATATAGAAAGGACTATAATTCCAGGCTGAATAGCTCAGATCTTATACACATGCATTTTATTGCAGTAGCTCAGATGTATTTCAACCTTAGTTTATGAGATAATGATTTAAAATTGTACTTGTATCTTTGTTGCACAAGGTTCTTTTGCCTTTGTCTAATTATTCCCATAGTATTCAGAAAAAATGAGTTATTCCAATGACTTAATTTTACACATGAGTATGTAAGTATTAGCAGGAGATGACAAACCTAAGTATAATGTTATTTTGTTGTTTGGGACATGGAATGACTACACATTTAGACTGAAAATAGTAAGATCTTATATACTTACATTGTACTCATACCTTCTACTAACCCCTTGCTCTGATAATAGAAATTTTCTATAAAAGGAAAAAGCAGCATGATTTTAATAGCATCAAACCTGGTCCTTAATGACAACACATAACTCTGTTTGACTTCAGGTAAGAGTCAGAGTTGATGGTCAGTCATTCAAAAACAGTTCCACCTCATAGCCAGACTCAGGAATGGACAGGTGGGAAATATTTTTTCTCAAAAAAAAAAAAAAGGAACACAATAGGGAAAGTGACCCAGAAGGATCCTACCTTAGGCTATGTCAAGCTCATACTCTCCACTTTTTCCCCAGATACAGGCATCCACCTGTTAACAGTTCAGGATCACATTCCCTCTGATTAGCTTGTGGCATTTCTTTTGAATGGTCAATTACTAACTTAATGATCCATCAGCCAATTATACCTCAATTCACAACTAAAAACAGTATCAGTTACAATCCCAAGAGCTATTACCTCAAATGGCAAGTTTCCCTAATCACAGCTTAGGGCTAGATACAATTATTTTTACTCTCATGGAGTTACAATAAGCAATAAAAGTTAACCAGGAGTCACACATACATAAGAAATTTTGGTAAACATTCTTCACTTATTTTTCCTTTTCTTCTCCTTGAGATTAGACTCATCCTGGTATAAGGATCAATCATTAGAAATTACCTCTATGTCATACACAAACTTGTAAATTCTCAGTAAACTGATTTTTTTGTTTAGGAACTCAATAGCCCATAACAAAACTCTTTTTCCAGGGCTGATGACCTTGCCCACACAGATGGTTTCCAGCAACTTTGCAAGTTTACAAAATAAGGGAAGTCTACAAGGTCTTTTGTTTGTGCCATTTCTCACACAGTAATCAATGACCCATTTTTCCTTTTCAAATACCTATGTAAATAGTAGGTTTTAGCATTGTGACAATAATTTCAAATAATTTAGTTAATAATCTTACAACTTTCAGAAGTGGTAGCCAAATACTTTTAGCCATAACTCTTTCTTAACTACAGAGGAAGATGGAAATTTCCAGTTTTCTAAATTGCAGTTATAAAGCATTATAAAACAGGGTTGGCAGGGCTGATAAAATAACAGTTTTCTTCTTCTTTTCTTTTTGGAGCGGGGAAGGCGGGGCAATTGGGGTTAAGTGACTTGCCCAAGGTCATACAGGTAAGTATTAAGTGTGTGAGGCAGGATCTGAATTTAGGTCCTCCTGACTCCAGGGCCAGTGCTCTATTCACTGTGCCACCTAGTTGCCCCACTGATCCTACATTTCAACTCTATTCCAAACTATATTCACTCCACTGAATATTTCCTTTGATAATATTATTGTTGTTAAACCCAATGACATTGAAATCTTACTTTCCCAGTTGTATAGTTAGTTTACCTAAAGTGATCTTTTTCATTAATTTACCTGCCACACCATAATTTTTTCTCTTGATTTGTTATAATTCAGGTACTCCTTGAAATATGGAGGCACCAATTAAATGTTCTTAGCAATTATAAAAATTTACAAATTGGTCTATACCAATAACAATTAAGTTCTGGTATATTACTTGAAAAAGTAACATAAAGCGTTTTCAAGTTGCTTTCTTTATTTAAAAAGCTCTTTTTGTATGGGTAAGAAGCAAGACAATTCTTAAGATTTAAACATGTAATCTGTTATAAAACTGAGTAGGCATCTCTTATAAATAATAGAAAGATTTACAATTTCAAGGTAACACACCAATATAAAAAGTTACTTTTAAATTGATCAGTACTTAACTTTTGCTTGTATGATTCTCTAAACATCTAACTAGATGTTTCTGTCAGACTCAACAACCTTTTGGTTTTTTCCTGGTATGCACAAAACTTTTTATTTTCTTTTTCATGAGCCACGGAAGGATTAAGTGCCAGTCCTGTTTCAAAATATAAGCCTTAAAACTTTCCATGACACAGCCCCCAAAACTGTCTCTCTATAATCAGTGAAATGACCTTCTTCTCTAGCTCTAATATAATAAGCCAGTCATTGGCAGAAGAGGATGAGGGGTAATAGCTAACAAGATACAGAGATAGGTTTGCTGGCAAAGTTTTTCCTTCTAAGCTCCCTGAGCACAGTTGCAGTTTATGAGAGACAGATGAACACAAACGTAGGAAAACACAAACATACCCGTACAAAATGTTACTTCTTGTATGCTTTGCTATGTATCTCCACAGGGATCGTGTTTTCTATCACACACAAATACATAGATCCTAAGAAATTATTACCCTTTTAAATTTGTGTATGTTTTACTAATTGCATATTCTGACCTGATGCTTCCTTTATCAACCATATCCCAAATAATCTTTGCTTCATTGAGTTTTTCCTCCTCTGCCTCTCTACTGTCTTATCTGATGCATGCAGTCAGAAAGGGAGGGAGGGAGAGAAAGAGAAAGAGAAAAAAAGAGAAGATTTCTCTGTTCTTTTATCCTATGATACACAAGGCAATTGCCATTCCGAGGTGTCTCCCAGCAGCGCCGAAAGTTCTTAATTATGTTTAAAAGGCACACCTGAGTAGAATTCCAGATATTTTAACCTTTCTGCCAAATACCTGCAGGTTTCAGAACCATATAGCTATAATATTTGGCACATGGCAGTCCCCTTGGGAGGGGGATAAAGACATCTTTGGACACTTTATTACCCATGGGAAACACACACACACAGACAAAAACAACAAAAAGCTAAATTTTTTTATTCTCAATTCATACCTATATATTCTATTTATTATTATTTTTCAGTCATTTAACCAAAAATGCCAGGACTTACCCTCCACTTACTTTCCCCCTCAAAAATAGATAAATCTAACCAAAAATCAAACAAGAAAGAAGTAAAGAAGATGAATAGAATTTTAGAAAAGTTAAATATGGTAGAACCCTGGAGAAAACTAAATGGGAATAGGAAGGACTATACCTCTTTTCTAAGCAATAAATGGCACCTACAAAAAAGTGACCATGTATTAGGGCATTTAGACATAAAGGGTGATATAAGCAAATTAGTGGATCATGGAATAGTTTACTTCTCAAATCTATAGATGAAAGAATAATTTATTACCAGATAAGAGAGAGAAAGCATTAGGGAATGGTAAAATGGATAATTTGATTACACTAAATTAAAAAGTTTTGGCACTGGGAGGCTAGGTGGTTCAGTGAGTAGAGCACCGGCCCTGGAGTCAGAAGGACCTGCGTTTGGATCTGGCCTCAGACACTTAACACACACAAGCAAAAACCTAGCTGTGTGACCTTGGGCAAGTTACTTAACCCCAATTGCCCTCCAAAAAGAAAAAAAAGTTTTGGCACAAACCAAACCAGTGCTGCCAAGATTAGAAGCAAAGCAGAAAACTGATTAAAGCTTTTTACATCAAATTTCTCTAATAAAGGCCTCATGTCTCAAATATAGAAGGAACTGAGTCAAATTAATAATAAAACAAGCCATTCCCCAATGGATTAATGGTCAATTTTTAGTAGGCAGTTTTTAGATGACGACATTAAAGCTATCTCTAGTTATATGAAAAAAAATGCTCTAAATCACTACTGACTAAAGAAATGCAAATTAAAACAGCCCTGAGGTACCATCTCACACCTATAAAATTGGCTAATATGTCAGGAAAGTAAAATGATCAGTGTTAGAAGGGATATGGAAAAATTGGTACAGTAAAATGAACTGTGTAGTTGTGAACTGATCCAAACATATAGGAGAACTATCTGGAACTATGTCCAAAGGGCTATAAAAATGGACATCTCTTTTGACCTACCAATACCACTTATTAGGTTTGTATTGTATTGTATTATATTGCATTCATTCATTCATTCATTCATTTATCTATCTATCTATCTATTTATTTTGTTTTTTTTTCTAGGTCTGTATTTTAAAGAGACTAAAAAAAGGAAAAATGATATACATGTATAGAAAGATTTATGGCAGCTTTTTCTGTAGTGGCAAAGAATTGGAAATTGAGGGAATGCCTATCAATTGCGGAATGGCTGAAAAATGTAGTATATAATTGTGATGGGATTCTGTTGTGCTATAGTAAATGATGAAACCTCCTGGGAGGACAGAGAATTCCCCCACTGAGCCTTGCTTTCTACGACTGGGTTCACAGTGCCATACTCACCCAATGTAGGTGTGGCTGCTAATGGGTTCAGTACTTTGTCTGTAGATCTATTTTATAAGCTAATAGAGAGCAGTATCAGAGCTAAAATCTGGATATTACCTCTCTCTCTCTCTCTCTCTCTCTCTCTCTCTCTCTCTCTCTCTCTCTCTCTCTCTTCCCCTTCCCCCTCTCTCTCTCAATTCAAGAGGACTTGTCACTGAGTGCCATTGATGAGAACAAAAAGAAACATGCTGCTAGTACCCCCCTCCCCACCAGCCAATTAGACCAGGAGGTGAAAAACAAGCTTGCTTTATATTCACTCATGCATACAAATAAAGAATAATCTCTTTTATACCAATAGTGGGATAGAAATAAATTTGTTCTCCTTTTAGTTATTCCCCAACCCAGGTAGGGGGCCAGATAGTCATATTTCAATAGATCCCTTCAGTTCTCCAAGCTTTGAAGGACACTGATAGTGACATAATGATGCCTCATTTTGGGTAGAAAAATAGGACTTTTCTCAATCCTTCAGGCTTGTAAGAATGACAAAAACGGTGGACACCTTTTGATTACTCCTGTTGATTTGGAATGTGGAGGTAGATAACACCCAAATTACAAAATTCCTTCAAGGGGATGATAGATTATCTATTTGGGAAGATGTTCCTTGAAGGGAACAGCAAAGTCCACAGGAAATATACTCAGGTTATCATTTCCAATTATTTCCAAATATACACACAAAGTTGCAACTCTTAATACAATATTATTCCCAATGGGTCTCTCTTACCTCCTTGTCTGGAGAAGATCTTGGGCTTTCAGGTGAAGAGTAAGTTCACAGACACAATTCTTTGGCAGAAAACGCTCCCTTTGTGGAAAATTCTACAAGGGCCCAAAGAAGGAAGGGATTCTGCCAAGAAGATTGGAAGACCAGGCTTTTACCCTCCCAAACTCCAGATGAGCTCCCAAAACTATGGTAAGTAAAATTGCAACAAAGGCATGCTGAGATGCAATTTTCTCCAGAGTAATATAATATTTTATTAAGAGCAAGGTCTAAACTATTACTCACACTGGCCATCTCAGCCAAAAGACCAGGGACTAGAACATGGTCAATTTATTAATTAGGCTAGCAATAACCAATAAATTAGATCAGTAACCTCTCTCAAAGTGAGGGCTCCAAGTTAAGGCCCACTGGGTTTTTTAAACCTTGGTATGGGGGAGCAGCTAGGTGGTGCAGTGAGTAGAGCGCTGGCCCTGGAGTCAGAAGGACCTGAGTTCTGATCTGGCCTCAGACACAACACACACAAACAAAAACTTAGCTGTATGACCTTGGGCAAGTTACTTAACTCCAATTGCCCTCCAAAAAAGCAAAAACAAACAAACAAACAAAAAACCTTGGTATGCTTTCCTTCCGAGTGACCTGACAGTATATCATTTGGACTTTCCCTGGCAAAGGTAAGACAATCCATAATGGCAAACATTTTAATAAGAAAGTGCATTAAGAGTCACCTCATCTCCTACCTACTAGTTCTTCATTGGAAAACTGGAATAATGCTGAACTAATAGGATTAGTCTGCAGCTGGGGAAAGTGGGTTGGCATTCAGGTATGGCTGATCATGCCCCTCTTTGGCAGTTAAGGAATGATAATTGCTTGATGGGCATCAAATGCCTCTAGTGATGTTAGCTAGAAAATCAAAAACATCCAAATCATGGTCCACCATCCCCAGATTAATTCTCCTTCCCACATGGGGCCCAGTCCAAGCTGGTTCTTATTTATCTCTGAATAAAAGCAAGGATCCCATGTTAGCAAAGTGCCCAAAGGGTTGCGAGTGATTATTGAACCACACCTGAAGTTCAGAATGAGAAAGAGTTTCTTTTGAGCTAAAGTGTTTCACATAATGGGGACTAGGAAGGATTGCATAGTAATATTGGTTATTAAATAATACAGCATAATATGAATTTTCCTTATCCTTCAGGAAGCAGTATATTCCTTGAGTTTAAACCAAGCAGAGCAAATAGTAGGAAATAAGAGAGTTGGAAATTCTGAGACCCCTAAGAATTGAGCCTTTGAAAGAAGTTCTGTTTTTGTTTGTTTTGCTTCAATTTTGATTAGCAATTGAGAAAAAAAGAGGAAACTTACAGCACTTAAAATCTGTTGAGTACCTAAGCTGATGAAATCTCCAGGGGTCTGAGATTTCTGGTCCTGATGTTATCCTGGAAGAGGCATGACACTACTGGAGTGGAAACATTGTAAGTTTGATAGTTTAGCCCAGGCCTGCACAACCTTTGGCCTGCGGGCATGCCAGAGGATTTCAGGAGACCCACATTTCTTTTGCAGGCTGCCTAAAATCCTTTGGCTAGCCACAGTTTGTACAGGCCTGGTCTAATCTCCCCTCCCCTTTTCGTATATTTTAAATAATATTTTATTTTTCCTTCCAATTTCACGCACAAACAATTTAAAGCATTTTTTTAAAATTGAGTTTCAAATACTCTCCCCTCTCTCCCTGATGAGTTTATCTTGGGGACAATAGAGATGTTGATGGAGTCCAAGGAAAACAGCCACTGGCAAGAAAAGAAGAGCTAGAAATTCTGAGCCTTCTATAAAAGAAAGCTTTAAAAGTAGTTCTTATTCAAAAATTTTAAGTTAAAATAGTTGAAGAGGGGGGTGGAGCCAAGATGGCGGAGTAGAAACAGCACGTCCAAGTCACTCTTCCCCCAGATCACCTCCAAACTATGTAAAAGGGGACTCTGAACAACTTCTGGAGCCCCAGCACCCACAGAACAACACAGAGAAGCTAACCTCCTGTTGAGGACAGCCCAGCAGCCCTGCAGGAAGGACCAGCACAGTGTTCTGGGAGCCAGCAGTGCAGCACACAGGGCAGGGAGAGCCGAGCACAGGTCCGGGTGAGCCATGGTTTTAGCCCCAGGGTGGCCAGGCCAGCAGCCTGCTGGAGGGACCCCAGAACACCAGCAGCTGTGGCAATTCCAGAGCTATCAGCACAGATATGCCTAGGACAAAGTGAGAGGTTAGTGCCCTATGGAATTTGGGACCAGTATTTGGGGAACGTGTCGGCTTCCTCCCCTGGGGGCTAGAAGCCTGAAGAGACACGCCATTTGTAGTTTTCAGTTTCCTGGCCTGGGAACCGTAGGGAGATCCAGCGATCAGTCTTGAGGGGTAATCACTCTTGCTTTAACCTCCCTGGATCTGGATTGTGTTCTGCAGTGGGAGTCGTGGGTGGGTTTCCAGCTTGCCAGAAACGGAAGTTGTCTCCCACATGTTCGGGACGAAAATTCCCCTGTCTGGCGGCAGAGCCATAGTGTGGCAACAAGCCCAAAAGTCAAGTAATTAAGTGGCAACATGCCAAGGCAAAGGAAACAAATTAAATAGAAAAATGCAACATTAGACTCCTATTTTGGGGGGCAAAGAGGATCAAAGCATGGAACAGTCAGATGACTGTGAGGTCAGAAATCCTGCTCCAAAAGCCCCAAAGGAAAATATGAGCAGGTTACAGGCCATAGAGGACCTTAAGAAGGACTTTAAAAATCAAATAACAGAAGTGGAGGAAAAACTGGGAAGAGAAATGAGAAGGATGCAGGAAAAGTATGAAATGAGGGTCAACAGCCTGACTGAGGAAAACAACACCTTAAAAAATAGACTAACTCAAATGGCAAAGGAGGCCCAAAAGGGCAATGAGGAGAAGAATGCCTTAAAAAGTAGAATTGGCCAGATGGAAAAAGAATCTCAAAAGTTCACTGAGGAGATTCATTCCTTCAGAGTGAGACTGGAGCAAATGGAAGCTCATGACTTTATGAGAAATCAAGATGCTGTTAAGCAGATCCAAACAAATGAAAGATTAGAAGGCAATGTGAAATATCTCATGGGAAAAACCACTGACCTGGAAAATAAATCCAGGAGAGACAATTTTAAAATTATTGGACTACCTGAAAGCCATGATCAAAGAAAGAACCTCGAAATCACCCTTCAAGAAATTCTCAAGGAAAATTGCCCTGATGTTTTAGATCCAGAGGGCAAAATAGAGGTTGAAAGAATCCACAGATCACCTCCTGAAAAAGATCCCAAAAAGAAAACTCCCAGGAATATTATAGCCAGGTTCCAGAATCAAGGAGAAAATACTCCAAGCAGGCAGGAAGAAACAATTTCAATATTGTGGAAACACAATCAGAATAGCACAGGACCTGGCAGCTTCTACCTGAGGGATCGAAGGGCATGGAATATGATATTCCAGAGGGCAAAGGAGCTGGGACTGAACCCAAGGGTCACCTACCCAGCAAAACTGAGTATTTTGTTTCAGGGGAAAATATGGTCATTCAGTGGAATAGAGGACTTTCAAGCATTCTTGAGGAAAAAACCAGAGTTGAATAGAAAATTTGACATGCAGCCACAAGAAGCAAGAGATGCCTGAGAAAGGTAATCAGGGAAAAGAAATCAAAAGGAACTTGATCAAAGTTGACCTATTTACATTCCTACATAGAAAAACAATAACTGTGACTGATGAAATCTTTCTCAGTATGAAAATAATGGAAGAAGGGTGTATGGTCATATGAATACATATGTGAATGTGTGTATATATGTTTACAGTTATACATGGATAGAGGGCATAGATTGAATTTGTTGGGAAGGGAGGATACTCAAGGGGTGAAATTATGAGGTGAGAGAGGAAAGTGGCAAGAGGAGATGGGGAGAGACAGGGTAGGGTAAACTATCTCATGTAGAAGAAGCAAGGGGAAGTGCCTGCAAGGGAGGGGAAGAATAGGAAGGCAAAAAGGCAAAACCACACTCTCATTGAATTTGGTTCAGGGAGAGAATGACATACATACTAAATGGGATATCTCAACCTGCAGCAGAATAGGGGGAAGAGGGATGAGAGGGAGGATGATGGATGGGAGGGCATTCTTGGGGGTAGGGAAGGTTGGAAGTACCCACTATAGAAGAGGGACAGGATCATGTAGGGAATGGACCAGGTGGGGGGTGGGATGGGTGGGAGGGAATTATAAGCAGCCTTGTACAATATAACTACTATGGTAATGTTTTGCATAGCTAGACATGTACAACATATACTATGAATTACTTATCTTCCCAGAGGGAATGGGTGACAAGGGAGGAAGGGAATGGATCTGAAATTCGAGGTCTTAAAATTAAATGTTTCAAATATATATAAATACTATTATTAATACTCTTTTGCTTGTAATTGGCAGATAAGATGTGCAGGCATTGGGGCACAGAGATTCACCTAGCTCTAATGGAAAAGTCGAAGGGGGTATGGGAGAAGATATGGGAGAGAGCAGATTGGAGGAAGTGATATCTTGTGGGACTGCTATTCTGGGAGGGTGGGTAGGGGAAAAACGGGGGAAAAATTGCAACTCAAAATGTGGTGGAAATGAATTATGTAAAACAGAAATTAATAAAGCATTTGTTTAATAAAAAATAGTTGAAGAGATATTATATTGTGTTTACAGTAGAAGGGGGGAATCACAACTCAGGAATGATAGATTTAATAACAAAACTCTCTATTCTGTGCCTAATGAGAAACATAAAAAAAAAGACATACACATTTAACACTTCTCCCTGTGTGACCTTGGGCAAGTCACTTAACCCCAGTTGCCCTGCCTTCCCCCACTCCAAAAAGCAAAAAAATAAAAAGACATCCACAGAATAAAAATGGGGTCATGGAAAACATCTGTTATGCATCAAATAAATCCAAAAACAGGAGTATCAACGATGCCGCCAGTCATTACAAAAACATTAAAAAAATTAAAAAAAGAATGAACAAGGAAACTATATATTGCAGAAAGGAACGATGGGCAACAAACCAAAATAAATGATAGGTATATGCTTAATTGCCTTAACACACAAGTTCATGAGGGAAAGATTAACTGAGCTACTAGAAAACAGAAACAGTGACACAATAGAGGCAGCATGCTTGAATGTCCCTCTCCCAGTTTTCTATGAGTCTAAGAGAGATAAAGAAAAGATAAAATAAGGAACTAAAACTGCTGGGGAAACCAGAGCTGAAAAAAACTTATAGCATCTTCTAAATGTGACTGCAAAAGAATTGAAACATTTCTCTGGATCATATGGAATTTTTATAACTATTGACCAAGTGTTAGATAATGGAGATATCGCAAACAATTGTAAAAATGAAGAAATAGCGTATATGTCCTTTATAGAAGACACACAATAAAAATAGTCACTGCTTTATGAAGCAAAAACAAAAACAGCCAAGTGGAAACTTAATCATGAAATCCTAAACAATGACTGGGTTGATGAAGAAATTGTAGAAACAAATAAATCTGTGAAAGAAAATAATGTTAGAAACAACATATGAAAATTTCTGGTGTGCATCTAAAGCAGTCCTGGTAGAAAAAGAAAACATCCCTATACATCGATTTACAAAATAGAAAAAGAGAGGATTAGTGAACTGAATATGCATTAAAAAATTAAAAAGCCAACAAATAAACCTAAAAGAAGCAAAAATGAGGAGAAATTAAAAACAAAAAGAAAGACAAAGTGGAAACAAAAAAATCTTTAGAAATGACAAATGGAGTTACAATCTGGTTTTTTGAAAGAGCTAAGAAAATTAAACAAACTTAATAAAAATCAATAAACCTTTACATTTATGAATTAACATTTTAGCATGAAATCAAATAAAAAAACTTAGGAAAGAATTGGTAGAAATAACAAAATCAGAAGAAATTAAAAGATTAATCAAAACTTATTATGCACAGTTAACAGGGTAAAAAAAAAACAGAAGAAAAAAGAAGCAGAGGAATACTTTAAAAATATTTCATACTCCACTATTAGAAGGTCAAATAGAGATCTTAAATAATCGAATCTCTGAAAAGGAAATAAAGCTAGGTATAAAGGAATTACCAAAGGATGGTTGTGGTGAAACAGCTCCTGGTTCTTCGTGATTCACAGGAGGATTCTGGCAAACTTTCAAGGAACAATTATAAAAACAACACAAATTATGCTCACAAATTGAGAAAGAAAGCACCCTACACCAAAATCCTTTTATGAGAAAAATATGGTCCCAATACCTAAATCAGAGAAAAATAAAACACAGGCCACCTAGAGACCAATTTCATTAATGAATATTGATTAAAAAATTTAAATAGGGGTGGCTAGGTGACGAAGTGAGTAGAGCGCTGGCCCTGGAGTCAGAAGGACCTGAGTTCTGATCCGGCCTCAGACACTCAATGCACACACAAACAAAAACCTAGCTGTGTAACCTTGGGCAAGTTACTTAACCCCAATTGCCCTCCAAAAGGCAAAAAATATTAAATAAAATCCTGTCAAACTACAGAGAAGTGTCCAAAAAACCATTCATTATGATCAAGTTGGATTTATATCAGCAAAGCAAAGATGGTTCAACATTAAAAAAACTCACCACATTGTAATCATATTAAAAACAAAAACATCCAAAACCAAATGAGTATCTTAAGTTTCAGGAAAAGTCTTTGACAAAGTACAATGCCCGTTGATATTAAGTACCATGCAAAATATAGACTAAGAGGGATTTTTTTAATGTCTTAAAAAGTATCTCTCTAAAATTAAAAGGAAATATCATATATAATGGGGATACACAAAAGGTTATAACCTTTTGCTGTAATGACTGGAGAATAGCAAGGATACTCTATTTCTCCACTTCTGTTTGATAGAGAGTTCTGGAAAGGCTAGAAATAACAATAAGAGGAGAAAAAAAGGTAAAGCTATGTAAAGAGGACACCAAACTATCCTGCTGATGATATGATGGTATAATTGGCACATCTTAGGGCAGGGGTGGGGAACCTTTGGCCTAGAGGCCACATGTGGTCCTCTGGTTCTTCAAATGTTTGGAGTTTCCACCAAATGGATTCAAAAGGCCACATTTGAGGACCTAGAGAACCACATGTGGCCTCAAGGCCAAAGGTTCCCTAACCCTGTCTTTGGGAATCAGCAAAGATACTAATAGACACAATAGTTTTTAGTGATGTTGCAAATATAAGCATCAAAGAGTGTTAAAGAACACCATCCTCCAGAAGTTAAATTGTAACATAGCCCAATTTTAGGAAGTAGTCTTCCATAATTCCCTACCTTCTACCAAGAACAGGTCCATCTACTGGTACCAACCTGGAACAGAGTGTTCTACAATTTTTTGCCTATATTATCTATGCCTCTAGTTCATGATAAACTTCCATGAAGAAATAAAGGGAAGACAGTTTTGAAAAATAGTTGCTTTAAAATACATTCTGAAAAATAGTTGTATTGAAATAACTTCTGAGGAACAAGTGTACTATGTCAGAGGTATTTTTAAATAAATACAGAAATTACTACTATGTTATCTGTATAAATAGGGTGGATTTCTCTTAGAGTCTCTCAGTCTCTCTGCCTAGATGCATTTACTCTGGATGCTCCTATTTCCCTCTTTTCAATCAACTCTATTATTTCAAGGATTGTTTCCACATAGGTCATTTCAGATGAATGATTTTGTATAGTTGGCAGGATCCTAGGATATTGGAGTAGCACTGGGCAAACTCCCTGTGGGTATTTATGGCCACTTTCTAGCAAGTAAGAGACCTTAACTTTCTAAAAAGTCTCCTGCTGGGACTCTTCACACAGACTAGTGACTCAGCAAAAAGCTGTGAAGAAATTAGAGACTAGGTATTGTATATTGAAAAAAAAGGTCAGTGTGGACTCTAAAGAGATCCTATCTGCATCTTCACTGGGTCAAATGGTGGAGAAATATGGGAAGCCTGCTGTGTTACTGGTAGGTCTCTCTCAAGGGACTATTATCTCTCTTTCATGTCTGGAATGTTTATACTTGAGAAAGGCTAGATTTTCAATGGCCAAAGGAAGGGTCATTTGAAGAATGAAATTTTTAGAAGCCCTGCATCCAAAGCAAATGAATTACTGCTATATTTGAGATGGGTATTATGCCTCCAAAAATAAATTTTAAAAAAACTTATAAAGAAAATGGAAGAGGAGGAGAGACAACAAAAAACTCTCTCACTCTTTGAATCTTAAATTCAATTGAAAATCATGCTTATTTTGAATCAATCTTTTGGGAAGACACCTGATATATGAATTGTAGGTTACCATACCATATTCTGCATCCCAGCTAGGAGTTTTTAGATCTCCCACAGAAAATTCACCTAATTTGGTTACTATGTGTCTTCTGGTTCAGGAGAGGATAGAGGAAAGCGAAGTTTCACCCCACCCTGGAAAAAGCATCATGAATGAAAAGAAATTAATTGATTCTGTATTGTGAGTCCACTCTAGTAATGATGCTGGTTCAATAAAAGGAATTGAACTAGTTACAATCAATTATTACAAAGATAAGTTATAGTCATGAATAAAGCAAAATCCTTTGTTTAAAGCTCAAATTAAAAGAATATAGCCAGTAACAGATTTAGAGAAATGATTATCAAAAAGGAGCAGCTCCCATGTAATACCTCTATCTTACCTATAAGAAAAGGAAAACATGGGGTGGCTAGGTGGCGCAGTGAGTAGAGTGTCGGCCCTGAAGTCAGAAGGACCTGAGTTCGGATCCGGCCTCAGACACTTAATGCACACACAAGCAAAAACCTAGCCGTATGACCTTGGGCAAGTTACTTAATCCCAAATGCCCTCCAAAAAACAAAACAAAAAAAAAAAAAGAAAAGAAAAGGAAAACTGATAAAGAAAGTTAACTTGTTTATCACTTTGTCAAGGATTTAAAAAATTGTAAATAAATGGACTCCAGTTGTTGCTAATCCTGCTACTATTAGGCCTTCTGTACCTCTGGCCACATTTCTTTTCAACAATTGATCTATCTGCTTTTATTTTCTTTTCTATTGGCTATAAAATTCTTCTTTGCCTTTACTTATGGGGCATCTCACTATGTATGGCAAAGAATTTCACAAGGGTTTTGTGATTCACAGTGTCTTTTCTAGACACTTGCAAGAAAATTTAAAGCCTTTATTGTCAGGAACAAGCAGAAAAAGAATGTGAACTTTTATGCTGAAAGTTTCAAAGCTTTCAAAAGATAAAATCTCACCTTTGTCTTACTAATTCTGGCCATCCTGGAGATGCAAAGAGAGAATGATATAAGAGGTGAGAGAAATTATTATTAATAACCAATGATTTGGGGAGATCCAGAGTTCTCTTCTGTTCTTATTTCCCATTCCCAGTGAAAGTAGGTTTTCAGAACTACCAGCCCTCCTCCCCCATCTACCCTGTATTGGTTCTTCCTCTTGCACCTCATTTGTATAAAGTAATTTCTTGTTTTAGTTGTAGCTAAATGGTTTTACTCTTTAAAGTCATATCATACTCAGGTCTATCCCCATCTTTCTTACAAACTACCCAATTACTAATAACCATCTTACACATATGTTTTATATTTTATATACATAAAAGTAAACATTCTGTCCTTATGGAGTCCCTTGTAATTAGTCTTTGCTATGTACCTTATGTGTCTCTTGGCTCTTGTATATCAAATCTTCTGTTAAATTCAGGTTTTTTTTTTTAAACAAAAATTCTGGCAGTTCATTAAATATCCATTTTTTTTTCATTCAAGATTATGCTTATTATGCTATTCTTTGTTTTTTGTTTTTGCTTTTTTGGAGGGCAATTGGGGTTAAGTAACTTGCCCAAGGTCACACGGCTAGGTATTGTTTGTGTGTGTGTTAAGTGTCTGAGGTTGGATCCGAACTCAGGTCCTTCTGACTCCAGGGCCGACGCTCTACTCACTGCGCCACCTAGCCGCCCCATTAGCATGCTATTCTTGGCTTAGTATGATATTCACTCAGGATTATGCTTAGTATGATATTTTCAGCTGGACATCCAGTTCTTTTGCTCTTCAATATATAGTGTTCCAAGACCTGAGTCTTTTAGTGTTGGTGCTGCTAGGTCTTGTGTGATTTTAATTGTGGCCTCTCCATCCTTTTCAATGTCTGTCTCTAGCTCTCTTGTTCTGAATCTCTGCTTTTCTCTTTTGTCTCTCTGTCTCCCCCTGCCATTTCCTCTTCTTCCTTTCCCTCTCCTTTACGCTGTCCCTCTGTCTCTGTTTCCCTGTCTCCCCCCTTCCCATATCTTATTCCCTTTACATACTTTTTTCTCTCTCCTCTATTCCCTATATTTTCATCCCTCCCTCTCTCCATCATTCTATCAATCTTCCCACTCTCTTCCTCTTTCCCTCTTCCTCCATCCTTCTCTCTCTCCCTCTCCTCCCTCCCTTCTCTACCTTACTCTCTCTCTACCCTTCTCTATCCCACTATCTTTTCTCCCTCTGTCTCCTCTTTTTCCATTTTTCTCTATTTCTCTCTCTTCTCTTTCTCTCTCCCTTTCACTCTCCATCCTTAGGTCTCTAGCTTTCTCTCACCAGTTCCATCTTTCTTTCTTTCCCCCTCTTGTCCCCCCTTTCTGTCCACACCTCCTTCCTCTAGTTTCTTCTCTCTCTCTCTCTCTCTCTCTCTCTCTCTCTCTCTCTCTCTCTCTCTCCCTCCCCAACCTGTCTTTTTTTCTTCCTTTCCTTTTCTCTTCCTCTCTTTCTCTCTCCTTTCCCCTCTTCTTCCTTTGCTCCCTCCCTAGAATTTGGCATATGGTAAGTGCTATATAAATGTTACCTATTATGTTAGCTATTATGAAGGAAAAGCTAAATGCAACACAACAGAATTAGCAACCTGTGCTTTAAATGGACATTAACTAAATGTTGCACACAAGTATTTACCTAAAGCCTTAATATTATCCAGTGTCTAAAATATACTGGGGAGTTAGTGAAAGGTTCATTTTAAGAGATATTTCCTGAAAACAAATATTGTTCTAAAGTTCCCAATTCATCTTATTATATTTTATTAGTTTTGTTAGTTACAATGCTGCTCTGCACATGTTAGTTACATAAAAGCCTGAGAACTGTACAATCATAAGTCAGTATGGTTCTTGAAAAGATCTAAATTCTCTAAATGTGTGATACTACAAAATAATATCAAAAGAGTGATTGTAAGGGTAAGTGAGGGTTAAATTCTAACAAAGCACTGTCCTAAGGAGGTTAAATTGTAACATAGCCCAGGTTTAGGGAGTAGTCTTGTATAATTCCTTATCTCCTGCCAAGACCAAGTGCAGATAATGGAACCAGACTTAAATTGGTTATTCTGCCAATGTTATGCCAACATTATTGGGCACCTAGGTCACAATAAACATGCCAATGAAAAGATACCTGGATAAAAATTTGGAAAATTAGTTGTATTGAAATAAATTTTATTGAAATAAGATCTGAAAAATTATTACCTTGCCTATGAATTATTTTTGGATACCTAGAGAATGGCTAAGTAAATTGTGGCACATGAATATAATGCAATATTGCTGAGCTATAAAAAATGATGAACATGAATACAAAGAACTATGGAAAGATCTATATGAACTGATGCAGAGTCAAGTAAGGAGAGCCAAGAAAGCAATACACACAAAGATTTAAACAATGTAAATTAGCACAGCAACCAAACATGCATATCTCTCTATCTGTACGTGTGTGTGCATACATATATTTATGTACATACACACATAGGCACACATATCAAAGAACAAATGTGCTGAAAGAAGAGGTATTAGAATTTGCTTTTAAATGGAAAAAGAAAATTATAGACCAATTTCCCTCATGAACATAGATGCAAAAATTTTAAATAAAATATTAGCAAAAAGACCACAGCAACTTATCACAAGAATAATACACTTTGATCAAGTCGGATTTATTCCAGGAATGCAAGGATGGTTTAATATTAAGAAACCATCAGTATAACTGATAATATCAACAATAAAACTAGCAGAAACCACATGATTATCTCAATAGATGCAGAAAAGGCTTTTGACAAAAGACAACATCCATAACTATTAAAAACACTACAAAGTATAAGAACAAATGTTGCCTTCCTTAAAATAATAAGTAGCATCTATTTAAAGCCACCAGCAAGAATTATAGGTAATAGGGATAAACTGGAAGCATTTCCAATAAGATCAGGGGTGAAACAAGGGTGTCCACCATCACCCCTCTTATTCAATCTGATACTAGAAATGTTAGCAGTACCATTAGAGAAGAAAAAGAAATCAAAGGAATCAAATTAGGCAAAGAAGAGACCAAGCTATCTCTCTTTGAAGATGATATGATGATATACTTAGAGAATCCTAAAGAATCAAGTAAAAAACTACTTGAGACAATAAATAAATTTGGCAAAGTAGCAGGATATAAAATAAACCCACAAAAATCCTTGGCATTCCTATATATCTCTAATAAAATTCAACAGCAAGAGATAGAAAGAGAAATCCCATTTAAAGTTACTGTCGACATTGTAAAATATTTGGGAATCTACCTGCCAAAACAAACCCAGGACCTATATGAATACAACTACAAAAAACTTTTCACACAGATAAAGTCAGATCTAATTGGAAAAATATCAATTGCTCATGGCTAGGTCAAGCTAATATATTAAAAATGAAAATTTTACCTAAATTAAATTACATATTTAGTGCCATACCAATCAATTTACCAAAAATTACTTTACAAAGCTAGAAAAAATAGTAACAAAATTCATTTGGGAAAACAAAAGGTCCAGAATATCAAGGGAATTAATGAAAAGAAATGCTAGGGAAGGTGGCCTAGCTATACCAGCTATACCTTTAATCTGTATTATAAAGCAGCCATCATTAAAACTACTTGGTACTGACTGAGGAAGAGAGCAGTGGATCAATGGAATAGATTGGGTATACAAGACTCATCAGTCAATGACAATAATAATCTACTCTTTGATAAACCAAAAGACCCCAGTTTTTGGGATAAGAACTCACTATTTGACAAAAACTGCTGGGAAAACTGGAATATAGTATGACAGAAAGTCGGCATAGACCATTATCTAATACCACATTAAGTCTAAATGGGTGCATGATCTAGGTTTACAGGATGATACTGTAAGCAGTCTTGGAAAGCAAGGAATGAATACTGGTCATATTTATGGAGGGGGGAAGACTTCATGACCAAACAAGAATTAGAGAGCATTATAAAATGCAAAATGGATAACTTTGAATACATGAAATTGAAAAACTTCTGTGCAAACCAAGCCAGTGTAACCAATATTAAGAAGGAAGTGGGAAATTGGGAAAGAATTTTTACAACCAATGTCTGATAAAGGCCTCATTTCTAAAATATACAGAGAATTGAGTCAAATCTGTAAGAGTACAAGTCATTCCCCAATTGATAAATGGTCAAAGGATATGAACAGGCAGTTTTCAGAGAAAGAAATTAAAGATATCTATAAGCATGTGAAGAAATGCTCTAAATCACTATTGATTAGAGAAATGCAAATCAAAACAACTCTGAGGTACCACATCTCACCAGTCAGATTGGCTGAGATGACAAAACAGGAAAATGATAAATGTCGGAGAGGATGTGGAAAAATTGGAACACTAATCCTTTGCTGGTGGAGTTGTGAACTGATCCAACCATTCTGGAGAGCAATCTGGAACTATGTCCAAAGGGCTATAAGTAGTTTCATATCCTTTTACCCAGCAATGCCACTTCTAGGGTTGTATCCCAAAGAGAATATAGAAGTGGGAGGAAGACCCATATGTACAAAAATATTTATAGCCACTCTTTTTGTGGTGGCAAAGAATTGGAAATTAAGGGGATGGCCATCAATTGGGGAATGGCTAAACAAGTTATGACATACAAATGTAGTGGAATACTATTTCACCATAAGAAACAAAGAGCAGATGGACTTCATATTTACCTGGAGTGGCTTATATGAACTGATGTTGAGGGAGAAGAGTAGAACCAGGAAAAAATTTGTACACAATTATAGATACAACGTATGTGTGATGACCAACTTTGATAGACTGGACTCTTCTCAGAAATGCAGGGCTATAAGTAAATTCCAAAAGACTCATGATGGACAGAGATGTCTGCATTCAGAGAAAGAACAGAGTTTGAATGCAGATTGAAACAAATTACCTGCTCTCTTTCTTTTTCTTGTTTGGTTTTGTTTCCTCTTTCCCATTGTTCATTCCATCTGATACAATCCTTCTTTTTTTTTTTTCATGTAAAAAAAGGTTTAATTTAAAAACAGAAAAATACTCTTAACAGCATCTCCCTGGGCCTGTTCCTTTTGCTGCCCCTGTGGGGGACCATGGGGTTACCATCTTGGGCCAAGGCCACAAGTGTCAGTACCTTTCCTTCCAGGAGCCATACAGCCCCAGCCCTAGGACCTCGAGGCACTGCTCCCCGCACAAGAAGCACAGTGGCCTTCCTGTGAGCCAGAGGGGAAGTGCTCAGGAATCCATCTTGATAAAGACTTTAGATCGGGAGAAGATCTTGAGGGCCTCCTCTACTTGGGAAAGCTTCTTCTCTAGCTCAGCCTTGTGGTTCTGGGCTCGAAGGGAGTCTGCCCCAGAAGGCAGCAGCACCAGCTCTCGGAGCAGTTCCTGTTGGCCTTGGCAGCAGAGCTTGAGGGCTGGGACCCATCAGTACTGGGCAAAGCCAGGCCTGCAGAAGCCACACGACGAGGTTGCACCCCAGGTCCACAGCGGGAGTATGCCCGTAGGAATGCTGGCAACTCTGGTCCAGAGGCAGCGGACAGCTCTCTTGGGCAAGGGCTCCCTGTCCAGTGAGACCTCCTGGAACTGCAGCAGAACACCCATCAGGCCCTGCTGGGAGGCAGGGCACATTCGAGGAGCCGGCTGGTCCAGGGGAGCACCCTGCCACGGAGGCTCCAGGCCTGGCTTCAGAGCGCTGCCTTCAAGGCTCCTGGCAGTGCCTGGGCGTTTGTAGTAGTTGGGGAACAGGGTGGGATCGGGGGGGATTGGGCCCGAGATCTTGGAGGGTCCTTCGCACATGGCCTGGGCTTCGGCCCCATCAAGTCGCCATCCAAGTCTGAGCCTCTCGCAGCGCTAGGAATCAACCAGCACAATCCTTCTTTTTTAAAAAATTATTTGTTTATTTTTAGTTTACAAGATTCAATTCTTGAGTTTCAAATTTCCTTTCCCTCCCTCCCCCTACCCCCCACGATGGCATATAGTCCAGTATAGGATCTGCAAATACTTTCACAATAGACATTAGTCAAGTTACAAAGGCGTATTGTACTAGATGGGATGAAAAATGCTAAAGAAGAAATAAAACCAAACAATGAAAAGAAAAAGATCGATTAGTTTTCTTCCATCAGAATTCAAGCTCAGTTCTTTCTAGTTATTTCTCTGGATGTAAGCATCTCTCTCCTTCATGAGTCTTTCGGGATTGACTTGTATCACTGCATTGCTGAGAAGAGTCCAGTCTGTCATAGTTGGTCATCACACATATGCTGTGTCTGTGATTTGATACAATCCTTCTTTATAACCTGATCAATGTCTAATGTGAAAGTATCTGCAGATCCTATACCTGATTGTATGCTTCTATGGGTGGGGGCAGCGGAGGGAGGAGAAGAAAATTTGAAAGTCAAAGAACTAGGGAACTGAATCTTGTAAACTCAAAGTAAATGAACAAATTAATAAAGACAAAAAAAAAACTGTTACAAAAAAAAACAAATTTGCTTTTAACCCAACCCTTAACGGAGGGGGGAGGTCCACAGGTGCTACAAACTATATATATTTTTAAGTTTTTCATTGTGTTGACCAGTTGTGCTTTTTTTTTCTTTTTTTTCCCCTTTATTTTGCATCAGTCTCACCATTTCTGAAGAAATGGTTGGCCGCCAAGTAGTGTAAAGGGTAAAGGTTTGCGGGTCACAGCATGCATTCTCTGGCCCAATAAATACCTTGCAAAGTGGTGGTGGTGGTGGGAGAAATAATGCCAACAATCAGATAACACATCAAAATTTGTCATGCAGCCAGAGCAGTGCTTAAAGGAAATTTTATATCTCTAAACATATCATTAAACAAGAAAAAGAGCAGATCAGTGAATTGGGCACGTAAGTGAAAAAATAAAAAAAGAGCAATCTCCAATCAAACACCAAAATAAAAATTCTAAAAATCAAAGGAGAGATTAATAATATTGAAAGTAAAAGAACTGGGGCGGCTAGGTGGCGCAGTGAGTAGAGTGTCGGCCCTGGAGTCAGAAGGACCTCAGTTCGGATCCAGCCTCAGACACTTAACGCACACACAAACAAAAACCTAGCCGTGTGACCTTGGGCAAGTTACTTAACCCCAATTGCCCTCCAAAAGGCAAAAAAAAAGAAAGAAAGTAAAAGAACCACTGAACTAATAAAACTTGAAGATGGTTTTATATAAAAAAAACTTATAAAATTAATAAAGCATTGGTTAATTTAATTAATAATAAAAGAAGTAAACCAAATTACCAGTATCAAAAATGAAATTGGTAAATGTACCACCAATGAAGATTAAAGCAATTATTAGGAGTTTGTTTGCCTAGTTATATGCCAAGAAAACTGACAATCTAAGTGAAATAGAAGAAAATTTATGAAAAAAATAAAGTGCTCAAATTTACAGAATAGAATCCTTGAATAATCATAACTTAGGAAAAAAAACCGAACAACCCACAAATTAGCTTCCTAAGAAAAATACCCAGGACCAGAAAAATTTACAAGTGAATTCTACCAAATATTTATCTATTTGACAAAATAAAGTAGTCTTGCTAAATTCCTTCTATGACACAAATATGGTTTTGATACCTAAACAAGGGGAACAAAAAACAGAGAAAGAAGACTGTAGACTAATTTGCATAAGGAATACTGATAAAAAACATTTTAAACAAAATTTTAGCAAGGAGATTACAGTAATATATCGCAAAGATCATACACTAAGACAAGTTGTTATGTAGGGCTGATTTAATATTGGGAAAACTATAAGCATAATTGACCATATCAATAAGAAAATTTATATGATTATATCAATAGGTACAGAAATTTCTTTTAACAAAATGCAAAAACACCCATTCTTCTTTAAAAACACTAGAATTTAGAAATAAGTGGAACATTTCTTAAAATTTCTTATTTATCAAAAACTTGGAGCAAGCATTATCTTTATAATGAAGAAAAAAGTTGAACCCTTCTGAGTAAGATCAGGGGTGAAGCAAAGATATCCATTATCACCAATATCATAAAATATTGTACTAGAAATGCTAGCTATAGCAATAAGATAAGAAAAAGAAATTGAGTAGGAGTAAGCAATGAAAAGACAAAACTATTTTTACAAGATATGATAGTATAATTAGAGAACCCTAGAGAACCAACTCAAAAAGTAATTGAAACTATGAACAACTTTAGCAAGGTTTTAGAATATAAAAAAACCCAAATTAATCATCAGCATTTCAATATTTAACACCCCACCCCCTTCACATGCAAAACAGCAGGAAGAATTAGAGAGCTTCCATTTAAAATAACAATTCAATACAAAACACTTGGGGCTCTGCAAGACAAACCCAGGAACAATATGAACACAACTGCAAAGCACTTTTCACATAAATAAAGACAGGTCTAAACAACTGGAGAAATATTAATTTTTCATGGATAGGCTGAGCCAATATAACAAAAATGACAATTATATGTAAATTTAGTTATTCAGTAGTATACCAATAAAACTACCAAAGAATTATTTTATAGAAGTAGAAAAATAATAACAAAATTCATCTGGAAGAACAAGAGGTCAAGAATATCAAAGAAAACAATAAAAAAAATGAGAAGGAAGGCTGCCTAGCTATATCAGATTTCAAGCTGTGTTACAAAGTAGTAATCATCAAAACAATCTGGGACTGGATAAGAAATAGAGTGGTGGATCAACAGAATAGATTAGGTACACAATACACAGTGGAAAGTGACCATAGTAATCTAATGTTTGAGCAACTCAAAGATCTAAGCTTTGGGGTAAAAAACTTGGTATCTGACAAAAATTGCTGGGAAAAGTAGAAAGCAATTTGGTAGAAACAAGGCTGAGACCAACATCTCACATTGTTTACCAAGATGAGATCAGAATGGGTAGACAAATTTAGACAAATTAGGGGAGCATGGAAAAAATTACCTGTCAGACCTGTGAATAAGGAAACTGAACCAAACTGATAAAAAATACAAACCATTCTCCCACTGACAGGAACAAGCAATATCCATAAGAAGAAATCAAAGCCATTACTAGGCATATGAAAAAATGCTCTAAATCACTTTTAATCTGAATTTCAGAGAGAGAACTGATCAACTCTGAGTACAAATTAAAGCATATTTTTATTTTCTTTATTTATCTTGTTTATTTTGCAACAAGACTATTATAGAAATATGTTATATATAATGGATATAGCTTGCCTTATCAATAAGGGGATGGAGGAAGGGAGTATTTGGAACTTAAAATAAAAAATGAATGTCAAAATTGTTTTTAATTCACCAAAAAACCCAAAAACAAGAAATGAATTTTCCCAAACATTTAAATGACTATTAATTCCAATACTACATGAACTGAAAAAAAATATGGCAAAGGTGGGATTCTATGAAATCCCTTCTATGACAAAAACTTGGTAACTAAATACAGGGAGTCAAAAGGGGAAAAAAACTACCGACCAATTTCACTAATGATTATTGATCAGAAAAATCTCAATAAAATATTAGCAAGGAGGCTACAGTAGTATTATACTAGGGTCAGGCTGCATTTATGCCAGGAATGCAGTTCTAGTTCAATATTAGGAAGACTATAAACATAATTGATAACATTACTAACAAAACCTACAGAGATCATAAGATTATTTCAATAGATGTAGAAAAAGATTTTGATAAAATAAAATACCAACTCCTGTTTAAAAAAAGGAATAACTGAAGATTTCCTTAAAATGAAAAGAAGTATATCTAAAACTGTGAGCAAACAATCTTTAATGGGGATAAGCTAGAAGCCTTTCCAATAAGATTGGGGTGAGACAAAGATGTCCATTATTACCACTGCTATTCAATATTTTTCTATAAATTCAAGGCACAGAAATAAGATATTAAAAATATTTTGAAGAAATATGTATTGGCAAAGAAAAAACAAACTATCACTTTATCTGGATAATATGATGGTTTACTTAAGAAATCAACTTAAAATATAATAAAAAACGAACAACTTCAATAGCATAGCATATATAAAATAAACCCAGATTAATATTCAGGATTTCTGTATATTACCAATTACCCACCAGGCAGACTGGCTGTTTGAGGGAAGTACAACTATCTTTTTCCATTCTTTTCAACTGTTCTATCCAAGAGGTTGAGGGTATTCTTAGAGATGACATCATTATTAAAACAAAAAGATACACAGGGTAAAATAAATTCATCTAATTTCTACCAGGGTGCCAGATTCATCCTCTCTACTACATAGAAATATGGTGCTATAATGAGTATAGCATCATGCAATGAATTTTTGGTGTGGGACCTCCTGGGGATCTTGAGGTTGAAGTTAAGTGTCCCCTGGCATTACAGGAATCCTGAGATTTTTAATCCTGGAACTGAATGGGGTATACCTTCTTTTTTTCTATCAATACTTACATGCATTTTGTCCCATTAAAATGCAGCCCTGTCGATGTGGCAACATTGCTCATTGTGTAGAATTTTATTTCATTTTATTTTACTTTATATTTAGTTATTTTAGTTAAAAGAAAAGACATTTAATAAAATGGCATAATTAGAAAAGTAGCAATAAAACACTTTTAACCTGCAGGGTTTACATATATGAACAGTTTCACCTCAAAGTGGGCACACGCATGATACATATATGGAGAGGCACACATATCGAACACGTGTCCAGGACACTTGCCTAAATAGGAAGAGACACAAGAAACACATATAGCCAGGGCACATCATGTATTGAGGGGCCACTCATGCCTGTGCAACTGCAGAGCAGCTGGAGTTTTCTAGTGATATCATCTAACTGCTCCCACACAAGGTGATTATTACAGCAGCAGCAGGATAGCTGTCAGACATATCATTTCTATGGAAGTATAGCATTTTACAAAGAGAATCTGAGGTGTCATCTGCCATGGCCAAGAGCACACATTATCGGCTATGGAGAAATTACAGGAGCAAGGGAAAAATGACCTTTCACATCTACAGAGGAGAGAAGAGATTGTGAGCAAACAAGGGTATACAGATGATCACAGAAAATAAAACGTACAATTTCAACTGTATCAAATTGAAAAAGTTTTATCCCATGAAATCTAATGCCATTAAAATTAGAAGGGAAATAGGTTAATGGGGAATGATTTGTAGCAATTTTCCCTATTAAAGACAATATAATATATGTATATATATGTGTATATCTATATCTATATGGAATCAATTCAAATTTATCAGACTAAGAGCCATTCACTAATAAATAAATGGACAAAGGTTATGAAGAGGTAGGCTTCAAAGGAAGAAATCCTAGCACTCAACAACCACATGATAAAACATTTAAAGTTACAAATAATTAGAGGAATGTGAATTAAAGCAACTTTGAGGTTTCACCTCCCACCCATCAGATTGGGAGGCAAAGAAGAAAAAATGAAACCACCCACACACCAGCTTTTGCGTGTATGTTATCTTCTTCCATTAAATTGTAAATTCTTTGAGACAGGGACTATTTTCCTTTTTAGTATCTGTATCATCAGTGCTTAGCACAGTGGCTGGCACATAGTAGGTGTTTAATAAATGTTTTGACTATTAATGAACAAAATAACAAATGGCTGCAGGAAAATAGGCACCCAGAAATCATTGCTAGGAGAGATGCAAATTGGTCCAGACATACTGGGAAGCAAGTGATAATTATGCCCCAAAAGTTACCAAATTGTGTCCCATCTGTACCACCACTGGGCTTCAATCATATGGGGAGCAAAGAAAAAGAAAAGTACCCATACATACAAAAATGTTTATGGGAGTGCTTTTTGAAGTAGCCAAAAGTTGGAAACTAAAGGGGTGTCTACCTATGGTAAAATAAATAAACTGTGGTCTATGAATGTTAACAGCAGGATAATATTTTCTTGTGCCATAAAAATGGACAGTGTCAGAGGAAATTATGAAGAACTCTTAAGATCTGGTACAGATTGAAATGGGCAGGATTAGAACAACTTACACAATGGCAACAGCATTAGAGAGAGAAAAAAAGAGTTGAAAAGCTTTTAGAGCCCTAATTAGTACAGTCCAGAGGACTGTAGGTTAATTATGCTCCCCCCCTCCTGCCACAGAGGTGATGGCCTGAAAATCCAGAATGACACCTGCCTATTTGGACATAGACAAGATGGGAATTGGTTTTGCTAAAATATGCATATTTATTATGCGTTTTTTTGTCATTGTCCTTGGTGTGTGTGTGTTGGGGGGGGGGTGGTTCACCACTGGGAGGAAATGATAATAAGGCTTGTAAAAATACATTTTAAAAAACTAAAAAAAAATTGTTCTTCCCAGCCCAATTGGTTAGATGTCCTATACAGGAACCATCCTTTTGTGCATTTTTAAGTATTTAAGATGGGAAGGTGTCCATACCTGGCTAGCCTTACAAAGCTCTATTAGCCCTGCCTCCATTTCAGTGAGCCTAAAAGAGGTGGGGTTTGCCATTGGAAAAGGCTTCAGAATTATCGATGCAACAACTAGTTAATATCCTAGAAGGCTGGTGGTGAGGCACTGACAGGTAAGGGAATCTAGATGCAGAAGAAGATGCATTTCAGACACAGCTGAAGAGGGGATTTGTCTTGCTTGAATATGCGTATTTGTTACAAAGGTTTTTTTTTTTTTTTAAATAAGGTGGGGTGTGGGAGGCAGAGAAGACAGACTTGGGGAGGAGGAGGAAAAACAAGAACAATAACAACAAAAGACAATCAATAAGGCAAATTAAAAAAAAAAAACAACACTAAAAAAACCCAAAAAAATGAGAGCAGAAGGAAGGCCAGAAAGAATTGGCAGCTTTGAAAAAAATACAGATTGAATTTCTAATATATATATATATATATATATATATATATATATATATATATATATATATATATATATATATATAACCTAAGCTATATATATATATAACCTAAGCTATAAATGACAGAAATCAACAGGTGCGTGGACAATCCTCTTTTTCTGTTGTATAATGTACGTGGAAATGTTTATTTGATCGGGCGTTTATTGAGTCCAGAATAATAATGAATGAATGAATAAAATTACTGAAAATGAAAAGGCACAAAATAAAAGGTATTTCGTAGACTGGCTCGTCTTTCCCCAGCACCACCCACCAGTCCTATCTCCTGGGCCCCTGCTCCACAGAAGGGATGTGAGGGATGTGGAGGGTGGGGCAGGCTGGGTGGAGCAGTGGTGGGAAATTACTGGATGCGTTCCCAAGGGACCTCCCCACAGACAGAAGCCTAGGCACATTCTGCTGCGGATCCATCCATGGGTGAAGTAAAATAGGCCCTGGAAGGAGGTCTGGGGGTGGGAAGAGGGTGGGGAGCGCTCAGACCTACACTCCACTGGGAGTTCTGGGGAGGGAAGGGAGTAAAAGGGACGTGCCTCGGGGCCTTACTTACCTCCCACACAGAGGGGATTCCCGGAGGATCTAGCAGGCTGGGGAGTAGCGGATGGGAAGGGGAAGGGAAAGGAGCGGATGCCTCAGGCAGCCCCCTTTTTACAGACCCCAGCCCAAGTGAAAACCGCAGAAAGGAGGAGAATTGTGATGTTGTGTCTGGAGGCGGGGCTGGAGTCAGCCACTGGAAAGCAAGTCCTGAGACTGGGCAGGGGTGCCGCCTCAGCAGAACAAATGAGTTAGGCAGTCAATCAATATTGGGTGAGCTCCTACTATGTGTCAGGCACTGGGTCAGAGCTGGAAATCAGAAAGGACAAAGGACAGATCAGAAAAAGAAGAGATCATCTCATCAAATAAAGTGATAAAATGACACAACATACCCAAACTCCCAGGATTCGAAGAAATCCTTATGTATGATTCATCATGAATAAAGAAGAAAACTAAACAAACAAACAAACAAACAAACAAAAAACAATAACAACAACAACAACAAAAATAACTAAAAGAAAAGAAAAGAAAAGCCTGAAAAAGAAATAGAGGGGAATAACTACACATAAAGAAAAATCCTGAAAATAAAAGAAGTGAACAAAATATGGGTAAAAAAAACAACAGGGGAGGCTAGGTGGTGCAGTGAGTAGAGTGCCGGCCCTGGAGTCAGAAGGACCTGAGTTCAGATCCAGCCTCAGACACTTAACCCACACAAACAAAAACCTAGCCGTGTGACCTTGGGCAAGTTACTTAACCCCAATTGCCCTAAAAGGGGGGGCAGCTAGGTGGCGCAGTGAGTAAGAGCGCCGGCCTCGGAGTTGGGATGACCCTAGATGGAATCCGGCCTCCCACACATAAATAATGACTAGCCGTGTAACCTTGAGCAAGTTACTTAACCCCAATTGCTTAAAACAAAACAAAACAAAAACAAAAACAAAAAACAACAACAGCTAATTGATTGCTTTTTAAAGGACAAATTGCCAGGATTTTTTTTAAGTAAAAAAAAGTAATGACGATGAGTCAATTAACCTGTAATAAGAGCCTACTTTGTGTCAGTTATTGTGCCAACTTTGGATAGAAAAAAGAGGCAAAAGACAGCCCCTGCCCTCAGAATTCACAATCTAAGGGGGTAAATAATAAGTAAACAAATATGTGCAAATGAGCTGCCTACGGGAGAAATAAGAAATAATGAACAGAGGAAAGGCATTAGAATTCAGAAGTGTTGGGAAAAGTTTCCTGTAAAAGATGGGATTTTAGTTGGGACTTGAAGGAAGCCAGGGAAGCCAAGAAGCAGAGATGAGGGGGGAGAGCATTCCAGGCAGTGAGGAGAGTCAGAGAAAATACCCAAAGCCAGAGAGGGAGGATGTTGGTGTTGGAACAGCCAGGAGGCCAGGGTCACTGGATTGAAGAACATATAGAAGGGAGAAAGGTGAAAGAAGTCTGGGAAGGGAGGAGGGGGCTAGGTTAGGAAGGGCATTGAATGCCAGAGAGGATTTTGTGTTTGATTCTGGAGGCAATAGGGAGCAATTGGAGTTTCTGAGTGTATGTGGGGGTAAGTGGGATGGTAAGGCTGTGCGGGTATAGTCAGACCTGTACTTTAGGATAATTACTTTGGTGGCTGAATGGAGGATGGATTGGAGTGGGGAGACACCTGAGGAAGATGGAATAAAGGACAATATTAGTAGAAACTTTTTTGCCCAATTTGATGCCAACAATATTGGTAAATTCATGAATATTTACAAAACATAAAGTACCTAGATTAACAGAACAAAAAGAAATTGAATAAACCATTAATGAACTTGCAAACATTGGGGGAGCTTCAGAAGGAACCCAAGAAGCAAATGGATTTATAAGTGAATTTTAGCAAATTTTAAAGGAATAACTAACTTCAGTTTTACATAAATTGTCTCTTAAAATAGAGAAACTCCTGTGAGAAGAATATGACTTTAAGTACCAAAAACCAGGGCAAGAAAAGTCAAAGAAAGAATTTGATAGATCATTCTCTCTGATGAATGTCAATACAAAAATGCTGAATAAAACATTGGCAAGGAAGCTACCAGAGCATATTACAAAGTTTTTACTGTTGGCCAGATTGCTTTTATACTATCAATATTAATTGATCTGACTCAATATCAAGAAAAATTACAAAAACAAAAAGCCACATTTTCAACAAAAGCAAGAAAATTATATAAAGAGGTACTATCTTGATTTTATATAAATATTGTTTTAATGGTATATTAATTTTTCAGTTACATATAAAGATACTTTTTCACAGTCCATTTTAAATAACATTTTGATTTCTAAATTTTCTTCTTCCCTTTTTCTCCTCCCCCTTCCCTAAGACAGAAAGTAATATATATATAGGTTATATATGTGCAATCATTTAAAACATATTTCCATTCTAGTCATGCTATGAAAGAAGAAACAACAAAAGGAAAATCCCAAGAAAAAAAGTATGCCTTAATCTGCATTCAGACTCCATCAGTTCTTTCTGTGGAGGTAGAAAGAATTTTCCATTGTGAAACTTTTGAAATTGTCTTGGATCACTGTATTACTGGGAAGTGTTAAGTCAATCATAGTTGATGACTGCACAATATTGCTGTTACTGTGTACTTTGTTCTCCTGGTTCTGCTTACTTCAATTTGCATCAGTTCATGTAAGACTGTATCCCAAAGAAATCAAAGAAAAAGGGAAAAGACCTACATGTACAAAAATATGTATAGCAGTTCTTTTTGTGGTGACAAAGAATTGGAAGTTCAGGGAATACCTATCAATTTTAAGGGATTGCTGAACAAGTTATGTTATATAATCGTGATAGAATACTATTGTGCTATAAGAAATGATGTGGGGCTGTACACAGTAGCAGCAACATTGAGATATGACCAATTTTGATAGACTTAGATTTTCTCAGCAATGCAATGATCTAAGACAATTCCAAAAACTCATGGTGGAAAATGTAATTCACATCCAGAGAAAAAACTATGGAGTCTGAATGCAGATCGAAGCACACTATTTTCTCTCTTTTTTTCATGATTTTTCCCTTTGGTTCCAATTCTTCTTTATAACATGACTAACGTGGAAATATGTTTAATATGATTATACATATTTAGTCTATGTCAGATTGCATGCCATCTTCGGAAGGGGGAGAAAATTTAGAAGTCAAAATTTTATAAAAGTAAATGTTGAAAAGTAAAAGCAAATCATTTTTTAAAAAAGAAAAAAAAACTAGATACAACACAAAAACTAGCCATGTGACCTTAGGCAAGTCACTTAACCCCAATTTCCCTCCAAAAAGCAAAAAAGAAAGAAAGAAAGAAAGAAAGAAAGAAAGAAAGAAAGAAAGAAAGAAAGAATGAATGAATGAAAATAAATGACATGTGGGACAGTTTCAGAAAAACCCGGAATAACTTATATGAACTGATGCAAAGTGAAATGAACATGACCAGGAGAACAATATATATAGTAATAGCAATATTGTAATGATGATTTGTTGTGAATTAGCTATTCTAGTCAAGACAATGATCCAAGGCAATTTCAAAGCACCCATGATGAAAAATGCTCTCCACATCCAAAGAACTAAAACTCTGAGTGCAGATGGAAATATAATGCTTTTCACTTTTTCTTGCTTTAAAAAAAATCAATGTGGCCATAGGAAAAAAAAAGAAAAGAAAGCTATATAACTCCATCCCCCAAAGTGAATTTAAGTGTGCCTCCCCAGGGAGTTTCTGTTGGTTCAGGCCATACTACCATAGACTGGCCAGAAGGCTCAACCTCCATAGGGTAGTTAGGATGTTAACTACTGGAGTAATGTCTTCCAGTCCAAACTAATCAGTCAACAAGCATTTATCAATCACCTTCCTTGGTCAAGGCACTGCTCTACCTTCTGAGGATATAAATAAAGTGGGTAAAACGATGCCTCATCATAGCATCCAATAGATATATTTCTTAAGAGCTTCTGGGATTTCCATCCCTGAGGAGCCATTACAGAAATGGATATTATTGGTCTGAGCCAGGAAGCTGGTATGGCAAGTGGAGGTGGCTCAATGCAGCCCATCCCCACAGGTCTAAGCTCAGGCAGAGCCCAAGACTCCCTCCTGCACTGGGATATTCCCATAGTCTTTCCCATATATTGGTGCAGGTTGAGATATCCCATTTAGTATGTATGTCATTCTCTCCCTGAATGAGAGATTCAATGAGAATGTGGTTTTGCCTTTTTAGCCTTCCTATTCTCCCCCTCCCTTGCAACCACTTCCCCTTGCTTCTTCTACATGGGATAGTTTACCCTACCCTGTCTCTCCCCATCTCCTCTTGCCACTTTCCTCTCTCACCTCATATTTTCATCCCTTGAGTATTCTCCCTTCCCAACAGATTCAACCTATGCCCTCTATCCATATATAACTGTAACCATATACACACACATTCACATATGTATTCATATGACCACACACCCTTCTTCCATTATTTTCATAGTGAGAAAGATATCATCAGTCACAGTTATTGCTTTTCCATATAGGACTGTAAATAGTCCAACTTTGATAAGTTCCTTTTGATTTCTTTTCCCTGTTTACCTTCTCAAGCATCTCTTGCTTCTTGTATCTGGATGTCAAATTTTCTATTCAATTCTGGTTTTTTCCTCAAAAATGCTTGAAACTCATCTATTCCACTGAATGGCCATATTTTCCCCTGAAACAAGATACTCAGTTTTGCTGGGTAGGTGATTCTTGGTTTCAATCCCACCTCTTTTGATCTCTGGAATATCATATTCCATGCCCTTCAATCCCTCAGTGTAGAAGCTGCCAGTGTAGAAGCTGCCAGAATAGCTCCTGTGCTATTCTGATTGTGTTTCCACAATATTGAAATTGTTTCTTCCTGGCTGCTTGTAGTATTTTCTCCTTGATCTGGGAAATCTGGAACCTGGCTATAATATTCCTAGGAGTTTTCTTTTTGGGATCTTTTTTTTTTAAAGCAATTGGGGTTAAGTAACTTGCTCAAGGTTACACGGCTAGTCATTATTTGTGTGTGGGTGCTCATTTTCTGAGGCCGGATCTGATCTCGGGTCATCCCAACTCCGAGGCCGGCACTCTTACTCACTGCGCCACCTAGCCGCCCCTTTAGGGCACTTGGGGTTAAGTAACTTGCCCAAGGTTACATGGCTAGGTTTTTGTTTGTGTGGATTAAGTGTTGGAGGCCGGCTCCGAACTCAGGTCCTTCTGATTCCAGGGCTGGCGCTCTATTCACTGCGCCACCTAGCCGCCCCCAATACTCCACATTTTTAACATAAGGAAATAGAGTGGCAACATTCACCTTCTTTCTTTAAGTGTTAATATTACTAAAGAAATTTCACTATTCTTCAAAATACTAAAATCTAAAAATATAATTTTAAGATTAATTTTTCAGCTACATATCACAAAAAGGTGACTTTCCATTTAATTCTCAAAATTTTCATTTTGATAGTAGTAATAACTGGCTCAGTTTTATAAAGGTTTAATCCATTAAAATTGTTACTATTATTTACTGCATAATGAATAAAGTGGGAAAACTGCATCAAATTAAAAATTGAGAAATGAGAAATTCATGAAAGCTTAACATAGAAAAGAATAAGGTACAACATTTACATCAGCAGACTCCATTTTCCACCAGCACCACAGGGAAGTTCCTTTCTATGCTTTTTAAGTAATACTATAACCTCCATTTTTCAAGGATGAAAAGACAATGTTTCTAAAAGTCTATCCTCACTTTCCAATAAAAAGAATAGCATAGACTGAATTATTTTTTATTAATATACACATCAGGTTACTGAAACATGGATTCATGTAGCTTTTCCCTTGAAGGTGGCACTTACAGATAGAAGAATGCAGATGACTATAACCTTCAGAAGTTTACTTGATAAGATTCTTCAATAGCAGTCTGATACTTTATTTCTTCATCTAACTGAAGATTCACAAATTCTCCATAATCAAACTGATGTCTTTAATTTAGATGGCTAACAAAATTTCTTTTTTTTTTTTTTGCCTTTTTGGTGGGCAATTGGGGTTAAGTAACTTGCCCAAGGTCACACGGCTAGGTTTTTGTTTGTGTGCGTTAAGTGTCTGAGGCCGGATCCGAACTCAGGTCCTTCTGACTCCAGGGCAAGCGCTCTACTCACTGCGCCACCTAGCCGCCCCTGCTAAAAAAATTTCTAGTAATTTGGCTAGGATCTCCCCATGGAAGAGACACACAAATAGGACAGGCCACAGGGACTATCTGAAAGACGTGAATATTACTACAATGATCCAGTAAATGTTGTCTTGTAAAGTTTGCTTCTTGACAGAAGGAACACTTAAATGTGGGATGCCTAGTAGAACTTCCATCTCCTCGATAGGTCTCTGTATTATCAGACGTAGATGTCTCATTCCTATTACTATTCCCTACTGAATCTTGAGAGATCTGGAAGTTTGGAATGATGGAGGACACACCATACTCATCCTGATATTGCTTATAATATTTGTAATGATGTCTCATTTGATAAAATTTGATCTGTTTTACACAGTATCTGCAGCTACCAGAAAACTTCCTCATGACATTTTCAACGTCTAAGGCCCGTTTAGGACATACTCGCTCTCGTCTAGTAACAGTTCCACGACACAGGGGACAGTGTATTCCACTTTCATTGCAGTCAGGAAACATTTTCTACAAAAAACGTGCTGACAGGTGGCGGTCCGCACCGGGGTCTTGAACACCTCCTGACAGACCGGGCAGTAGAAGTTGTCTCCGGTGTAGGACAGGGCGGTGGAGAGAGTCTCAGCCATGGTGCAAACCTGGAGGGAGGCATCGATGGTGACGGTGGTGGCCCTGGGCCTGGTTCCCTACATGCACTGAGGGGAGGGGGCAGTTACTGACCTATTAGTTTTGTGAGAAACTAAATGCCTTGACACTAGAGGGGTTCTGATTTAGGAAACTGTGAAACTGGTCCACAAGGTTGACTGTTGATTTTGGCACAATGGGTGTCTGCCTGGGAAGTGTGATGAGCGGCACAAAAATTGTACTTATGTCCATCACCAGATCTCTCTACCTGTAAATTCCACTTATTCACTGTGATAAAGGGGAAATATTTTTGCTTTTGGATTTCAATCAATCAATAAACATTTATTAAACACCTACTATGTTCCAGACACTGTCCTGAGCACTGAAATTGGGAGGCAACAAATATGGCCACCTGCCCAGTTCTTCCCTTAGTCCTGCTTTCCTTCTGTGTCTCTGTGTCTTGGTTGAATAGCATCTACCATATTTTATCCTCATTGTCAGCCCAGAGGAGTGAGGTTCTAGAGTGTAACCTGAGCAGTCTCTGCTATCCTGGGCTTCCTCACCTAGGGCTGGTTCCAGACAAAAGGTAGCATGTTTTCAATGCCCACCTCCTACCCCTTCCTTATGAAGTGATTGTGCAGAAGCTAAGTCTCCTGATAATTAGAGATGTGACAACATCTCTACAGCAGAGAAAAAAGTCAATGTAGGTCTTAGTTAGGAAGCCACAGGTCAGATAGTACATACCTCCTTCCTGGAAATGTGGAGGCTGGTGGGGGAGGAGTGCTGAGGGAGTTATTTAAGGATTAATGTACTTCCCCTGTGTCAAATCATCCCAATTTGATCATATCTAAATTCTTTTCTTTTTCAGAAAGGGGGAGGGGAGATGCTGGCAAGGACTTTATAAGGGGACTCTAGGCAACAGCCCCACCCTTCAGGCTGTGAGGGCCTGCTGAGGAAGAACTAAGTATTCATGAAAGCAGTGTTAGCTGGAGCTTATCACTGGTTGCCCTGGTGACTTGTCTGTTACCAAGGAAATCTGGTATCTTGAGTTGCTGGCCCTGATGTTAGTTTTTTCATTATGATGATCTCTCAGCCAAGAGGAGAAAATGAGTTCTTCTCCTCTTTGCTCTGAGTGGCCAAATAGGCACAGACTTAAATCCCTAGGGAGTATAATGTAACAGGAGATACTGAACATATCCCCAAATTCCTGCAAGCCAGAGATAGATTCATATAAAAGTTAGCTGTAAAACAATTTGAATAAGAAGACATGTAAAACCAGTAGTGGCTATAAGAATTGAGTCAGGAAGAAGAATCACGCCATCCATCATTCATTCCAGGACTTAAGTGATCACCTCCTAGCAAGGTATACACGAATCTGTCCATGGTCCTGAAATCTTGCTAAAATGTTGAATTTTCCAAGAGGATCTCTGAATGTTAAGGAATGTCCTGCAGATCACAAGAGCTTACAAGATTACAATTATCCTTTCATATACCCTATTCAGTCTTCACAAGCCTCCTGGGAGAGTTCTCATCCTAATTTCCAGGTAGAGAGTGCAAGTATTATGGCGCTTATTGACCAGATGAAGGAATAGAGGCTCAGAGAAGGGAAATGTCCTGCCTGGAAAGAATGCTAGTCTCAGGATAACCCTGGGGCTGAGGTTAGGTCACACAGCTAGTAGATGCTTCATTCCACACCTGTCTCAGCCTTCACCCTCCTGACCTCCAGAAACCATGCTGTTGGGGACTAAATCCTTGCAGTTTTGGAATCCTTCCCCTCACCCATCCAATCAGGCCCCCTTCTTGGTGAGTAAACACAAATTCACTTAGACCACTCTATCTAACCAGCCCTATCCCAAACCATTCTTGCCCTCTTCTCTGCCTGCAAATTCTACTCATTCACTATGATGCAGAGGAAAAGCCTCTGGTTTTAGACTTCAGTCAATAAACACTTATTAAATGTTTACCAGGTACCAGGCACTGTCCTAAGCACTGGGATGGGGAGGCAACAAGCAGAGCCTCCTCCCCAGGCCCTTTCTTAGCACCATTTTACTTCTAAATATTGGTTGAATTAACATCTACCATATTTTATGGCCACTGAAGGTTCAGAATGGAAAAGATTTAGAGTATAATAGGAACAAAGTCTGAAATCTGGGGATCTCTGATCTAGGACTGGACCCAGAAAGAAAATGACATATTTTCAATGCCCCCTACCATCCTCTTCCTTCTGAAGAACTATGCAGAAGCTATATCTACTGCTAATTGAAAGGTGATGTGACAAGGTCTCTACAGCAGGGGAAAAGTCAATATAGGTCTCAAGTCAGTTATGCACAGGTCAGATGGTACATCCCTCTCTCCCAGGAATGTGGAGGTTGGTGGGTGAGGACTGCTTTAAGGATTAATGCACTCCTGCTGTGTTAATTCATCCCAATTTCACTATATCCTAATTCTTTTTTTTTCCTGTGGGTATGGGGGACAGGGGAGTGCTGTCAGAGTCTTTGGAGGAGGATAGGATCCCAATATGGGCTCTAGGCTGCAGCCCCACCCTTCAGGAGTGAGGCCCTGCTGAGGGAGAATTGTATTGTTGAAAGCTGTATCAGTGGGGCCCTATCTCTGGTTGTCATGGTAACTTGTCTGTTACCAAGGAAATCTTATCCTGAGTTGCTGGCCCTGAAGCTAGCTCCTCATTAGGCTGGTATTATAATGATCCCTCAGCCAAAAGGAGGAGGGGGGCTTCTTTCTTTGCTCTGAGCGACTAACTCAGATTTAAATCTCTAGGTACTATGGTTTAATGGGAGATAAAAAAATATCACGAATATATATATGACTGAGAGAGAGAGAGAGAGAGAGAGAGAGAGAGAGAGAGAGAAGCTAACAGCAGAACAGTATGTAAAAGAAGATATACAAACCAGCTGTGGCTACAAGAACTGAGTTAGGAGAAGGAAAAACGTGGAATCCATCATTTTATGCATGGACTCAATGAGCCCCTCCTAGCCAGGTGTCCATAAGTCTGCCTCTAGGCCAAATATATACTGGAAAACTTGAATTTCCTAAGAGAAAGAGAGAAACAGCTACATGGAGCAGGCATCAGAGAGATTGAAGGTAGGAAACAAGCCGAGCCAGAGATAGATTCATATAGAAGCTAGCTTTAAGGATTACAAAGAACCTTTCCCATGCCTCTTTTGATCTTCACCAGATCCCTCTAAAAGCTCTCACCCTAATTTCCAAGTGGAAAGTGCAAGTCTTATGGAGGAAAAGAGGCCCAGAAAAAGGAAGTGACCTGCCTAGAAAGGGATTTGGTTTGGGGCTAGTCATGGGGGTAGGGTTAGGTGACACAACTAATAAGAGCTTCACTTATAAGCACAAAGTCCCCCAGCCCACTGTATTTAGCCAGCCCCATGCCAAGCCATGCTTCCCTTCCTCTCCAGGCAGACAACCAGGCCCTGGCTTTGCCATCTTCCCTGGGAAGGTAGCAGACAGAGTTTAGGAGCTTTCCCTGAGACCCTTACATACTTCTCTGCCACCTAAGTAAACAGAAGAAATGTGAAAACTCTGGGCTTCCTTCATTGCTTTGTTGATTGTCTAGGCCCAAGTGAGTGGTGTAGAAATGTTAACAAAAAAGATTAAATTTGAACACATTTGGTAGGTTCCCCCCACCCCCTTCAGTTATTAATAAACATTTATGGCACACCTCAGAAGTCACTCAATCTCTCCCCCTTCTGATCTGTAAAATGGGCTCAGGGTCAGTGCCCTCTTCTCTTCCAAGGCTGTCTGAACCAACTGGTTCACAATCCTTACAGCCTTGGGATCCCAGCTGATATCAGCTAGCACTTGAAGGCTAGTAAAGCCTGTGTGTAACATGGGGTGTGGATGAAGCCAGTCTCCTAACCTTCTCCAGCCCCTCTTCCAATAGTCTTACCTCCGTTGGGTAAAAATCCATGGAAATTGAATGAGAAATCCAGAAGTGTGAGCTAGATGCGAACCAGACCCAGGCATCATCTCTGGCATGTTTACTAAGTGTCACAGGAAGTCCATGCAGATGGGTGAGGAATGTGGTCAGGTCCCTGGCAGGTCTGAGAAACCCAGAGCCAGTTTGGGCTCAAGACATTTCAGTTTTCAGCAGTTCATTGGTAGAAGCCTCCAGCCATGTCCTTCAGCAGGGATCACTTGGGGAGGGGGTAAGGAGGCCCAGCCTCTCAGTCTCCTCTCCCTCCTTTTCATCAGTTTCCTAGCAGTGCCCCAGAAGGCAGCAGGGAGAGTCTGCATCAGGGGGAGAGGGCAGATTCCACACCATGAGGACAAGCAGAGGAAGGCTCTACAAGGGGCCCAGCAGAAAAGCTACACCCTAAGTAAGGAGAATATCTTGAGGATCCAGCAAAAGGACTTCAGGGAACTGGCTGTTAACCCTTTGCCACCTGGGTTCTCTGCTCTGGAGCCCACTTTCTCCTGGTCTCTGAGTGTACTAGAGGCTAGCCCTGGGGGTTGGAGTCAGCTTTGTGCCACTTCTACCACTGCATTAACTACACTTTCTGAACACTAAGAAGGTCAGCTTAGCTAAGTGATATCAACTGATGTTCATGGGGAAACACACTAGTGGAAACTCATGAATCATAACATTGCCCCAAGCCCTTATGGTTGTGTCTAGTACACAGAAGGGGAGATATAAAGAGATGCCCCCTGGGACCTGCCCTGCCCCAGTGTGAGTGAGGATTGGGCTAACAGCTTCAGGTCTGGGCTCCTCATGCATAACTCCCCTGACTCTCACAACCTCCCTGGGATGTATTATTATCTCTGTTTTAAATCTGGGGAAACTGAGGCTCAGAAAAGTCCAGTGATATATGCCTGGTTCCCCAGCTGGTTAGTGCCAGAGATGGCATTTTATCCCATGTTTCCTCAGACCTCACATCCACACCCATCACTCTTTCAACTACAACATACTTTTTCTTTCCTTTTTCTTTAAGGAGTTTTTAAAAAAATCAGTCATTTTGTAACATTCCCCTTCTCATTTCAACTGTCACTTAAAAGAATTTTATAAAAATATGCCACATTATGGTCTACCATCCATGTAATCACTGCTGCAATGGAAGTTGATGCTAGTGGGGCACTTGGGTCCAAGACTTCTGAACTGCAGTAAGTTATACCAATCCAGCCTCTGCATAGGACCCAACATTTAAAAAAAATATAATTACCTGGACATCTTTTTCTTAATGACCCAAATTTCTCCCAATATGTCTTTTCCTTCCCCCTCTATAGGAGACATCCCATATAGCAATATTTTAAAAATATTTTTAAAAATATTACTGCATAATGGAGAAACAGTAATCGCTTATGAGTAGGTTCAATGAACAAAGCAAAAGTAACAGTATTACCTAAACTAATTTACTTATCCAGGGCTGTGCCAGACTACCAAAGGAATATTTTAGAGAGCTAGGAAAAATGATAAACACTTTGATATGAAAGAAGAAAATGTCAAGAATTTCAAGTGTAATGAAAATAGTGTAGCCAAGAAAGAGGTTTGGTAATATTAGTACCAATCCTGAAGGATGTGAATTGAGCATGACCTGCAGATACTTTCTTATTACACTGCTATTCAAGGGAGAATTCAAACTAGGAACATCCTAGAATTCCTGATTCACGATGGGGCCTTTATATAAGGGAATTTTGACATGTAGGAGAACAGAGAGCTTGTGACACTTTATTAAGCATTGTATCCCAGTCATGAAGTGTTGTTGATTTCTGCATGCCCTGAAAGATGGTCTCATCTCCCCCTCTCTATTTCTTTAGTCGAAAAAAAAGAAAATATTTACTTTTATCCCCCCAGAATGAAATACATCTCATTTCAACAGCTTTATATGCTGAGTAATAAGATAGCTTCAATTTATGATACACAGAATAATTTTAACTTTGTAGAGCTTCAGCTAACTGTAAAAGACTTGTTGCTTTCACATAATCATTTAATACTCACGTTTCCATAGATGTTCTTTAGACTTTTGTAGACAAACATTGAAATTGAATTTCAGTTTCATGGCAGAAGGAAAATTTTAACAGAATAATTTTCTTAACATTAAAGCAATGAACAAAAACCAGTTTTTTACAGTGTAGGAACTATTGAGGTTTAGAGTTTAGGGGTGCTTGAGACCCCAAAATACCAACACATCAGTGCCTGCCAAATTAATTCGATTCAAGCCTTATCTCAGACAAAGCAAAACAAAATTTATTAAAGATTCGCCATAATGGGTAGGCTCTTAAAGAGCCTAAGTAATTGTGATGCTTGTATTGACAAGCAGGCCACAACAATATGACACAGACTGAGTCTGAGCTAGATTGGATCTGAGTGCCTTAATTGAGGCAAGATGGATCTTATAGAGAGAGAGACTGTGAGGAGGTTCTAGAGGTGGTCTAGAGGAGGAGTTTGTGGAGGGTGTTGAGGAGGAGTCTAAGGAGGATCTTGATGGGACTGAGGATTCCAGACTGCTGGAATCAGCTTAAGGGTGGGAAATAGCTGAAGGCTACTTGGAAATGACAGACAATGGAGGGCTAGGCTAGTTTAAGGGTAACAGATTTGGGTATATATATTTTGATAGGATCAAGGGTGAGGAGTAGCTGGACAATGAAGGGCTAGGCTAGGTTAAGAGTAACCGAAATTTGGGCCTAGGATAATGAAAAGCTTATGGCCTCAGGCAAATGCTTCATCAAATGGGAAGATTCAAGGAGAATTCAAGGGGGTTCCCAGAGCATGTACCCCATCAGAAACATTCAGAGTAACTGTCCTGGGTATATGACATTACACTTTCTCAGGTGCCTTATACCAAAAAGTCTTAGGTGGCAGATGGAACCTAGCTGCTTTCTAATGCCTTTGGGGCAAAAAATAGGTATGCATATGCAAAGGATCCAACATTTATCAAAAATAAATTAATATCAAACATACCATATGCCCTGAAATGCGGTTACAATTTCAGATTAATGGACATGCAGGGTCCAAAAATAAAATGTTATGAAATATTGATTAGTGCCATAAACATATAAGTAAAACCTTTATCACCTTGTTGGGGTTCAGGATTGGGAGAGCTGGTTCAGATTTTTTGAAAGAATTCAATCAGATCTTCTCTTTTATTTTTTTAAATTAAGTTTTATGTTTGTTTTTAGTTTACATCATTCATTTCCACAAGATTTTGAGTTACAAATTTTCTCCCCATTTTTCCCCTATCCACCATCCTAAAACAGATATCCCACTGAATATCCCCTCCCCCAACTTGCTCTCTTCTATATCTTCCCCTATTCCCCCTTTGACTTTGCAGTAGGGAACGGTGGATCTCTAAGTCCCAGTGCCTGGATATGTTATTTCCCAGTTGCATGTAAAAATAATAATAATAATAATAATAATAATAATAATAATAATAATAATAATATATTTAAATATTTGATTTTAAACCTTTGAATTCCAGATTATTTCCCTTCCTCCTTTGTCACCCACCCTTACAGGGAAGAAAAGCAATTCAATATAGGTTGTATATGTGCAGATATGCAAAACATTTCCATAATGAATATATTATGAAAGACTAACTATATTTCCCTCCATCCTATCCCATCCCACACTTGGTCTATTCTCTACTTTGATCCTCCCCCTTTTCAAAAGTGGGTGATTCCAACTTCCCTCTCCCCCGAGCCTGCCCTCCCTTTCATCATCCCCCTCCTAATCCCCTTCCCCTGTACTCTCCTGTAGGGTGAGATACCCTATTTAGTGTGTATGTCATTCTCTCTTTAAGCTAAATTCAATGAGAGTAAGGTTGACTCATTCACTTTTGTCTTCCTGTTCTTCCTCTCCATTGTAACAGTTTTCCCTTGCCTCTTCTATATTAGAAAATTTACCCCATTTTGTCTCTCCCCATCTCCTCTCATTATACTCCTCTCTCACCTCTTAATTTCACCTTTTAAGTATCATCTCTTCCTATTCAATTGGTCCTGTGCCCTCTGTCTATGTATACCTGTACTCATATATATACACACTCATATGTAATTATACACCCATATACCCTCCTATATAGACATATTTCCATACATATTTCTATTCCCTTCAACTATTCTCATACTGAGAAAAGTTTCATAAGTTACAATTATGATTTTTCCATGTAGGAATGGAAATAGTTCAACTTTGATAAGTTCCTTATTATTTCTTTTCCCTGTTTACCTTCTCATGCTTCTCTTGCTTCTTGTATCTGAATATAAAATTTTCTATTCAACTCTGTTTTTTTCATCATGAATGCTTGAAAGTCCTCTATTCCATTGAATGACCATATTTTCCCCTGAAATATGATACTCAGTTTTTTCTGGGTAGGTGATTCTTAGTTTTAATCCCAGTTCATTTGACTGCTGTAATATCATATTACAAGCCCTTTGACCCCTCAGTGTAGAAGCTGCCATATCCTGATTGTGTTTCCACAATATTCAAATTGTTTCTTCTTGGCTGCTTGTAATATTTTCTCCTTGATCTGGGAATTCTGGAACTTGGCTATAATATTCCTAAGAGTTTTCTTTTGCTGATATTTTCAGGAGGTGATTGGTGAGTTCTTTCAACTTGTATTTTGCCCTCTGGTTCTAAAACATGAGGGCAATTTTCCTTGAGAATTTCTTGAAGAATGATTTCTAGGTTCTTTTTTTGATCATGGCTTTCAGGTATTCCAATAATTTTAAAATTATCTTTCCTGAATCTTTTTTACAGGTCAGTGGTTTTCCCAATGAGATATTTCACATTGCCTTCTATTTTTTCATTTGTTTGGATCTGTTTAATAGTATCTTTATTTCTCATAAAGTCATTAGCTTCCATTTTCTCCCATCTAATTCTGAAGGAATGATTCTCTTCAGTGAGCTTTTGAGATTCTTTTTCCATCTGGCAAATTCAGCCTTTTAAGGCATTCTTCCCCTCATTGCCTTTCCTTGAGAATTTCTTGAAGTATGATTTTTAGGTTCTTTTTTGATCATGGCTTTCATGTAGTCCAATAATTTTTAAATTATCTTTCCTGTATCTATTTTCCAGGTCAGTGGTTTTTCCCAAGAGATATTTCACATTGCCTTTTATTTTTTTCATTTCTTTGGATCTGTTTAACAGTATCTTGATTTCTCATAAAATCACTAGCTTCCATTTGCTCCAATCTAATTATGAAGAAATGATTCTCTTCAGTGAGCTATTGAGATTCTTTTTCATTTGACAAATTTGGGTTTTTAGGCATTTTTCTCCTCATTGGCTTTTTGAGCCTCTATTGCCATTTGAGTTATTATATTTTAAAGGTGTTATTGTCTTCAGTCAGGTTGTTGACTCTCATTTCATAATTTTCTTGCATCATTCTCATTTATCTTCCCAATTTTTCCTCCACTTCTCTTATTTGCTTTTCAAATTCCTTGTTAAGCTCCTCTATGGCCTGTAACCAGATCATATTTTTCTTGGAAGCTTTTGGTGCAGGAGTTCTGACTTCATTTTCTTCCTCCTGTTCTGTGCTTTGATTCTTTTTGTCCCCAAAATAAGAGTCTAATGTTGGATTGCTTTGTTTGCTTTGCTTCCTTTGCTTGCTCATGTTGCCACTCAATAATTTGACTTTTGAGCTTTTTGACACAATAGAACTCTGCTACCAGAGAGGGGAGCTTTTTCCCAATCAGTGAAGTTTTCTCATGTGCTGGAGCTATTAGTTGGCTGCCCTGTCTGAAGCCTCCATGTGCTCTGGCAAGCTGGTCACAAACCCAGGACCTCCACCCTGTGATCCAGGACCAAGCAGGTTAAAGCAAGAGCTATTACCCCTCATACTGGTTGCTTGGTCCCCCTACAATCTGCAGGCAAAGAGCTCTGAAGCAGCCATGAAGAGACAGCTGCATGGCCACCACTCCTCAGTTGCTTCTCCCTCAAGGGGACAAAGGCTGGACCACACGCATTGGATTCCCAGTTGTCAAAGTCCACACTGCCCTGATGTTTCACTTTGTGCTTTGAATCTATGGGTTGATAATTCTGGAAACTGCCATAGCTGCTGGTGATCTGAAGTCCCTCCGGCTGGCAGCAGGCTGTGGCTGTCTTGAGTCCCCATCCAGTTGACACTGTATTAGAACAGCCTGGATCTGGACTCTGTCAGTCCCACACCCCATTTCTTCCCCTACCCAGGCCTCAGTTTTCCTCCTAAAGTGAAGTAAGATGCTAGAAATAATGTTCAAACTCCATACCAGGTTAACTTTCAAAAATGAGAATTCAAACCTAAGCTTGGGTTATAGGACAGCTTCAAGGGGCCAGGCATCATGAGACTCAATTTCTATCAATCACTATTTGTGAGCAGAACTTAAACTGGCTTTTGTGGTAGGGGAGGGGACAGGGTGAAGTTGGTCCTTAAAATCTTTGTTTCCTTGACAGTTTATAGTCCAAAAAGTCGATACTTTTCTGAAAATGTATTTGTATATATATATATGTACACACACATATATTTTTCTGCCACAAAATTGTATGATGAAGTAGAGAATTACATTTTCCCTTTATGAATGTTAGGGAAGATTGATGTGGATACAAAGGGAAATAGGGGCAGCTAAATCCCTCAGTGAGTTCCAGGTGCTGGTCCAAGCAGTACATTTTACCAGAGGGTGATATCCTGAGAGCAAAGGATTAATGTTATGCCAAGCTAAGGGCACAGCCTGCTTGTTAAACCTTAACTCTGGAAAACGGGGTATCTCCAAAATATTTTTACATCATCCCATTAGACTTAGCCATGTTGTTGTTGTTGTGTTGTTTAATCCTGTATGACTCTTCCTGACCCCATGCACCATAGAAGGCCAGGCCCTTCTGTTCCCCACTATCTCTCCAAAGTATGTCCAAGTTTGTTTCATATGGGGCCAAATCTTCCCTGCCCTTTCTCCCAGGCTGCTTGCAGGCCCTGAGCTGTTAGGTGGGGTCCTTTTTTCATTATTGCATAAGAGGCACATCTCTACCAGCTACCCTGTCAAACCCAACCACATGCTGGATAGAACTGGGGAGGCAGGAGCTCCCAGTGAAGGAGGCACCCAAGGTGTGCTCACTGACCAACAGCCTGTGTCAAGCACCTATTTAAACTGACCCGTGACCTAATGGTGGGATGCTTGGGGGCTTGTGCTCAGACCCCAATTCCAAGACCTTATTTCTCCCTAGCCTCAAAACACTGTCCCTGGCTGTTTCTCCCCAGCCCAAGGACAGTACACCTAGCAATTACTCATGAGTAGGTTCTAGCAAAACACCTCTCTCTCCCTGATGTAGTAACAAAAAAAAAATCATTGGGCTAAAAGTCCACCAACAATTTCAGTTTTCCACAGCTGTGGCATCCTTCTATTTCAGTATCCAGTCGACTCTGACAGTCTCTTTTCTTGGGCACTTAAAATCCTAGATAAAATCTGTTCTCAGGTCTGATCTAAAGTCCCACCCTTTTGAGAATGGCTACCATTTGGGGACTTGGGAGTCTGTATTTTGTTGTCAATTCACTGCTTACAGTTCTTAGCAAGACTGCGATTTAAAGCACAGAGATATATCCTTTCCAATCTTGTCAAATGAAGCATTTTGTAATAAAATAAATACTTTAAATACCCTGCCCAGGAAAGAAATAACAATACTGTACTCAAATGATCTGAAGTCACTGTGTGGGAGTTTTTATAATTCCTAATTTTGACCCTGTAAGATTGATAGATGTTCCAGACCTTTCACTTTTTCTCTGGGGTTTCCTCTTTCCTTTCCTGAGATTTAATTCATAACATCAACTGTATGTTAGAAAATTTTAGGGATGTAACAAGCTTCATGGCATAACTAATAGGTGGTGTTTACTTTAAGGCTATTAAAACATTTTGCATTGTGGGCTCATTTGGTCCTCACTACAATCAGCCAAGCTAGTTGCTATTCTGTAAAGCTAAGCACAAGCAGCTTTCCAGATGACTGCTGCTGTGAGCAGCTTTCAAGGTTCTGATTACACAGTATAGTGAACTCTATTTATTTAATAACAGATCAGAGCAAAACATTCAATCAAAATCAACATTCAGAATGTTGCAACTTATTACAGAAAATCAAAATACAGCATTCATCATGTCACAACTCAACAAATTATCACTAAAATGGCCACATAGTTTTCACCAAAGTGGTCACATAGTTTTAAACAAAGTACATTCATTTAGCCAATCACAAAATCCTTAATTCAATCACAAAATAAAAAAGTCAAAATTCTCCACCCCTAGGTCATAGTAAATCATAATCTTCTCAGTCAGTACACAGTATCCAAATAAAGTCTTCTAAGGCTTGACTTAAGGCTGGCTCTCAGCTTTCATGGTTCCTCTTCCATGGTTCCAGCTCCAACTCTCACTTGGGTTCAAAGTCAGGCATCTCCCAGTTCCTTGACCAGTTCTTTGTGCATTTCCCATTCCATATTGAAGTTCATAGTGTCCAGTCCGCCCCAAATCCTTTCACAGTTATTGTTTCTGGAAAGACAAAGCTTGACAGAGGCACAATAATATTCATACATATTGCCGGCACCATCATCAATTCACTATTTACCTGTGAAATCAACTCAGACCCACCAACATGGTCTGAAAACTCAACACAAATCATCAACATAGAAATTAACACAGACACACAAACAAGGTCCAAGAAGTCAGCACAAATCATCAGTAAAATCCCAGGACCTCCAAACCCTCCTCCAGGACTTTAACATACAACCAGCAAATCCTCTTTCAGGGCTCCCAGTAAGGTCCCAGCACTTCTGTACAAAGTATCACAGACAAACATCAACACAGACAGAGCAGACAAACAGAATGCCAGGATACCACAAGTTTTCTCCTTCTTGACTCTGCCACCACAAGAATCCTTTCTTCAGTTCTTCCATCTCAAACCCTGGGGCTCCCCTTATATATGGTCATTAGCTCCTCCCGAGGAGTTCACAAGTTCTAGGGTTCATAGGTTGTGGAGTTTACATGTTCTGTTTCTTAACAGACTTGATCCAAGGCTCAAAAGAAGCTTGAACTGAAAGAAGGTTGTTAATTCAATAGCTGAAACAAGGTGTGAAGTACTTCTGTGCTTGCCATTACATATTCTCATTTTTCCTTTTAGAACAGAGGACTGTGAGGTCCAGAAGGCTCAAAATATGGCTCAGGGTCACTAACCTAGTTAGGTGTCTAAGGTAAGACTGGAATTCAGCTCTTTCTGAGTCTACACCCAGGACTCTAAGCCCAGAGGTACAATAGGTCCCAACAGAAAGATCGGTGAGGGGTCTGAGAAAACCAGAAAACACTTGGGCATGCACATTGTTTTTTTCTCAAATGCTTTATTAACTTCTGGTTTGCATCATTCATTTCCATCAGATTTTGAGTTACAGTTTTTTCCCCATTTTTCCCATACCCACCACCCCAGAAGAGCAGTCCCACAGGATATGCCCTCACCCCATCTGCTCTCTCCCATATCTTTTCCCATACCCCCTTTGACTTTTCCAGTAGGGCAAGGTGAATCCTAGTGCCCCAATGCCTGCACATCTTATCTCCCAATTATATGCACAATAGTATTAATCATAGTGTTTATATATTTTTTAAAATTTTGTTTTAAAAGGAAGATAAACAACTCCATATATACTGTACATGTGTAGCTATGCAAAACATTACCATAGTAGATATGTTGTAAAAGACTGACTATATTTCCCTCCCTCCTATCCCACCTCCCACCTGGTCCACTCCCCACTTTGGTCCTGTCCTTTTTCAAAAGTGGGTGCTTCCAACTCCCCCCCCCCCAGCTTATCCTCCCTTCCATTGATCCCTTTCTCATCCCCTTCTCCCCTACTCTCCTGTAGGGTGAGAAACCATATTTAGTATGTATGTCATTCTCTCCCTGATCCAAATTCAATGAGGATAAGGTTTTGCCTTTTTGCCTTCCTGTTCTTCCCCTCCCTTGTAATCATTTTCCCTTGCTTCTTCTATATAAGATAGTTTACCCCATTCTGTCTCTTCCAATCTCCTCTCATTATATTCCTCTCTCACCTCTTAATTTCACCTTTTAAGTATCATCCCTTCCTATTAAATTCGACCTGTGCCCTCTATGTATACCTGAAAACATATATGCACACATTCACATATGTATTCATATGCCCATATACATTTCTTTAACTATTTTCATACTGAGAAAAGTTTCATCAGTTACAGTTATCATTTTCCCTGTAGGAATGTAAATAGTTCAACTTTGGTAAGTTCATAGTGATTTCTTTTCCATGTTTACCTTCTCAAGCATCTATTGCTTCTTGTATCTGAATGTCAAATTTTCTATTCAACTCTATTTTTTTCATCAAGAATGCTAGAAAGTCCTCTATTCCACCGAATGACCATATTTTCCGCTGAAACATGATACTCAGTTTTGCTGGGTAGGTAATTCTTGGTTTTAATCCCAGCTCCATTGCCCTCTGGAATATCATATCCCATGCCCTTCAATCCCTCAGTGTAGAAGTTGCCAGATCCTGTGTTATCCTGATTGTGTTTCCACAATATTAATATTGTTTCTTCTTGGCTGCTTGTAATATTCTCTCCTTTATCTGGGAATTCTAGAACCTGGCTACAATATTCCTAGGAGTTTTCTTTTTGGGATCTTTTTCAGGAGGTGATCTGTGGATTCTTTCAACCTTTATTTTACCCTCTGTTTCTAAAACATCAGGGAAATTTTCCTTGAGAATTTCTTGAAGGATTGTTTCTAGGTTCTTTCTTTGATCATGGCTTTCAGGTAATCCAATAATTTTTAAATTATCTGTCCTGGATCTATTTCCCAGGTCAGTGGTTTTTCCCATGAGATATTTCACATTGCCTTCTATTCTTTCAGTTGCTTGGATCTGTATAACAGCATCTTGATTTCTCATAAAGTCACTAGCTTCCATTTGTTCCAGTCTAATTCTGAAGGAATGAATCTCCTCAGTGAGCTTTTGAGATTCTTTTTCCATCTGGCAAATTCTGCTTTTTAAGGCACTCTTCTCATTGGCTTTTTGAGCCTCTTACGCCATTTGAGTTAGTCTATTTTTTTTTAAAGCAATTGGGGTTAAGTAACTTGCTCAAGGTTACATGGCTAGTCATTATTTATGCGTGGGTGCTCATTTTCTGAGGCCGGATCTGATCTCGGGTCATCCCAACTCCGAGGCCGGCGCTCTTACTCACTGCGCCACCTAGCCGCCCCCTTTAGGGCAATTGGGGTTAAGTAACTTGCCCAAGGTTACACGGCTAGGTTTTTGTTTGTGTGGATTAAGTGTCGGAGGCCGGCTCCGAACTCAGGTCCTTCTGATTCCAGGGCCGGCGCTCTATTCACTGCGCCGCCTAGCCACCCCTAAATGACAGTTTTCTATAGTCAAATAATATATACACTGGAATCTATTTTTTAATGAGTTATTTTCCTCAGTCAGGCTGTTGACTCTCATTTCATACTTTTCTTGCATCTTTATCATTTCTCTTCCCAATTTTTGCCCCACTTCTCTTATTCACTGTGCCACCTATCCTCCCCCTCTTATCTGCTTCTTAAGGTCCTCTATGGCCAGTAACCAGCTCGTATTTTCATTTGGGGCTTTTGGCACAGGATTTCTGACCTCACAGTCCACCTCCTGTTCCATGCTTTGATCCTCTTTGCCCCCAAAATAGGAGTCTAATGTTGAAATTTTCATTTTATTTTGTTTCCTTTGCCTAAGCATGTTGCCACTCAATTACTTGACTTTTACACTTGTTGCCACAGTAGGACTGTGCTACCAGCCAGAGGAGCTTCTGTCCCAAACATTGGTTGGCTTCTGTGAAGCTTCCACATACTCTGGCAAGCTGGATACCCACCCCAAGCCCTCCACCCCAGACTGCAATCCAGATCCAAGAAGGATAAAGCAAGAGCAATTACCCCTCATACTGATTGCCAGATCCCCCTACAGTTTGCAGGCCAGGAACTGAAGTTGCAACATGGCAATGTGGTGCAAGCTGCGCCAGTTCCTCAGTGGCTTCTTGCCCCCAGTGGAAAGAGGCCACACAGTCTCCCAACCAGTCCCAAAGTCCACAGGGCACTGACCACTCACTTTGTCCTAGGCATCTATGTGTTAATTATTCTGGAAACACCACAGCTGCTGGTGTTCTGGGGTCCCTCCAGCCAGCTGCTCGTCCAGCTGCCCTGGAGCTAAAACCTCCAACTCATGTGGTCCTGGGCTCGGTTCCCAGAGTGCTGTGCTGGCTGCTCCCTGCTGGGCTGCCAGGCAGTCCTCAGCGGGAGGTTAGCTTCTCTGTGTCATTTTTTGGGTTCTGGAGCTCCAGAGGCATTCAGAGTCCTCCTTTTACATAATTTTGAAGTGGTGTGGGCGAGCGCCCCATGGAAGTGCTGTTTCTACTCTGCCATCTTGACTCTGCCCTATGCATATTAAGTTTTATTTCTTAGGTCAATTGCATGAATGTCTAGGGAGAGATAGGAGAATGGCTAAATAAGCTGTGGTATATGATTGTAATGTAATATTGTGCTATAAGAAATGACAAACAGGCAGATTTCAGAAAAACCTGGAAAGTCTTAAATGAACTGATGTATAGTGAAGAACATCACACAACCTCATCTTTTCTTACCTGCACAGTAGAACCAGGAGAGCATTGTAGACAGTAACAGCAATATTGTTAGATGAAAAATTCTGAATGACTTAGTTATTCTCAGCAGTACAATGATCCAGGATAATTCCAAATGTCTAATGATGAAGCATACTATCTGTCTCCAGAGAAAGAACTGATATTGATTAAATACCGAATGAAGTATTCTATTTTTTACTTTTTCTTTATTTTTTTTTCTTTTCTTGAATCATCTTATACAAACTGACTAATGTAGAAATGTTTTACTTAATTGCAAAAAATCCAACATCCAAACATAATTATAATAAGTAGAATTTATTTCAATAAAATATATATTGACACTGTGAAGATCTTCCACATTGACATTTGGGTTTGGAACCACAAAAAAAGATCTTGGAATGCAATTAGGCCCATAAATTCACAAGTAAACCCATTCTTTAGAGGCATAGAGAGGAGGTCTTCATTCCAGGAGTGTGTAAACCCACTTTTTTAAATGTAACCAAGCATGGTCCTTTGATCCCATGCTGTTGCCAGTTCAATAAACAATGATGTGATTTCTGTTCTGTTCTTTGTTCTATGCTTATAAAAATTAGTTGCATCTTCATTTTGACATAAACTGAGGTAAACCATTGACACTTTTATTGACAGCTATACACATCACTCTTTACAGATTTTATCTTGCTCAGAGAGAACATGCTTCAGTTTTTTTGTTCAATTTTACTTGTGTCATAGTCCCTCCAACCTCCATGGCTTTTCAACTTCCTTTTATGTGCTGTTTTCTCCCACTAGAAGGTAAGCATTTGGAAGACAGCGACTGTCTTTCTTTTTGCTTGTATTAATATTCCCCATGCTCAGCACAGTGCTTGACACATAGGATACACGTGTGGACTAACTGACTGTCTCACACAACCTCAACTTTTCTCACCTGGACAATTGCAATAGACTCCCAACTGGTCTCTGTGCCTCATGTGTCTCCCCTCTGCAATCCCTCCTGCACTCAGCTTTACAAAGCATCCTCAGTTCCACGTCTGCTCAGGTCAATGCCATGTCTAATAAAGGACCAACAATGCTCTATTCTCTAGCACCTCTGGGATTGACCACTCCTCTCTTTGCACTGAATGCCATTCCTAACCTCACTATAATCTACCTATCTAGTCTTTTCTTGTATGATTCCTTTTCATGAATTCAGTAATCCAAGCAAATTTGTCTTCTTGTTTTTTTTTTATCTGTGACATTTTATTTCCTACTTTCATGCCTTTGCAAAGTCTATTTCCTATGCATAGAATGGATTACCTCCTCAGCTCTGTAGTTTAGAATCCCTTTTTTCCTTCAAAGCTCAGATAACATGCCACTTCATTCTATATATGAGGCCTTTCCAGTTCCCTCCCTGCTTATTAAAAACCTTCACCCATTTCCTTGCTTTTTTGATGTTTTGTATATACATATCAAATAGATCATACAATATAGTATAATATCATGTGTGTGTGTGTGTGTGTGTGTGTGTGTGTGTACATGTGTGTGATATTAGAATGCAAGTTCAAATTCTATCAGGGCAGAGGTCTTTAATTTTTTTCTTTACATCCCCAGTGCCTAAGGCAAATCCTGGAACACAGAAGATTTTAAAAAATGCTTATTGAGCAGTAAATTGTCTTCTAAGAAAATAACAAGGTCATTCACTGACATCTCTTGACCAAGACAGATGGTCAAGACAGATGTTTCTGGTCACTGATAATTTCAAGACAAATTTGCCATTTTGTGTTCAATTCAATTATTACAGTTTAAGTCTGTCAACCCATATCCAAATCTTTCCATTCCATTCTAACTCTTTCCAAAACCTATCTGTATTAGATTTGGGCACATGTGATAACTCACTTTCTGTTAGGGGAGATAGTACTGTCTGAAAAGAAATCTTTCATTTATAAAGTGAAGCAAGTGATGGAATCCTTCAGCACAAATAGGGATTCAGACTAAATCATCACTATTAAAATTGCCTCTTACACTCTTAATCCTGACACAGGAGATAAGATACAGGTTAAGAGTTAGTAGTAGTGTAGATATCACCAAATAGTCTTCACCCTACAGTGGACCTGGTCCCTAGGTACAGATACATTTTTTATTCTTTATATATATATATATATATATATATATATATATATAATATATATATATATATATATATATATACATATTTGAAACATTTAATGTTAAGACCTCGAATTTCAGATCCATTTCCTTCCTCCCTTGTCACTCATTCCCTCTGGGGAGATAAGTAATTCAGTATATGTTGTACATGTCTAGCTATGCAAAACATTATCATAGTAGATATATTGTACAAGGCTGCTTATAATTCCCTCCCACTCATCCCACCCCCCACCTGGTCCATTCCCTACACGATCCTGTCCCTCTCCTATAGTGGGTGCTTCCAACCTCCCCTCCCCCAAGGATCCCCCCATAAATCATCCCTCCTCTCATCCCCCTTCCCCCTATTCTGCTACAGGTTGAGATATCCCATTTAGTATGTATGTCATTCTCTCCCTGAACCAAATTCAATGAGAATGTGGTTTTGCCTTTTTTGCCTTCCTGTTCTCCCCCTCCCTTGTAACCACTTCCCCTTGCTTCTTCTACATGAGATAGTTTACCCTACTCTGTCAATCCCCATCTCCTCTTGCCACTTTCCTCTCTCACCTCATAATTTCATCCCTTGAGTATCATCCCTTCCCAACAAATTCAACCTATGCCCTCTATCCATATATAATTGTAACCATATAAACACACATTCACATATGTATTCATATGACCACACACCCTTCTTCCATTATTTTCATAGTGAGAAGGATATCATCAGTCACAGTTATTGCTTTTCCATATAGGAATGTAAATAGTTCAACTTTGATAAGTTCCTTTTGATTTCTTTTCCCTGATTACCTTCTCAGGCATCTCTTGCGTCTTGTGTCTGGATGTCAAATTTTCTATTCAATTCTGGTTTTTTGCTCAAGAATGCTTGAAAGTCCTCTATTCCACTGAATGACCATATTTTCCCCTGAAACAAAATACTCAGTTTTGCTGGGTAGGTGACCCTTGGGTTCATTCCCAGTTCTTTTGCCCTCTGGAATATCATATTCCATGCCCTTCGATCCCTTAGGAATACCAAGTGGTATAGCACCCAAATTCCTAGAGGAGAAGTTAAAGGAATTAGAGGAAGAAATAGATAGCAAAACTATACTAGTGGGGGACCTTAATCTCCCCCTCTCTGAACTCGATAAATCTAACCTCAAAATAAGCAAGAAAGAAGTTAAGGGGGTGAATAGAATCTTAGAGAGACTAGATATGATGGATCTCTAGAGAAAACTGAATGGGGATAAAAAGGAATTTACTTTCTTCTCAGCAGTACATGGTACATACTCAAAAATAGACCATGTAGTAGGACATAAAAACTGCACAATCCAGTGCAGAAAGGCAGAAATATTAAATGCATCATTCTCAGATCATGATGCAATAAAAATTATATGCAGTAAAGGGCCAGGGAAAGATAGACTAAAAACTAATTGGAAATTAAACAATTTAATCCTAAAAAATTGGTGGGTCAAACAAGAAATTATAGAAACAATAATTTCATTCAAGAGAATGATAATAATGAGACAACATACCAAAATTTGTGGGATGCACTAAAGGCAGTTCTCAGGGGAAGTTTTATATCCCTGAGTGCATACTTAATTAAAGCTGGGAGAAGGGAGGTCAATGAATTGGACATGCAATTGAAAAAGCTAGAAAAAGAACAAATTGAAAACCCCCAATTTAGTACTAAATTAGAAATATTGAAAACCAAAGGAGAGATTAATAAAATTGAGATTAAGAAAACTATTGAATCAATAAATGAAACTAAGAGCTGGTTTTATGAAAAAATCAACAAAATTGATAGACCCTTAGTCAATTTGATAAAAAAAAGAAGAAAACCAAATTATGAGTATCAAAAATAAAAAGGGTGAATCTACCTCCAATGAGGAAGAAATCAAAAAATTAATGAGGAATTATTTTTGCCAATTGTATGCACATAAATACGACAATCTTAGTGAAATGGATGAATATTTACAAAATCACAAGTTGCCCAGATTAACTGAAGAGGAAGTGAATTACCTAAATAACCCCATCTCTGAAAAAGAAATCAAACAAGCCATCAATGAACTCCCTAGGAAAAAATCCCCAGGGCCAGATGGGTTTACTAGTGAATTCTATCAAACATTTAAAGAGCAATTGATTCCAATACTCTACAAACTATTTGGGAAAATTAGTGAAGAAGGAGTCCTACCAAACTCTTTCTATGACACAAATATGGTACTGATTCCTAAATCAGGAAGAGATAAAACAGAGAAAGAAAATTATAGGCCAATTTCCCTCATGAATTTAGACGCAAAAAATTTTAAATAAAATATTAGCTAAAAGACTCCAACAACTTATCACAAAAATAATACACCCTCATCAGGTAGGATTCATCCCAGGAATGCAAGGATGGTTTAATATTAGGAAAACCATCAGTATAATTGAGCATATCAACAATAAAACTAGCAGAAACCACATGATCATCTCAATAGAAGCAGAAAAGGCTTTTGACAAAGTACAACATCCATTCCTATTAAAAACACTAGAAAGTATAGGAATAAATGGAGCCTTCCTTGAAATAGTTGATAGCATCTATTTAAAACCATCAGCAAGTATTATATGCAATGGGGATAAACTAGAAGCCTTTCCAATAAGATCAGGAGTGAAACAAGGGTGTCCACTATCACCCCTCTTATTCAATCTGGTACTAGAAACACTAGCAGTAGCAATTAGAGAAGAAAAGAAATCAAAGGAATCAAATTAGGTAAAGAAGTGACCAAGCTATCACTCTTTGCAGATGATATGATGATATACTTAGAGAATCCTAGAGAATCAAGTAAAAAACTACTTGAGACAATAAATACATTTGGCAAAGTTGCAGGATATGAAATAAACCCACATAAATCCTCAGCATTCCTGTACAACTCTAGTGAAACTCAATAGCAAGAGATAGAAGAGAAATCCCATTTAAAGTCACTGTAGACATTATAACATATTTGGGAATCTACTTGCCAAAACAAACCCAGAATCTATATGATCACAACTACAAAACACTTCTCACACAAATAAAATCAGATCTAAATAGCTGGAAAAATATCAATTGCTCGTGGCTGTGTCGGGCTAATATAATAAAAACGACAATTTTACCCAAACTAAACTATACATTTAGTGCCATACCAATCAATTTACCAAAAAACTATTTTGTAGAGTTAGACAAAATAATAACAAAATTTATTTGGAAAAACAAACGGTCTAGAATATCAAGGGAATTAATGAAAAGAAATGCTAGGGAAGGTGGACTAGCTGTGCCAGATCTTAATTTGTATTATACAGCAGCAGTCATCAGAACTGGTTGGTACTGGCAGAGGTGTAGAGTAGTGGATCAATTGAATAGATTAGGTACAGGAGACCCAGCAGTTAATGAATATCATAATCTACTGTTCGACAAACCCAAAGGCCCCAGTTTTTGGGATAAGAATGCACTATTTGACAAAAACTGCTGGGAAAACTGGAATACAGTATGGCAGAAAGTGGGCATAGATCACTATCTAACACCATATACCAAAATCAAGTCTAAATGGGTGCATGATCTAGGTGTAAAGGATGATACTGTAAGCAATTCGGGAAAGCAAGGAATAGTTTGTCTGACAGACTTGTGGAGAGGGGACGACTTGAAGACCAAACGAGAATTAGAGAGCTTTACAAAATGCAAAATGGATAATTTTGATTACATTAAATTGAAAAGCTTGTGTACAAACAAAGCCAATGTAACCAAGATCAAGAGGGAGGTGGGAAATTGGGAAAGAATTTTTACAACTTGTGTCTCTGATAAAGGACTCATTTCTAAAATTTATAGAGAATTGAGCCAAGTATATTTGAATACAAGTCACTCCCCAATTGATAAATGGTCAAAGGATCTGAACAGGCAGTTTTCAGAGAAAGAAATTAAAGATATCTATAAGCATATGAAGAAATGCTCTAAATCACTATTGTTTGGAGAAATGCAAATCAAAAGAACTGAGATACAACGTCTCCAGTCAGATTGGCTAAAATGACAAAACAAGGAAGTGACAAATGCTGGAGAGGATGTGGACAAATTGGAACACTAATACATTGCTGGTGGAGTTGTGAACTTATCCAACCATTCTGGAGAGCAATCTGGAATTATGCCCAAAGGACTATAAATAATTTAATACTCTTTGACCCAACAATACCACTTCTAGGGTTATATCCCAAAGAGATCATAGAAGTGGAAGAAAGACCTATATGTACAAAAATATTTTAGCAGCCCTTTTTCTGGTTGCAAAGAATTGGAAACTAAAGGGTTGCCCATCAATTGGGGTATGGCTAAACAAGTTGTGGTATATGAGTGTAATGGAATATTATTGTGCTATAAGAAATGAGGAGGTGATGGATTTCACAATTACCTGGAGAGACTTATACAAACTGATGCTGAGTGAGAAGAGTAGAATCAGAAGAAATTTGAATACAATCACAGACATACCATATCTGTGATGACCAACTATGACAGACTGGACTCTTTTCAGCAATGCAGTGATATAAGTCAATCCCGAAAGACTCAAGAAAGAGAGAAATGCACCATCCAGAGATATAACTAGAAAGAACTGAGCCTGAATCCTGATGGAAGCAAACTAAATGATCTTTTTATTTTCATTGCTTGGTTTTATTTCTTCTTTACCATCTTTCATCCCACCTTGTACAATATGCCTTTGTAATTGGAATAATGTCTAATATGAATGTATTTGCAGATCCTATACTGGACTATATGCTGTCGTGGGGGAGGGGGGTGGGAAGTAAAAGAAATTTGAAAATCAAGGAACTATGGAATTGAATCTTGTTAACTGGAACTAAACTAATAAATTAATTTAAAAAACTTAAAAAAAAGAACTTTATCTCATAGAAAGAAATTGAAAAAACCATCAGTGAACTCCCTAGGAAAAAAATCTCCAGGGCCAGATTGGTTTACTAGTGAATTCTATCAAACATTTAATTTAGGGGCGGCTACATGGCACAGTGAGTAGAGTGTTCAGCCCCGGAGTCAGAAGGACCTGAGGTCGGATCCTGCCTCAGACACTTAAGGAACACACAAACAAAAACCTAGCAGTGTGACCTTGGGCAAGTTACTTAACCCCAATTGCCCTCCAAAAAATTTTTTTTAATTTAAAGAGCAATTGATTCCAATACTTTATAAACTATTTGGGAAAATTAGTGAAGAAGGAGTCCTACCAAATTCTTTTCATGACACAAATATGGTACTGATACCTAAATCAGGAAGAAGCAAAATGGAGAAAGAAAATTATAGATCAATTTCCCTCATGAATATAGATGCAAAATTTTTAAATAAAGTATTAGCAAAAAGACTACAGCAACTTATCACAAGAATAATATACTTTTATCAGGTAGGATTTATTCCAGGAATAGAAGGATGGTTTAATATCAGGAAAACCATTAGTATAATTGACCATATTAACAATAAAACTAGCAGAAACCACATGATTATCTTAAAAGACGCAGAAAAGGCTTTTGACAAAGCACAACATCCATACCTATTAAAAACACTAGAAAGCATAGGAACTGATGGAGCTTTCCTTAAAATAATAAGTAACATCTATTTAAAGCCATCATCAATATTATATGTAATGGGGATAAGCTAGAAGCATTTCCAATAAGATCAGTGGTGAAACAAGGGTGTCCACTATCACCGCTCTCATTCTATCTGGTACAAGAAATGATAGCGGTAGCAATTAGAGAAGAAAAAGAAATCAAAGGAATCAAATTAAGCAAAAAAAAAAAACAAAAAAAACCCCAAGCTATCACTCTTTGAAGATGGTATGATGATATACTTAGAGAATCCTAAGAATCCTAAAGAATCAAGCAAAAAACTACTTGAGACAATAAATACATTTGGCAAAGTTGGAGGATATAAAATAAGTCCACAAAAATCCTTGGCATTCCTATATATTTCTAATGTAATTAAACAGCAAGAGACAGAAAGAGAAATCCCATTTAAAGTCACTGTAGACATTATAAAATATTTGGGAATCTACCTGCCAAAACAAACCCAGGACCTATATGAACACAACTACAAAACACTTTTCACACAAATAAAGTCAAATCTAAGTAATTGGAAAAACATCAATTCCTCATGGGTGGGTCAAACTAATATAATAAAACAACAATTTTACCTAAATTAAATTATATATTTAGTGCCATACCAATCAATTTATGAAAAAAATCACTTTATAAATGTAGGAAAAATAGTAACAAAATTCATTTGGAAGAACAAAAGGTCCAGAATATCAAGGGAATTAATGAAAAGAAATGCTAGGGAAGGTGGCCTAGCTATACCAGATTGTTTTTCTGTATTAAAAAGCAGCAGTCATCAAAGCTACTTGTTACTGGCTGAGGAATAGAGCAGTGGATCATTGGAATAGATTGGGTACATGAGACTTATAAGTGAATGACTATAATAACCTACTCTTTGATAAACCTAAAGACCCAAGTTTTTGGGATAAGAACTCACTATTTGACAAAAACTGCTGGGAAAACTGGAATATAGCATGGCTGAAGTGTTCATAGACCATTATCTAACAACACATACCAAAATTAAGTCTAAATGGGTGCCTGATCTAGGTATACAGGATGATACTGTAAGCAATCTTGGAAAGCAAGGAAGAGTTTATCTGTCATATTTATAGAGAGGGGAAGACTTCATGACCAAACAAGAATTAGAGAGCATTATAAAATGCAAAATGTATAACTTTCTTTACATGAGACTGAAAAGCTTCTGTACAAACAAAGCTAATGTAACCATGATTAAGAGGGAAGTGGGAAATTGGGAAAGAATTTTTACAACTAATGTCTCTGATAAAGAGACATTATACAGAGAATATAAAGAGACATTATACAGAGAATTATACAAATTATACAGAGAATTGAGTCAAATCTGTAAGAGTACAAGTCATTCCCCAATTGATAAATGGTCAAAGGATATGAACAAACAGTTCTCAGAGGAAGAAATTAAAGATATCTATAAGCATATGAAACAATGCTCTAAATCACTATTGATTTGAGAAATGCTAATCAAAACAATTGTGAGGTAACACGTCTCACCAGTCAGACTGGCTAAGATGACAACAGGAAAATGATAAATGCTGGGCAGGATGTGGAAAAATTGGAACATTAATACATTGCTGGTGGAACTGTGAACTGATCCAACCATTCTGGAGAGCAATCTGGAATTATGCCCAAAGGGCTATAAGTAGTTTCATATTCTTTGTCCCACCAATTCCACTTCCAGGGCTGTATCCCAAAGAGATCACAGAAGTGGGAGTAAGACCCATGTGTACAACAATATTTATAGCCACTCTTTTTGTGGTGGCAAATAATTGGAAATTAACGGGATGGCTATCAATTGGGCAATGGCTTAACAAGCTATGGTATATGAATGTAATGGATTACTATTGTGCCACAGAGCAATAGAGCCACAAAGAGCAGATGAACTTCATATCTACCTGGATAGGCTGATATGAACTGATGCTGAATGTGAAGAGCAGAACCAGGGAAATTTATACACCATTTTAGATACAACATATGTGTGATGACTGACTTTGATAGACTGGACTCTTCTAAGAAATTCAGGGCTACAAGTAAATTCCAAAAGACTCATGATGGAGAGAGATGTCTACATTCAGAGAAAGAACCAGAAAGAACAGAGTTTGAATGGAGATTGAATCAAATTACCTGCTCTCTTTCTCTTTCTTGTTTGGTTTGGTTTCCTCTTTCCCATTGTTCATTCCATCTGTTACAGTCCTTCCTTTCAATCTGACCAGTGTCTAATGTGAAAGTATTTACAGATCTTATACTTGATTGTATGCTGCCATGGGCAGGGAGGGGGAAAATTTGAAACTCAAAGAACCAGGGAACTGAATCTTGTAAACTCAAAGTAAACCAAAAAAAAAGGGAAAAAATAAAAATTCTTAACTTAAGTAATAAAACAAACATTTCCATAACAAAGTAGAATAGAAAAAAAGATGATTGCAGGAGGGAGGAGCCAAGATGTCGGAAAGGAAGCAGTAGCCTCGCTGAGCAACTTGGTCACTAAGGCTCAAAGGGTGAATCTGAGCGGAATCCGGAATGACGGAGCCCACTGGAAGACGAAGTGTGGCAGAAGCCAGCCCAGGAGGTTGCCCAGTGTGTCCGGACTGGTCGAGTGCAGAGTGCGTGGGGTCTGCACAGCCCAGACCTAAGAGCAGACAAGCAGACTACACCAGAGAGAGCAAAAGCCCCAGCCTGCAGACTTACCGAGGACGAATCACAGTCATCTCTCGTACGGGTAGGATCATTGGAGCCAGGTATGAGAGTTGGGCCCTCAGTGGAAAGAGCGGCTTCTCTGGCTGCATTTGGCCCCCAGCCTGGAAGTTTAGAAACTGCCTGTCTGCATAATACAGGGGCTGGAATGGCAAAGTAAATTCTAGCTGCTCTGATCCTCCCATCCCTCCTTCATGAAGCAGAAAACCCAAAGATAAGTCTCCCACCCAGATTGAAATCCCAAGTTAATGGAAATAGCCCCAGGCTTGAGAGTCTCCAAGAAGGGGTGTAACTGAGACAGCCAGGAGTCTGAAGAGAAGAGAGGGTGGGGTCCCAACAAGCCCCACCTCACCACACCAACAAAAGCCTACTTATAGCCCAGGGGTATAGAGACAGAAATCTGAAGTGGTCAGAGGCACCCACACCTAAATATCTACATCCCTCATTGACTTCCCTGACTTAGCCATGAACTAGACACCCAGAGGTATTCAAAGTCAAGGATCAGTCCCTAAACTCATAGCCTGAGAAACTAACTAAGAAACAGGAAGTCACAATGGGAAAAAAAGAAGCTGAGAAGGAGAAGGGGAAGGCAAGAAAGTCTATTAGAGCATACTATGCAGGGCAAGAACAACAAAACACACAGGACAATATAGACTCTCTACCCACACCTGAGACCACAGAAGGAAACATGATCTGGTCTCAAGCCCAAATAGCATTCCTGGAGGAGCTTAAGAAAAATTTTAAAGACCAAATCAGGGAGGCAGTGACCAACTTGGAAAAACGTCTCAGTGAAGTAATTGGAGAAAATACCTCCCTAAAAAAGGAACTTCAAAAAATAACTGAAGATTGTAATTCGATAAAAATTAGAAACAATCAAATTGAAGCTCAGAACTCTATGATGCAGCAAGAGTCAATCAAACAAAACAAGACGATCGAAAAATTGCAAGAAAATGTAAAATATCTCACTGGAAAAATAACTGACCTAGAGAACAGATCCAGGAGAGACAACCTAAGAATTATTGGTCTACCAGAAAGCCATGATGAAAAAAGCAGCCTAGACAGCATCCTCCAAGAGATTGTCAAAGAAAACTGTCCTGAGGTCTTGGAATCAGAAGATAAAATAGCTATGAACAGAATTCACCGGACTCCTCCTGAGAGAGATCCCAAACTGAAAACTCCAAGAAATATAGTAGCCAAATTCCAGAATTACAAGATTAAAGAAAAAAGTCTACAAGCAGCCAAAAAGAAACAATTCAAATATCGAGGAACTACAGTTAGGATCACACAGGACCTAACAGCTTCTACATTAAAAGAGTGGAGGGACTGGAATTTGATATTTTGTAGGGCAAGAGAGCTAGGACTACAACTACCTGGCAAAACTGAGCATAGTCTTCCAGGCAAGGAGATGGTTGTTTAATGAAATAAGGGACTTCCAGTCTTTCCTGATGAAAAAGCCAGAGCTCAATGGAAAATTTGATCTCCAATTACAAGACTCAAGAAAGACATAAAAAGGTAAACAAGAGAAACACAGACTCACACATGCATAAGTGCACACACCCACACCCACAAACACACACTCATTACTTGGATGCAACAAGAGCAAAATGTTCACATCTCTATATGTGGAGCTGATAACTGTCAATATTCAAAATCATTATCATGACCTTCAAAAGGGTTATACTTAGATAGAGGGTGTGGGTATGAATGCACTAATGTGATGTCTAAGAAAAAAACTATTAAGGGGATCAAAGAGACTGTAATGGGAAAAAAGAAAGGATTAGATAGGAAAAGGTAAAACATGCCATCTGAAGAGGCATTAAAACACACTATAGAAGAGGGGAAAGAAAGAGGGAGAGGAACATCATTTAAACGCTATTCTCACTGGTTCTGGTTCAAAGAGGGATCAACTTAAATCAGTGAAGTTTAAGATTTTAGTGTGAATAGACACATAAATTCATTAAATAGAGGAAAAGGAGGGAGGGAGAGGAGCAATGTTTGAAATTCACTCTCATTGGTTTGGAATCAAATGGGGAGTAATTCACTCTGATAAGTATAAAAACTTATTGCGTCCTATAGAAAGCAGAAGGGTAAGGGGGGGGGTGAAAAAGAGGAAACTAAAGGGGGGATTAGAAGGGAGGGAAACAGTAGTAAGGGGAGAGGGTAGGTTAAGAAGAGGGATCACTGGGTGGGAACACTGAGGGAGGGTCGGTCAAAAGGGAAAACTTCAAGGAGGGGAAGGGAGAAGGAAGAAACAAAAACATAAACAGGGGAGGGAATAGGATGGAGGGGAAGAGACAGATAGTCATTATTAATTTGAATGTGAATAGGATGAACTCTCCCATAAAACAGAGGTGGATAGCAGAATGGATTAAAAACCATAATCCCACAATATGCTGTCTACAAGAAACACATTTGAAACAAAGGGATACCCACAGGGTAAAGGTAAAAGGTTGGAGTAAAATTTATTATGCCTCAGCTAAAGTAAAAAGAGCAGGGGTAGCAATACTTATCTCAGATAAAGCAAAAGCAAAAATAGATCTAATTAAAAGAGATAAGGAAGGAAACTATATCCTACTAAAAGGCACCATTGAGAATGAAGCAATATTACTACTTAATATATATGCACCAAGTGGTATAGCACCCAAATTCCTAGAGGAGAAGTTAAAGGAATTAGAGGAAGAAATAGATAGCAAAACTATACTAGTGGGGGACCTTAATCTTCCCCTCTCTGAACTCGATAAATCTAACCTCGGAATAAACAAGAAAGAAGTTAAGGAGGTGAATAGAATCTTAGAGAGACTAGATATGATGGATCTCTGGAGAAAACTGAATGGGGATAAAAAGGAATTTACTTTCTTCTCAGCAGTGCATGGTACATACTCAAAAATAGACCATGTACTAGGGCATAAAAACTGCACAATCCAGTGCAGAAAGGCAGAAATATTAAATGCATCATTCTCAGATCATGATGCAATAAAAATTATATGCAATAAAGGGCCAGGGAAAGATAGACTAAAAACTAATTGGAAATTAAACAATTTAATCCTAAAAAATTGGTGGGTCAAACAAGAAATTGTAGAAACAATCAATAATTTCATTCAAGAGAATGATAATAATGAAACAACATACCAAAATCTGTGGGATGCACTAAAGGCAGTTCTCAGGGGAAGTTTTATATCCCTGAGTGCATACTTAATTAAAGCAGAGAGAAAGGAGGTCAATGAATTGGACATGCAATTGAAAAAGCTAGAAAAAGAACAAATTGAAAATCCCCAATTTAGTACTAAATTAGATATATTGAAAACCAAAGGTGAGATTAATAAAATTGAAATTAAGAAAACCATTGAATTAATAAATAAAACTAAGAGCTGGTTTTATGAAAAAATCAACAAAATTGATAGACCCTTGGTCAATATGATAAAAAAAAGAAAGAAGAAAACCAAATTATGAGTATCAAAAATAAAAAGGGTGAACCTACCTCCAATGAAGAGGAAATAAAAAAAATAATAATGAGGAATTATTTTTCCCAATTGTATACACATAAATATGACAATCTTAGTGAAATGGATGAATATTTATGAAATCACAACTTGCCCAGATTAACTGAAGAGGAAATGAATTACCTAAATAACCCCATCTCAGAAAAAAAAAAAAATCAAACAAGCCATCAATGAACTCCCTAGGAAAAAATCTCCAGGGCCAGATGGGTTTACTAGTGAATTCTATCAAACATTTAAAGAGCAATTGATTCCAATACTCTACAAACTATTTGGGAAAATTAGTGAAGAAGGAGTCCTACCAAACTCTTTCTATGACACAAATATGGTACTGATTCCTAAATCAGGAAGAGATAAAACAGAGAAAGAAAATTATAGACCAATTTCCCTCATGAATTTAGATGCAAAAATTCTAAATAAAATATTAGCCAAAAGACTCCAACAACTTATCACAAAAACAATACACTCTGATTAGGTAGGATTCATTCCAAGAATGCAAGGATGGTTTAATATTGGAAAAACCATCTGTATAATTGAGCACATCAACAATAAAACTAGCAGAAACCACATGATCATCTCAATAGATGCAGAAAAGGCTTTTGACAAAGTACAACATCCATTCCTATTAAAAACACTAGAAAGTATAGGAATAAATGGAGCCTTCCTTGAAATAGTTGATAGCATCTATTTAAAACCATCAGCAAGTATTATATGCAATGGGAATAAACTAGAAGCCTTTCCAATAAGATCACAGTGAAACAAGGGTGTCCACTATCACCCCTCTTATTCAGTCTGGTACTAGAAACACTAGCAGTAGCAATTAGAGAAGAAAAAGAAATCAAAGGAATCAAATTAGGTAAAGAAGTGACCAAGCTATCACTCTTTGCAGATGATATGATGATATACTTAGAGAATCCTAGAGAATCAAGTAAAAAACTACTAGAGACAATAAATAAATTTGGCAAATTTGCAGGATATAAAATAAACCCGCATAAATCCTCAGCATTCCTGTACATCTCTAATGAAATTCAACAGCAAGAGATAGAAAGAGAAATCCCATTTAAAGTCACTGTAGACATTATAAAATATTTGGGAATCTACTTGCCAAAACAAACCCAGAATCTATATGATCACAACTACAAAGCACTTCTCACAGAAATAAAATCAGATCTAAATAGCTGGAAAAATATCAATTGCTCGTGGCTGGGTCGGGCTAATATAATAAAAATGACAATTTTACCCAAACTAAACTATACATTTAGTGCCATACCAATCAATTTACCAAAAAACTATTTTGTGGAGTTAGACAAAATAATAACAAAATTTATTTGGAAAAACAAACGGTCTAGAATATCAAGGGAATTAATGAAAAGAAATGCTAGGGAAGGTGGACTAGCTATGACATATCTCAATCTGTATTATACAGCAGCAGTCATCAAAACTGCTTGGTACTGGCAGAGGTGTAGAGTAGTGGATCAATGGAATAGATTAGGTGCAGGAGACCCAGCAGTTAATGAATATACTAATCTATTGTTCGATAAACGAAAGACCCCAGTTTTTGGGATAACAACGCATTGTTTGACAAAAACTGCTGGGAAAACTGGAATACAGTATGGCAGAAAGTGGGCATAGATCACTATCTAACACCATATACCAAAATCAAGTCTAAATGGGTGCATGATCTAGGTGTAAAGGATGATACTGTAAGCAATTTGGGAAATCAAGGAATAGTTTACCTGACAGACTTGTGGAGAGGGGACGACTTGAAGACCAAACAAGAATTAGAGAGCATTATAAAATGCAAAATGGATAATTTTGATTACATTAAATTGAAAAGCTTGTGTACAAACAAAGCCAATATAACCAAGATCAAGAGGGAGGTGGGAAATTGGGAAAGAATTTTTACAACTTGTGTCTCTGATAAAGGACTCATTTCTAAAATTTATAGAGTATTGAGCCAAATCTATATGAATACAAGTCACTCCCCAATTGATAAATGGTCAAAGGATCTGAACAGGCAGTTTTCAGAGAAAGAAATTAAAGATATCTATAAGCATATGAAGAAATGCTCTAAATCACTATTAATTAGAGAAATGCAAATCAAAACAACTCTGAGATACCACATCCCTCCAGTCAGATTGACTAAAATGACAAAACAAGAAAGTGACAAATGCTGGAGAGGATGTGGACAAATTGGAACACTAATACATTGCTGGTGGAGTTGTGAACTTATCCAACCGTTCTGGAGAGTAATCTGGAATTATGACCAAAGGATTATAAATAATTTCATACCTTTTGTCCCAGCCATACCACTTCCAGGGTTATATCCCAAAGAGATCATAGAAGTGGGAGGAAGACCCATATGTACAAAAATATTTTTAGCAGCCCTTTATCTGGTTGCAAAGAATTGGAAACTAAAGGGGTGCCCATCAATTGGGGAATGGCTAAACAAGTTGTGGTATATGAATGTAATGGAATATTATTGTGCTATAAGAAATGAGGAGGTGATGGATTTCACAGTTACCTGGAGAGACTTATACAAACTGATGCTGAGCGAGAAGAGTAGAATCAGAAGAAATTTGTATACAATCACAGAGATACCATATCTGTGATGACAGACTGGACTCTTTTCAGCAATGCAGTGATATAAGTCAATCCCGAAAGACTCAAGAAAGAGAGAAATGCACCATCCAGGGATATAACTAGAAAGAACTGAGCCTGAATCCTGATGGAAGCAAACTAAATGATCTTTTTCTTTTCATTGTTTGTTTTTTTTTTCTTCCTTACCATCTTTCATCCCACCTAGTACAGTATGCCTTTGTAATTGGAATAATGTCTAATATGAATGCATTTGCAGATCTTATACTGGCTCTCGTGGGGGGTGGAGGGAAGTAAAGGAAATTTGAAAATCAAGGAACTATGGAATTGAATCTTGTTAACTGAAACTAAACTAATAAATTAATTTTAAAAAGATGATTGCAAATGAAACTGCAAATTTGTTATGTACAGCTTACTATTTCTTTTTAATATATTAAAGTTGTCATGTAACTTTAAAAAATGAAAAGTGTAAGGTACGTACTAAAGACTAACTACAAGGGACTCAAAAAGAACAGACATTTTTTATGAGGAAATGTAAGGCATATATCTAAGATGGTTATTAGTAATTGGGTAGTTTAAAGGAAAGATTGAGGTAGACCTGAGTATGATATGATTCTAAAAAGTAAAACCATTTAGGAAAAAGTAAAAAAGAGTAATTATCCTTTACAAATGATGTGTGAGAGGAAGAACTGACATAGAAGAATTAGAAGGGGGAGGAGGGCCAATAATTCTGGTCACCTACTTTCATTGGTAATGGGTTAAACAGGAAATAATACACACACACACACACACACACACACACACTTGTATATATATATAGGTATAGAAGTCTTCTTTCAGAAAGAAATAAAATGGCAATTGGATGGGGGGGGGAGAGAATAAGAGAGAGATCTTTAAAGGGGCGGGTTAGGGAATAGGATAAGGGGTGGGATTATAGAGGGATATTTAGATTCTTGGGAATAGGAGGAAAATAGAAGAATCCTTGGAGTGGGGTAGGTTAAGTAATAGGAGGGCAAAGTAGCGGGTAGAAGTAAAGTACAGGAGTGAGGATGGATAGGAAATAAGAGATATACACATATGTAAAATAAAGATCAGAACTAGAATTTATGAGGGGGAAAAACAGGGGTAGTAATCATGATCTCAAAGTTAAAGGTAAAATAGATTTAATCATAAGAGAAAAATAAGGAAACTATACTATATGTCAGTTATATCAATCAATATTTTTAAGACTATTTAAAATAACTAGACAGTATAAGGTTGGAATATTGCTGTGGTGTAGGAAATGATGAGTTGGTGGACTATTAAATGATGAACAGGATGGTTTCAGAAAGACTTATATGAACTGATGAAAAGTGAACATTGTATACAGTTACAGCAATATTCTAACAATGATTAGCTGTGAAAGACTTAGCTACTTGGATCAATACAATGATCCACAACAACTCTAAAGGACTCATGATGAAAATCTATCTACGTTGAGAGAGAAAATTGATAAACTCTGAGAGCAGATTGAAGCGTATTTTTTCACTTTATTTCTTTTTTTTGCAACATGCCTTATGTGGAAATCTATTTTGCGTCAATTTCACATGTATAAATTGTATCATCTTTCTTGCCTTCTCAATGACTAGAGGAGAGTCCTGAGAGAGGGAGAAAATTTGGAACTGAAAGTAAAAAAAAATCAATATTGAAAATCAATTAAAGTTTTTTATTCCTAGGTGCTCTAATTTAGTTATGTTGTGATCTTTTATACCTAAGTCCTGTATCCATCTGGAATTTATCATGGGCTTTAGTATGAGGAATTGATCCAAACTAATTTTTGACAGACTAGTGTCCAGTTTTCCCAGAAGGTTTTGTCAATTACAGAGTCCTTTTCCCTAGTAACTAAGAACTTTAGGTTTATCAATTACTTTGCTACTGTGCTTGCTTTCTGCTGGTTATTATATATCTGATCAGTTTCACTGACCAACCTCTCCATGCTACCAACCAGTAACAAGTAATTTTAATGATTACTGCTTTGTAGTATAGTACTATTAGCCCCCTTCCTTTCCACATTCCTTTCATTATTAGCTTTGAGATTTTTGACCTTTTATTCCTTCATATGAAATTGATTATTATTTTCTCACTCTAAACAATATATATTTTGTACTTTGGTATAGTACTAAATAAGGAAACTAATTTAGGTAGTATTGCTTTTTATTATTTTGTTGGGTCAACTTACCCATTAGCAATTAATGTTTATCTCATCATTCAAAATTATTTCTGCAAAGAGGGTTTTATTCTTGGATTCATAGAGTTCCTAGTTGTGTCTTGGAAGCTACATTTTCAAATATTTTATACCATCTAGAATTATTTTGAATGCAATTTCTCTTTCTTGCTCATTCTACTGGGTTTTGTTGGTGACATATAAAGATGGTGATGATTCACGGGTGGGGTACCTGTGGCCTTGAGGCCACATGTGGTCCTCTAAGTCCTCAAGTGTGACTCTTTGACTGAATCCAAACTTCATGGAACAGAAAGGATTTGTTCCACATGTGGTCTCAAGGCTGCAATTCCCCAGACCTTAGTCTTAGGTGAATTTATTTTATATCTCACAACTCTGATAAATTTGTTAGTTGTTTCAATTAACTTTGGTTTGACTCTTTAGGGTTTTCTAAGTAAATCATCATATTATGTACAGAAAGTGATTCTTTTCTTTCCTCTTTGCTGATGCTTATTCTCTTTGTTTTTCTTGTCTTATTGCAACAGTCAACTTTTCTAGCACTGTTAAATGGGAATGACAATAATGGGTATCCTTAGTTTACACATTTTTGAGGGTCTCTAACATTTCTCTACGATGTATAATTTTTCCTCTTAGGCTTTGATATTGTTGACTATATGAAATAAATGTCAGTTGGTTACTCTGCTGTCTAGAATAATAAAAATGAATATTGAAGTTTGTTGAAAGCTTTTTTCGCCATCAGTTGACAGTCATATGGCTTTAATTATTTATATGATTAGCATGATTCTTTATACTCATAGTCTCCCTGATATTGAACTAACCCTACGTTTATGGCAAATCCAACCTTGTCATAATTCTTTTAAATATATTGTTGTAATGTCCTAATATTTTGTTTAAGAGTTTTGTGTCTGTGTTTATCAGGAATATTATTCCATTATTTTCTTTCTCTGAATCATCTCCCCAAGGCTTAGGGATAAATATTTTTTATGATACATATTTGTATAATAGAAAGATGGGAAGGATTCTTGTTTTTAATATTATGGCAAATAGTAAGTACCATATCAAAATGCTGGGAATACCCTTATTGCTTCCACATTTTTACTTGCCTGGTTTTCTTCGAGCCTCAGATCAAATCTCACCTTCTACAGATCCTTGATTATTCCATCCAATTGAGCTTTCTCATTTCTCCTATTGCCTATGTATCATGTATATAACTATTCAGCTATAGGCTATGTCTGCTATTAGATTTTGAGCTTCTTGAAAGGAGTGACTGTTTTTGTACTTTTTTTTTAGGGCAATTGGGGTTAAGTAACCTGCCCAAGGTCACACGGCTAGGTTTTTGTTTGCGTGTGTTAAGTGTCTGAGGCTGGATCCAAACTCAGGTCCTTCTGACTCCAGGGCCAGTGCTCTACTCACTGCGCCACCTAGCTGCTCCTTCTGTTTTTGTACTTTTGCTTTTGATAAATAAAACAAGACAGAGATACACACATACACACAAAGAGAATTAATCAAAGATATATCAATAAAGACAATTGAAAAATTACTATTTTCCATATCTAATTTATCTCTCATTTATGGACTTGAGAAAGGAGACCATCATCAAAGTATAACTATTCTTCCTCTGTTCCTTGTCCTTTCAATATTGCCATGGAGATGGGATGCTCAAGAAGATGCTAATTCAGAATTTTTTCTTTCATATAGTTAATTGTTTCCTGATTTGTTCTTCAACCCACTCATTATTTGGGATTTCACTGTTAAGTCTCCATTTGTGTCTCTGTCTTTTGTTTGTGGTCTCTGACCCAATGACTATTTTTTAATGCATTATGCAAATTTTGTAAAGGATGTATTTACTATTTCTTCTTTTTTACATTTTCTTTCCAAAATTTCAGCATCCAAATACATGATCAGTTTTTCTAAATGGATTATGAGGTGCTGAGAAATAGGTATAATCTTCATTGTCCCATTTAGAAAATACCATGTCTTTTAGCTCTAAATTCCCCAGCAATTTGTCCAGTGCTGTATTGTTCATTTTGTCTACTTTCTGTTAGACTTATCCATAACTGAGAAGGATGTTGAAGTCTCTTGTCACTATTTTGTTATAATCTGCTTGATCTTGTAGCTCAGTTAACATTTGCTTTGTGAATTTGGTTGCTAAGGTATCTGAAGCATATAATTTTATTACTGATATTAGTTTGTCTACGACTACTTTTAGCATAATATAGTAGTTTTATTTATCCTTTTAAAATTTTGAATCAGTGTTAGCTTTTCAAACAACATTATTGCAACTTCTGCATTTTTTGATTCACCAGATACACAGTAAATTTTTGTCCATCACACCAGTTTCATTTTGCATATGTCTTTGTTTTTCAAATGTGTTTTTCCTAAGCCACAGATTGTAGGGTCCTGTTTTCTTATCCAATTTGTCTTTTTGTGTTTGTTGTATTGGATTGTTTAATCCATTCACATTTAAAGCTATGAAAGTTAGGTGTATACATTTTTCCATTTACCTCTGGTGTTTTTTTTTTTCAAGTTGAGATTCCCCCTTCCCCTCCCCCCTCCCCTCTGTAAACACAGTCCTATGTCTATTCATTTACTTTGGCTTATTCTTTTTTAAGGTGGTTCTTTTCACACTGACAATTTTCCTCTCACTCCATCTCCCATTTGTTACTCCTTTCTTTTTTATATAATAAATTCAAGTTTTTTCTGCTTTTATCTAATTATTTCATTCTTTCCCTTTTTTTCCCTCTTAGTCAAGTAAATTTCCCTTTCCTCTCTTCCCCTTCAACTAGTCCTGTTCATTCATTTTTTAGGAATTTGTTATTTTGCACTCCTTTCCAGAGAGGATTTCTCTCACTCACTTACCTATTCTCTACTCTAGTCCTCCATTCTCTGGTTCATTAACCCTATAATTATCTAGTCCCTCTCTATTCTCTGTATTCCTTATGGAATGAAAATTTCTGAGCTATGCAATCTGGGCTCTCCCTCCAAAGTCGTTTCTGCCACTGACTTGTAGAGGTTGCCTGGGAATCCTCCTTTCCCAATTTGCCTCATTCACAGAACAATACTAATTCCTGCAGGTGACAGAGAAGACAGTGTCTTGTTAAAAGGAAAAAAAATTGTTTGGGCTTTCATCCTAATTAATGAAGCAAAACTCAAGAAAAAGAGAATCAAGAAGAGTTTATTAAATATACATATTAGTAGTTACATGTTGACTAGCTAATCAGTAAGATATCCACAAGGGATCCAAGATAGAGCCAGCTTTTATTAATAACTTTCACAACAAGATAAAGACCTTTCATATAGGTCTGCATTAGCAAAAAGGTATTGGACATTGCATCTCAGTTCCTCTCCAACTGCAATACGTGCAGATTAACAGGTAGTAGGTGACATGATATGTAAGGATAGCAGGTAACAATACAAAAGCTACAACTGTTGGGGTGATGCCTCCACCTACAATGATTGACAAGCAGGACTGGGAACAGTGGATCACTAAGTCAGCACAACTTTCTATAATTCCCCCATTCAGTGCTAACCATATATATGGTACAGCAGCACAACTGGTTTCATCTCACTCCTTTATCCTCAGCTACATCATCTTGCTCTTTGCTGATCATGCCACATCAGTTTGAGCAAGCATCTGTGGCTATAAGCTAGGGGACTTAAACTTACAACAGGAAGCAAGTGTATTATGGTCATGAGCATCACAAATCACAATCCCACATTTCCACCAATGTCATAAAGTCAAATAAATTTAGGTACAGAATTATAATCTCATGTATCCCCCAAGGAGACAAATATTGTTAAATATACTCTATGTGTAAACTAAGGAAGGTTATACATCAAGCCATTTAGAGGGTTCTCCAGGTACTAATTTTAGAGGGGAGATTCACATACACAAGCAAGACCAGCTAGAAAATTCAGTGAACATAAATATCACGAAACAAAAGACCAAAGTAATACAGTAATGATCATCAGTATTAAATAACATCAATTCTTGTAACCCACTCCCAATATTTCATCTTGAGTCCCAGATGTCCCATGTAGTTGTCTGGTCCCTGACAACATTTTCCCTTGGACATTTGGGAATAAGTCTTATTCCCAGGACTACTCGAAAGTGGCAGCTTTCCAGTTGGTTTGCTTCTCTGGTTCCAAGACACTTGCAGAGATTCCTAGGGAATTTTAGTAAAATCTGTCAGTAATCAGGCTCAATACATTTTAGTATAATCTCTTATATGTGCTTTTTCCAATAACTAATTCATATGGTAAAAATCTGCTTAAGTCTTATGATTCTGGCCTTATTAACAATAGAGCTATGAGAACATCAAATTAGGAATCCATAATTCACCTGAAACTTCAGAAACTTTCAGTTATATACAGACCACTTGCTGTTTCTATCTTCTTTACAATTATCAATGCATTTTTTGGTAAAGTCTTGAACCGGATTTTTAGAACTTATTATCATAACATGTTTAAGGCATATATATATGTGTGTGTGTGTGTGTGTGTGTGTGTGTGTGTGTGTGTGTGTGTGTGTGTGTGTGTGTGTGTCTGATCTTGTTGCTTTCTCAAAATTTTCAATGCCTGGAATTACCCTGTATCAGGAAAAGATACTTTAAGGATTTTATCCTATACTAAAAACATAGCTAGCAATAATCATTGTAAGTCAATGCTTTTTATCCCTAGGTTCAACAGTTTCACAAATGAATTTGCTTTAAAGATAATTCTTTAGTAATTGTAATGACAAAATTCCACTGTTTCATCTATCCTGATAATAGGGATTTGCTATGAAAGAAAGAGGGACATAGGTATAACATTATCAAAACTGGTCATCTGGGCCTAAGGCTAAGGGCACAGAATGACTCAAGAAAGGCATAGTAGGATAAAGCACCCTTAGTTCTGTTTGATTTCAGGTAGGTCTGAGTTAGGTTTTTAAAATAGCCAATTATAAAAAAAAAACGTTATACCTCATTCATGGAGTATCATAACCAGTAAGGCTCAGGATTAACCAAGTGGGAAACATACTAGTCAAAAAGGAATAGTGTCATGGAAAAGCTGAGTCAAGAGAGTGTTCTCTTAGGTAGGTCATGCCAAGGTCATTTCCTCAATCTTTCCCAGGCCCCAGTATCCAGTTGCAGCATTTCCCAGACTGTACTCCATTTGGACAGGACATCCCACCCCCCTTGAATAGTAAACTATTGGCCTCATGACAATATAGACAATCATACATGAAATCCAAATTTAGAATAATATCAGATTACAGTCCCACAAGATCTACCTCAAATAGGAAGTTTCATTAATCACATAATTTAGGATTAGATGAAACTTTTTTATTTCTCTCATGGTGCAATAGAAACCATTTTTCCAGGCTTTTAGAAATTTATTAACATGCCTTCCTTTTTTAAATTTTTCTTCCTTTTAAGTTTAACCTCATCCTGGTATAAAAATGAGTCATTAGAAATCAAGAAAATAATTATATTCTGGACTTTCACAGAGAAAGTGAATATGTGATAGTTTACTCAAAACCCAGAAAAGCACTGGTCACTTATTGTCAGCCTCCAGACTAACAGATATCCCTCTTTAAGGTATTTTATATTTACTCCTTAAAGCAAGAATAGATCTTTAAGATTGGAGTTTGGTGAGACTATGTTACCTAAAGGTATAACTTTAATATGTACCATTCCAGGTATAATTCCATAATCTTCACGAAGCAAATAAACTTAGTTGAAACTCACTCTTTTTCATAAGCAGGAGGCTTGAACACTTCTCCCCATTTTTGCAAGGAGTAGAAAAAGGGGATCCCATTTTCTCAGTAAACCAGTTCATTGTTCAGGAATTTCACAACACTTGCAAGCCCTTTTGTGGGGCTTATAAGACTTTATGAGATTGCCGAAGCAGATGATCTTGAGAAACCCTGGAAGATTACAAAAAAGGAGATTTTTACGAGGTATTTCCTTTGTACCTTTTCCCATATAGTAAACAGTCATTAATTTTCCCTTCAAAATATACAGAATTAAATACTTGATAGGTTTTTACATTATGACAATAACCGCCAACTTATTAATTTCACAGTAACCAGATCAAAAGAAATTTCCAACGTGTCTCCCAATGTTTTCCCAGCATCCAAGGAAATTTAGAAACAAAGTACCCACATAAGCAATGTTATGGATATTTAAAGCATAGAATTTGGAAGCAAATTTAGCTGAATGAAAATAAACATCCAATTTATTTGAATGAATCTATTGAATCCTTTTGCATTGAAATCCTTTATTGTTTTTAGCAGTTTACACTGATTATATCTAAAACTTGGTAAAAAGTTGTCAAGGATAGAGCAATCACATTTAATTAAAGAAATGATAATATTAACAATAGTTAATTAACATTTATACAGTGCCATATATCAGGCACTGGGTTAAACACTTTACAATCATGTAATCCTTTCAACACCCCTAGGAGGTGGGAGCTATTATTTCATTTTCTTCTTTACAGATTTCTAAACTAAGGTAAGCAGAAATAAAGTTATACAGTCGATAAATTTCCAAGACCACATACATTGCTGAGATGAGATTTTTTGACTCAGGTTTTCCTGAGCCATGAATTTTCTAGCTTTTTTTCTTATGTCTTAATGCCAAATGCCAAATGCATTTTTGCATCAAATTCTGATTTACCATAATTATCCTGATAGGAGAATACATTTCACTACAAACATGGCAACATGATGATTTAGTTTCAGGATCAAATCAAATTTGAATTTATATTCACTAATAGTAAGGTGTAAATGTCAATTTAACAAGGGCCATTTACTACTAGCCCTTCAAATTATAGGGCAAGCTACTTTCAGTTGTTCAGTTGCCAAAGATTTATAGCAACAGTCTTGCATTTCTGCCCCTCTTTTAGAATCCATGAAAGTTTTCTGAAACATAGAAATTGCAAATATAACCTCCGTTATGCAGTAATGAAATTGTCAATACATATCCCTCACATAAGGACTAAAATAGATCCTGCTAATGCTATACTATCCCTAAGTAATTTAATGCTGCAAATATATTTTCCATATTATGAATAATTACCAAATAAACTTTCTTATATCCTTCTTATCTGAATGATATGAAACCCTTGCTTCTCTTTCCAAATTTTCACAATCCTTTACTTTCAAGCTTTCTATTCATACTATCAATGCAAAAGAGACTACAACTTTTAGTGACTTCCTATCAATTTCCTCTTGTCCTTAATTAAACTTTATATCTTCCTTTCTTTCGAGCTTAGAGTAAAGCACTTCACAACTGCACCTGGCTTTTCTTCTTTCATATTCTGACCAGACACTTAAAGTCCCTTGACAATCCTATCCCAGACTATCTATGGAAATAATCTTCATTTTACTGATGCTTTTCTTCACTTTCTCTTGTCAGACCCTCCAACTTGGCTACAGTCAGAAAGGGGGAGAGAGATTGTCCTTTTTATGTTCAGGTTTAAAAGCCTTGAATGTTCTACTTTAAGCCTTCCCAAAAGGTATTCCTGGTACCTTGTCACCTCCCTAACTGCTGTTTCAAAGCCTCTCCCAACATCACTGGAAACCCATGTTTTGCCTAGCTTAGAGATCTTCAAATCATCTGACAGAGTGTAACACCTAAGTTCCCATCCTTTATCTGGCCAAAATAAGTTTTCTTATTTCTTTTTTTCTTATAATTTCTCCAGTTCCTATTTATCCTTATTGCTCAGCTGTGAGCATATTTTCTAAGATGTTTACCAGGAAGCATATTATTTTTCACTTTTTTTTCATTATTTGTGTTTTCTTTAAAGACATGATTAATATGGAAATATGTTTTGTATGACTGTACATGTGTAATCTATGTCAAATTGCCTTCTGCCTAAAGGGAGGTAGGGAAGAGATTGAGAAAGAGACTTAGGAACTCAATTTTTTTTTCTTAAAAAAATGCATGTTAACAATGGTTTTTACTTGCAATTAGGAAAAAAGAAATATTATTTTTTTAAAAAGGAGAAATAATGAGCAGACTGATTTTAGAAAAACCTGGAAAAAACTTCTATGAACTAATACAAAGTGAAGTGAGTGGAACCATGGGCATATTCTAGTATTTATATAATTCAGTAACAGCAATACTCTACAATAACCAACCATGAATGAATTAGCTATTCTGATCAATACAATTATCCAAGAAAATTCCAAAAGGCTGATGATAAAAAATGCTACCCACCTTCATAGAAAGAGCTGATAGGTCTAAACAAAGATTGGATCTAATATTTTGACTTTATTTTTACAACATAACTAATATAGAAATATGTTTTGCATGATTTCATGTGTATAATTGATATGGATGGGGAAAAGTGGGAAAGAGAAAATTCAGAGCTCAAACATTAAAAAAAATCCAAATTTCGGGCGGCTAGGTGGCGCAGTGAGTAGAGCGTTGACCCTGGAGTCAGAAGGACCCGAGTTCAGATCCAGCCTCAGACACTTAACGCACACACAAACAAAAACCTAGATGTGTGACCTTGGGCAAGTTACTTAACCCCAATTGCCCTCCAAAAAGGCAAAAAAAAAATCCAAATTTAATAAATAATAAAGAAAAAAAGAAAAACAAGAATGAAATGAACTACAGGAGAAAAAGTGATAGTCAGCAGCAAAATGTCTTAGAGACCTGGACGTGGAGATAGGAAAGTCCAATCAGGAATCCCACCTAAGCCATTTAAGAGACATATCATCCTGGGAAATCCCCTTCCATGTCTTAGCATTTGTTAATTATTCTGCCAACTGGACTACAAAGAACATCAAACATCAGAAATCTGCTACTTGGTCAGAGGAGATAATATGCATGCACTATACTCCATACTGATATTTGTTGTGGTTGTTCCTGTTTTATAGTTGAAAATATTATTGTGGCTTTTGTTGTGTTGTTCTTGTGATTAATCCTGAATAGACAGGTATAGTGCTGCCATGCCAGGAGCATAAGAATGGAATCTGTCCATTGGCAAAGCAAAACACCAGCCCCAGTGGTGACTTTCACCCATTTCTCCCAAAAGCAAAAGGCAATGAAAAGATACCTTTCAAAATGAAGAGGGATAGTTACATAAAGAATTTGTAAAATAAGAGGGTGACTCCTCAAATCTTCCAGGATATTACAGGCCTAGGAATAAGTACAGAAGGATGTGATGTCACTGGGGGTTAGAGGAAAAGATATGCCAAGACTGACTGGGACTAAGAGGAAAAGAGCTGGAAAGACTGTGTAGGTGGCCCTGCACATCATCCCAGGTGCCTGACATCCCCCAAACTTTCAATTTCTTGTCTTAGTGACTCCATTTGAAAGAGCCAGGAGAACAGAAATTACTTGGAAGAATAAAATGTGACCAATGTAGAGGAATGTTTCTGCCCAGTGGCTTCCATCAAGGCTCTCCCAAGTAGAGGGTCTAATGCACATATTCACATTTAATTCAATTACACCTTGGCAAAATCAGAGAGCCTCATTCTCCTCACTTGTCTATTAAGGGTCTGTCAGTTAAAGGGCCCCTGAAAAATTCTGTAGTTGTAGCTATGTAGATACTGAAATATCAGGATATTATAGGATGGCAAGAATGAATACATATGTGGTAGGATGGGGAATTAATGGCTGACCAGAAAGGGCCTAAATTGCTAAGAGGCCTCATCCTGACCTGTATGATCAGGAAACCTGGACTTCACAAATCAACTCATCCACTTATCAGACACATCAAGAGGACCAAGTCATATGACCTGACTCCTCCTTAGCTCTCTGACCTGCAAAATCAGAGCAAGAAAATGACCAATCTCACAGTTTGCCCTGAGGCTCAAAAGGCACATAAAATGTAGAGCTTGCTGTATACAAGGGAGTACTGGTTTTTCTTATTACTGATATCATGAGCACTTCCAAGGAAAGATGTGTCAGGAGTGCAGGAGAACTACTTCAAAGGTCCGTCAGGAGGGAAACTCCCTGGCTTTCCCTGACTTAGGCCCCCAGACCTAACCTACTGAAATTTCTGAAACAAATGCAAATCTGGAGACTCACCTTTGAAAAGAAACAGTGACCTTGTTGAAATGAAATTTATCCACAAGAGGAAGATTGCTCAATTTTTCCTGGGAATAATCCTGGAACCAATCAACAGAGAAATGAGGTTAATCTTAAGGCACAGAGAGGTCAAAAGTAGGAGAAACTGGCTGTATGGGGAAAACCCAGAATGTGATCTGAGCTTGTAAGAACATTTGCCCAGGAAATGTCCACTAATTTGCCACCCTTGAATACACATAGGATGAAGGAAAATGAAATGGCACCAGGGAAACACAAAGGAAGAAAAAAATATAAACCTGGATCTATCACTTTGGTGTTATGAGATCAAAACTGGGTCTCTTGGGGGAAGATGAAAACGCAAGCAATCCAAAGATGATTATGTGATAAAAGGAAATCAAGTATAGGAACAAAAATGATGGCAGACAGCCAAACATTTTCGTGCCTTGGACTTGGAGCCAGGAAGGCCTGACTAGCAATCCCACTTCAGCTACATAGATCTAAGGTGTGTCCTCTTGGCCTGAGGAGCTTCCCATGTCTTAGCATCATTTAATCCTCTGTTAATTCAATTACAAAGAGTATTGGAATCAGAGGTCTGCTTCTGGGCCAGAAGAGATATTATACATACTATGTACCCCATCAATGATATTTGTCATGCTTGTTTCTGATTTGGTAGTTGAAATTATTACTAAAATTGTTTCTGTTACTGTTCTTATTGTGATTAACCCTGAACAGAAGGGAAAAGATGTGCCATACCTGGAATGAAAATGATAAGAAAGAATAAAATGTGATCAAGGTAGAGACCCACTTATGGCAGTGGTCAGTGGCCAGCATCTGGAGTCTGCCAAGCAGCGGACCTAATGCGTCCATCAGATGCATACCTTTGATTAGGCCTTGGAAAACCCAAGGGCCTCACTTTTCTAAGTTTTCTCATAAGGGGTTTCTGAATAGAAGAACTTTGAAAAGGTCTGTAGTTCTAGCTATGTGGACCATGAATCCTTAGGGAAGTCAAGAATGGCAAGAATGAATACATATGTGGCAGGGGAGGGAAAAACAAAAGTTGACAAGCAGCATTCCAAAATGCTTGGTGGTCAAAGCCTGGACTTTACTTCCCAACTCATCTACTTACCAGACCTGTAAAGGCAACCAAGTTACTTATCCTGTGCTATCCTTTTGTCTCTCCTCTGCAATTTTTTGGGATAAGAAAATTAATGATCTCACAGTTTGCTCAGAGGCTCAAAAGTGACTCAAACTGTACAGCTTCCTTTATACACTAAGTGAGTCATTCTTTTTACTGGTACAGATGTGTAGGAGCATTTGCAAAGAAAGATGGTGCAGGAGTGCAGTGTAACCATTTCATTGGCCCATCAGGAGGCACCAGCCTGGGGTTTCCTTGACTGATGCCCCCATTCCCAACTTCTATAAATTTCTAAAGCAGATTCAATTCTGGAAACTCATCTTTCTGAAATAACAGTAAGATTTTCAAAATGAAATTTGTCCAGAAAGGAGAGATTGTGCAATTCTTCATTGGAATAATTCTAGACCCATAAATGTAGAAATCATGTTAGCTTTAAGGTATTCACAGGCAAAAAGATGGAGAACCTGAAGGAAACTCATTTTTCAAAGGTAACAGTGCTGGTTGTGATAGGACATTTGTGCATAGGAGTTAGACAGCTAAGCTCTTCCTGGGAGAGCTAAGGATGAAGAAGTGTAGGCATAATGTTGACCTTAAGGGATTTACAGACAAGATAACAGAAATTGATTTCCTGCTTGACCCTTGACTCCAATTCAGACTTAGGACATCCTTTCCACTTGCAATGTCTATTTTTCCTCCTTACATTCAACATATGCAGGAATGAAAAAATATGAAAAGGCACAAAGAACAAGAAAAACAGGTTGGAGGATAATTAAATACAGTGGTTATATTGTCCTTTGAGGGAAGGCTCAAGGGACCAGACATGTTCATCTCCCCCAAAGGACCTCCCTTTCCACTTCTTGCTATCCACTCTTAACAAACTTCTTCAGTTGAGAAGAGGAGCCCAACGTTCCTCTAACCCCATGCCTTGTGCCTTCTATCCCTTGCTGGGCACAGCAGATTCTCCGCAGGAAGGTGTCAAGAGGCCAGGTCAGGAGTCTTTCATCTGCCCCAAACCAACAACTTCCATCTGTACAAGCACAAAGGAATTTCTTCCTCATTCTGCCAGCCCAGTCTCTCAACTAAGATCTGGAGAATCTCTGGGGCAAAAAGAAACCTACCTTTTCACGTCAGGCCTTCCATCTCCTGCTGCGGCTGTGTCTTGAGGGAAGAGGAAAGTAGGTGGGGAATGGGACTTCTGACTGTTTCTTGTTGCACAGGTGTGACTTTCATCGATTTCCATACCCTTTTCCTGCCTAATCTCCACCCTTAAGAGGGAAGAGGACTAGGGAAGTAGTGTTTCCCATCTGACCATCTGAATGTGTGCCTCCCACCTCATACTGTACTTCTTCCACCTCTATCTCCAGGATCAGTTGGGAAAGGAGTGGTGCCCTCCACTTAGTGAGGAATATTTTCTTACCTGGTCATATCCTTATTTCAGTGATAGATGAAGATCATCATTCAAACCACATTCCACACCCCCTATCACTCAATTCCTTATTCCCATTCCCCTCAGCCCTTTCCCCACAAGTAACTCTCACACCACCTAAGCCTTCCACTGTGCCTTGTGGAATACCTGGTCATAGGCAACAAATTCCCCCTCATCCTAAATCATTCCTACTATCATTACCTCAATATATATGTATTATTGAAACCTAGCTACCCCTAGATGACACCCTCCCTGGTTACTCTTTCCGGTACTGGATGTACCTTCTCTCATTCTCCTCCCTTCACTGCTCCATGTAGAGTTAAAATCCTCCTTATTCCCCATTGCCACTTCCAGATTCTCCCCCTCCTTGTCACTCACTAACCTCTCTTCCCTTGAGGTTAATGCTAGTCATATCTATCACCCAATCAAATCCTGGCAGCTTTGTCTACAGACTCCCAGGTCACTCCCCTTCTGTCCTCAGTCAGATTGATACATGATTCATAATTATCCTTTCCTCTTCAACTCCTGCCTTCATACTAAGGGACTTGAACACACATACTGACTCTCCCTCGAACACTCTGACCCCTCAATTCCTCAATCTCTTCACTTCTCACTCTTACCACACGTCAGACACAAACATGGTCATGTCCTTGATCTTGCCATCACTCACAAATGTAATACTTTCAATTTCAGCAATTCCAAAATCCCCTTATGCAACCACAACTTATTGGCTTTTCACTTCTCCCTCAGCCTTTGTTGACGGAATTTTACTCTTTGTCCATACCACTATTTCCAATGCCTTGATCCCTCAATTCTCTTCTAGGCCACTACTCCTAAACTAGCCACTCTCTTCCCCCAACCCCCATCTTTACCACTTATTTAACTAATTCAACTCTATACTGTCTTCCACTGTTGAATTCCCAGACCTCTTATATTGCTGATTATGTGCTACCCAAGTCTCAGGCTTGGAATACTCACCCAAAGGATTGCCTTACCTCTTCCACATTTACTGTTGAATGAAGGTGGAGAAAATCATTCAACTCTTCTTACTCTGTCATGAACTTGTACAACATCACTGGGGCCTTCTCTGCTGCTATGCAATTCTATTATGGCTCCTATCAACTCACTATCCCACCCTCAATGACAACTTTTTTCATCTCTCCTCAAACCTTTCAAGGTACCACCTTCCACCAGCCTCTCAGCTGAGATCCCTCTTTCCCATCTGATCACTCACATTCCTTCTGCCACTATCTCCTCCTTTACTCTTCTCATATGATTATGTGACTTTATTCCTTACCATGATCAGCTACGCCTTTACCTGTTCTAGCAATGCCATTCCATCCCATGGCCTCCAACAGACTGCCCTGTCATCCCTACTCTATCATTTATTTGCAATCTCTCCCTGTTTACTGCCTACCAATAGGCCCATGTCTCCTTGATCCTCAAAAATTCCCACTTGATCTTTTCACTTCCACTAGTTATTGTCTATATCTTTTCTGGATTTTGTAGCTAACCTCCTCAAAAAGGTCCTCTACTATAAGTGTCTGTTCTCTCTCTCTCTCTCTCTCTCTCTCTCTCTCTCTCTCTCTCTCTCTTTCTCTCCTCTTAACCCCTTACATTATGGCTTCCAAACTTTTTAATTCCGCTGAAACTGCTTTCTCCAAAAACTACCAATGATCTCTTAATTACAAACTTCAATGTGCTTTCCCTCAATTCTTATTGTCCTTCACTTCTCTGCAGTCTTTGACACTAGAGATCTCCCTCTTCTCCTTGATACTCTCTTCTCTCTAGGTTTTTCAGACACCATTTTCTCCTGATTCCCCTCCTACCAATCTGACCACTCCTTCTTACTATCCTTTCCTGGATCCTCCTCCAGATCACAACCTCTAACCACAAGGGTCCCTCAGGGTTCTATCCTGGACCCTCTTCTCTTCCTCCTTTATACTATGATCTCATTAGCTTGCAAGGATTTAATTACCATCTCTAGGCTGATGCTTCTAAAATCTACCTTTCTTACCCAAACTCTGCTGACCTCCAGTCTTGCATCTCCAACTACCTTTGAGACATCTTGAACTAGATGTCCTGTAGATATCTTAAATTTAACAGTATAAAACAGAACTCATTATCTTTTCTCTTAAACTTTTCCCCTCTCTTCCACCTTCCCTATTATGGTAGGAGGCAACATCATCGTCCCAGTATTTGAGGCTCCCAAGGTAGGAGAATGCTTCAACCCCTATCTTCCATCCTATATCTAATCTGTTTTCAAGGTCTGCCAACTTCACCTCTGTAATATCTCTTGATTATGCCCCCTTCTTTTCTCTGACACTGCTACCACTCTGGTGCAGGTCCTCATCACCCCATATCTGGACTGCTGTAGTAGCCTGCTGGTGGGCCTGCTATTTCAAGCCTCTCCCAACTTGAATCCATCTTCCATTCCTCCACGAAAGTGATTTTCCTAAAGATTTTCCAGGTCCTATCATGTCACTCCCTGAGCCCCAACTCCCCCAGTAACTCCTGGTGGCTCCCTATCACCCCCAGGAACAAATACAAAATGTTCTGTTTGGCATTCAAAGCCCTTCATTTCCTAGCCACCTTCTACCTTTCCAGACTCCTTACACCTTATTCCCCACCATGTCCTCTTTGATCCAGTTGACACTGGACTCCTAAATGTTCCAGAAAGAGAACAAACCATCTGAGGGCATTTTATCAGGCTGCCCCTCATGCCAGGGCTTCCTCAACTCCACCTGACTTCCCTGATTTCTTTCAGGTCTCAATTAAAATCCCATATTTTACAGGAAGACTTTCCCAGATCCTCTTAATTCTAGTGCTTTTATTCTTAATTAGTTACTATTTATTCTCTATATATTTTGTTATGTTTTTCATGTTGTCTCCCCCATTAGATTGTAAACTCCTTGAGGGCAAGGATTATCTTTTGCTTCTTATTACATCCCGTGTTTAGCACAGTGCTTGGCACACAGTATGTGCATAATGTTGATTGACTTATAACAGACTGCCTATAGGTATATACTCTGGATGATACTATTTTCCTCTTTTTAGACATTTATTTTCTTTCAAGAATGGTCTCCACATAAGTTCATTCCAACCTGAAAATTTGACTGGTTGGACAGGATTCTCTGGCACTTAAGGAGTAGTGAATGAACTCCAAGCAATGCCTTGGGAAATAAAGTGATGTGAAGAAATTGGAGACTAGGTATTGTAAATTAGAAAATGTGTAGTACCTGCTCTGAAAAGATCCTATCTGGATCTCCACTTGCTAAAATGGAGTGGAAATATGGGAAATTTTGTTTATTGATGGCAGGTTTCTATCTCAAGAGGTGTCATGTGTAGAATGTTTCTATTTTGAAAAGCCAGATTTTCAGTGGTTGGAGGAAGGTTCACTTATAGTAGGTAAGTTAGTATACTCAGTGGGATTTTGAGAAACACTGTATCCACAGCAAAGGGATTACTGGTATCTTTGAAGTGGGTATTATGCCTGCAACAAACTTAAAATATTTTTGGATGGTCAGAAAGAAGAAAACTTGGAAGAAAATGGAAGAAGAGGTAAACCAGTTAAAAGCTCTCATTCTCTCCAAACCCTCTGTTCAAATAGGACCTTTAATCGTAAATTATGCTTTCTGCCATTACTTAATTTGCTGGTTAATCTGTTGGGAAGAAGCCACGTGTGTAAATTATGGCATATATCCTGTTTATTCTGTATCCTAGAAGGGTTATTTTTGGAACTCCAATAAGAAAAGGATGATTTAGGTACTATGTGGCTTCAGGCTTAGGGAGAGGATGAGGGAAGGTGACAGTTTCATCCCAGGCTGGAAAACCACTCTGAAATGAAGGAAACAGTTTGTATTGTGGGCCTGGTCCAGGAATGATTCTGGCTTGATAAAAGGAATTGAACCCATTATAATCAGTTTTTCCAAGGATAAGCCATAGCCATGCATTAAGCAATTCTCTTTGTCTAAAGTTCAAATTGAAGGAATATAGTCAATAATTAAATATTTAGAGAAATGAGGACTTACCAAAAATAAGCAGTGCCCATATAGCACCTGATTTTACTGTTAAGAAAAGAAGGAAAATTAGATAAAGTTAACCTGTGTATCAGGTTTATCCAAATTTAAGCATTCCTGTGATTCACCTACTATCTTTCCTAGACATTTAAAGTTGTTTATTCTACCAAAGGTTCCACTTTAATTCACTATGACTTCCAAGCCTTCAGCCTGTGTTTGGGTCCCAATAATTTTGGCTCCTGTATTCTCCACACTTGAGACTCAAGCATCCTCCTGGCTCACATGAGAGAATTGATGATTTGTACCTCATGAAAAAATAAGCGTATAGATGAATTTGTTCAATCATCAACATCTCTCTCTCTCAGTTTGCAATGACTTTAATAGAAATACAAACAAAAAGGAAAATAAGGAGCTGAACACATTGCTTGTGAAAATATATCAGAGAGACACCTGGTATCTTCTAAATGGATCTGCAAAACAATATACATATTTTCACAGTAGCACATTACACTTTTACAAAAATTGACCACATTAATTTAGAGCACAGAGATATTACAAACAAATATAAAAACACAGAAATAGTTAATAAATTCTTTACAGACATTTTTTCTAATCATAACACAGTTTTGCCTTTATTAGATTCATCTGTCACAGTCATTAAATGTCTCCCCTAACATAAGCAAAGAGCCAGAAGTCAATGATTTAATTATTTAGATAAGAACCAACTAGATATCATTTGAGCTACAACACTGCACTGGGGCAGTAGGGTGTGGCATTATCACCAATAATCTATTTATAACTGGGAAAGGAACCTCTCTTTCTCACAGGTTCTCTTTCATTCTCCAAGTAATGCTATAAGATCCAGTATTTCAGCTCCTAATGAATATTTCTGCTTAGTTTCTGTAGCAAATACAAAAGGTGGACTCATTCAGAGATGAATGAGCATTTCATCTGATGCCCTACAAGTACACTATTGAGGGGTCACCTAGAACAATGATAAATTGAGTACACAATTTTGTGGAGGTTAAAAGACAGAAAATATTTGGGTATGAATGTGGTCTCATTAAGTCTAGACAAACAGAGCAACTGCAACAAGGTGCCCCTCAAAAGGCAAGCTGAGAATGCAGAGAACCAGGGCAACACATAAGCAAATGCCAGTTGCCTGCTAATGTGGAAACTCTGATTCCCATGTCAATGGGTCTGCCCAAAGTCAGTTAGTCAACAAGTACTTAAGGGTCTACTATATTCTAGGCACTGTGCTATGTGCTGGGGATCCAAAAGAAGGCAAAAGACAGTCTCTGTTCTCAAATAGCTCATAGTTGGATGGGGAAGACAATATGCAAAAAGCTTTGTACAAACAAGTTACATACAAGATAAATTGGAGATAGCCCACATAGGAAAAGCACTAGCATTAAGGGGTTTTGGGATAGGCTTCATGTAGAAGGTGGGATTTTAGGTAGGACTTGAAAGAAGTCAGGGAAGCTTGTCACTGGAAATTCAGAGGAAAAGAATTCCAAGCATAGCAGACATCCAGTAAAAATGCACAATCCAGAGAGATAGTTTCTTATACAGGGAACATCAAGGAGTCCAGTATCACCAGATCACAGAGTACATAGTGGGGAGTAAAGGGAGGGGCAAGGTTATGAAGGGCTTAGAATGCCAACCAGAGGCTTTTCTATTTGCTCCTAAAAGTGATTGTAAGTCACTGGACATGATTAAAGACAGAAATATCTTTCCCCACTCCTAAGTTTACATTAAACTTGCCAGAGCCCTAAGGATGGATAGTTCCTTTCTGAAGTGAAAAAGTCATGTAAGTATTTGGAAACTAATCTTCTTCAAGATGTCTTCCAATCTTTTTAATCTTCCCCGTTACCATTCCAGTTAGAAGGGAACAAGCTCTGGTGCATTTGGAGGCCATGAACAGCTTATGACAAATAATGTGAATGGACCCGAGGGTCAGTCATCACCTTGTGAAAGTGGTACAATGGAATATTCCTTAACTCCAGCATCTCTGGTGAAAGCAAAATGGAGACAGGCAGGAAATCACTGAGGGATATACTTTGGGTTCTCACTAGAGGAACTTTTACAGTGCTACCAGGCTCTCAGCCCAATAAAAAGTAACAAACACTAAGAAATTAGACACAGATCATCCCATTCCTAAACAAACTAATTTCTTCTCAAGTTCTTTTATTTCTCTCTAAATGGTGCCTACACACACATATATTTTATATATTTTGATTCCTTTCCACAGTCACAGCTTTTGCAAGCCCAGCTCTCTAGGAATCTTTGAAGGCAGCACTCTTATTCAATTCCTTTTGCCTTGAGCTCCAGCTTGACACGCTGCAGATAGTTGGGATCAGGATAACCGAAGTTTTCTGGCCCACCGAATGGGAGAGTTTTGTGGTGAATATCATTCCAAGTGATCACATCCTTGACTCCTGATGTCCGAGACTGTCCTACGGTGAAAATCAGCTTTTGGTCAAAAGCTCTTCTGAGGAGATTCAAAACCTGCCGTCCTTCTTCATTATTTGGCAAGTATGCCACCCGTCTTGTTCCTTCATAGCGTTTTCCTGGGTTGGGATGTTCTTCTGTCTGTATGCCTCCCCGCATCTCATAATAAATCACAATAGTGCCACATGAATTATAACCCGGAAGTGAAGCTGTTCTGTAAGAGGTTGTCATTGTTCCATCTGGCTGATTCCCTTTCATGACACCATAGGAAGTCTGGCATACAGGACACACTGGCTTATGTTTCATGGCCTCTCTGATACAAGGGCCACAGAACTCATGCTTGCACTTTGGGAGGACTTCTTTCTGGCGAATGATTTCCATACAGATGACACACTGCTCTTCTTCCTCCTCATCCTCATCCTCGTCCTCATCTTCCTCGTCCTCGTCCTCTTCCCCCTCTTCCTCTTCCTCCTCTTCCTCCTCCTCCTCCTCATCCTCATCCTCATCCTCTTCCTCGTCCTCCTCCTCTTCTTCCTCCTCCTCCTCCCCCTCCTCCTCTTTTCTTAATTTCCACCAGCTAGGCAGTCCCTTGAAGGAAGCTAAGGCCATGTTGGAATCACCACTATTTTGGTCCAAGGGGGATCTGGGATCTCCATTCCAATTCCCTCCAAAGGAGAGAGATGCCGCTTGACTCTGCTGTGCAGGACTTTCAATGCTAAAATATCTCTTAATATATTCCATTGCTTCTGCAAGGTGCTTGGCCAATCCAGTCAATGTCAGTTCTTGCTCATTCCACTCCCAGTTTACATTAGGGTTCTTTCTTTCAAAGTCTTCAAAGAATGCCCTATCAGGCCCACACTTTCCCTCTTCATCTAATGGTTTCAGGAGAACTACTTCCTTCACAATCTGAGGTAAGAGCATCTGAAAGATATAAATGAAATCTTCATAAGCATGTGCAGAGAGGTCTAAGCTTTTGTCTTTTGGTTTAAATATAACTCGGGTTTTCTGAGTTTGGGGATTGTTCACCAATTCCACTGCTGTATCATATGTTTTCTCTATTTCTGTGATATCTTTGTGCAGAAGACACAAGTGAGCTGTATCAACCTCAATTCCACGCTTCATCGTGTTTTGGGAAACCATCATTTTCACATAATTTTTCTTGTGGAAGAAGTTGGCTTCAATGAAATGTTTAGCTTCTGAAATATCCTTTGGGCTTCCCCAGAGGATTAAGACTTTTCCCTCAGCTTTAATGTGGAGGTTTTGAAACATGTCAGTCAGTGTTTTCTGGACTTCAAGTGCCAGCTTATTATCTGTGAAATGAACATCCTGACGGGTCACATTCTGTATTTCCCTCTGAAATGCTCTGGTAAAAGCTTCCTGAGCTGCTTTTCTGTCCTCTAACTTACTTGTCTCAAAGTCTAGACATACATTGCCCGTAGGATATGCCAAATTACTTATGATACGTACTTGATGCTCACTTTCTATTCTGTCCAGAGTTTCAGCAAAGAAATATTTGAAATATTCATACAAATATGAAGGAACTGAGATAAGGTCTGACTCTTCTTCTGTCATGTGTTTGGGGTTTGACTGAAGAACAGGACTGTCATAGTCACTTGGCATATTTTCTTCAATTTCTCTTGCTGAGGCTGAGGAGGAAAAATCTTCTTTCTGGTCCTTTCCCAGGATGCTGTCACTTAAGAATCGGTGAACTTTTTCAACATCTTCATAATCACCAATGAGTTTCTCAGGTTTATCGTGGCCTCCCTCTATTCTAAGATTTGGGCAGAGGTGAATAATTTTCTCCCTTTGTTCTTTGGAGAGCTTGAAATTCAGCTGGGCCTCCACGTAGAGAAATATCTTTCGAGTGGAGGAATCAGAGGAGCTAGAAGCACCTTCTTCATCTGGGTTCTTCTCATCTGGAGATTCCTCTGGGAGTGCCTGAGTCTGAGAGGAAAACTGGCTTTTCTCCAAAGTGCTGTTCTCTCCTGGGTCTTCATTTGTTTCTATGAAGACATCCACGTGTGATGTATCACTGACTATCACAGAATGATCTTTCTTTGTTATCACACCGTCCTTGGCTTGTCTTTTATAAAACTCTACCCAAAAAGTGTCCTCAGTGGGACCATCTTTGACCTTGCATTTTCCTCCTCCAGACTTCCATGGGTTCTGGAAATACTTTTGCAGCTTCCTCTCCATTCTAGGATAGCTCTCAGATACCCGGACCAGGACCCTGTATATCGGGCTGTGGGGAGGGCTGCCAGTCGCCATCAGAGCAGAGTAGTGACTCTTGAGTTGAAGATCTGGGAATGCAGTGCTTGTTCACTGGGCTCTGGAGGGAGAAACTGGGGAGCAGAGAGGGAAGACGAAAGGATGCTATCAGCTCCCTGCCCCCACCTCTCTGCCCAGATTATAACTTAAAAAAATAATAATTAGTTCAGACAGCACATACACAACACAGAGAACCAAACTGTAACTTAACAATGAAATCCTAAATAATAAGTTTAAATTTTTAAAAATACAAGTAATTATTTTAAAGAATGATAATGATAAAACAATATATAACAGTCTTCACGATGTAGATGAATAAGTCCCAGAGAGGAAAAAATAATATCCTTAAGAATACAGAAAGTAGGAGGAATAGTGAACTATTCATTGAAAAAAATTAGAAACCCAATAAATAAACATGCTTAAAATAAACACAAAGATATTAAAAAATTGTGGAGAAACTGATAAATTGAAAAAAAGAAAATACTCCCAAGAAATAATATCTAAAACAAAAGGCTGGTTCTTTGAAAAGACTTACGAAATTGATAAACATTTAGATAATCTGATTAAAAAGAAGAGGGGAGGAAATCAATCAACAAAATAGCAAATGAGGAAAGCAAAAGTTTAGCAGAACAAGAAGAAAAAAAATGATCCACATATTATGTACACTGTTAACCAAAAATATTATCATAAATCCATGAGACACATGTCTCAACTGAATTGTTTACAAGAGAAAAGACACATGCATTTAGGAACTCCCTATACTGAGGAGTCTAGCAGTGCAGGGAAAGTGTTGCTATTTAAGTTACAAGAGAAAGGGGGAGTCATAGGGGAGAAGAAAAGGACCCATCCTCTCCCAAAGGGGAGAAGAAAGCATGAATAAGTAAAATGACAAAAGCAGCACCTTTTTTTCTCCTTACGAAACTGTTAGACCATTAAGATATGATGTGACAAGGGTCACAGGTGCAGAAACATTTTCTCAGTCTGGTGCAGACTGACTGGTGCCTGTTTTGATTCCCAAGGATACACAGGGAGTTTAGCTTGGGGTATAAACAACAAATATCAGCTCAGTGGGGTTTTGTCCTTCATACTTTGTGTATGCCCCTTGAATATTCCAGACCCAACGTTTCTGGAAAATACGGCAACTCAAATATGGCAACCCAAAAAGACAAGTTTAGGGGACCTTTTAACATTCCTTTCCCCTGCACTCATTGGTCAAAGGCAACCTCTGAGTATGCTGATGACCACGGAGTGTACACTTGCTAAAACATTCCTATGGATACAACCTGGGAAGAATCTCAGAAGGCAAGAGAAAGAAACAAGGATAAAGGTCAACAGCCAGAAACCTAACAAGAGATCTTGGGTACTTTTAAGTCTTAAGGGTAATTCAGGATAGTTCCAGTTACAAAGTGAGAAATAGAACCAGAACCATAAACAAAGCAGATAGTAAGAATACTCAAAATCAGGGATAAACCCAGAGGGAAAAATCATGCAACATCAAGAAAATTGAGAGAACTTAGTTAACAGATAAAGAAAATAAAAGCCAAAGGGGTATAAAAATATACATCAATATTAATGAATATTAAGTCTTACTGCAATTTAGTAACCATTCCCAATATCCATTCAATCAATACATTTCATCTTGGATCTCAGATGTCTCATGCAGTCATCCAGTCCCTGGTACATTTCTTCTTCAGGCAGTCTGGAAAATATCATGTCCTCAGGGGTACCACTTCAGTGGACTTCCTTTCTGGTTCCAAGTTATTTGTAAAGACTCCTTAGATATTTCTGCTAAAATCTTTCACAAAACAGATCTCAATACAAGATTTCCATACTAGTCACAAAATTTACTTCTCTAACAACTACTACATGTGGTGGAAACCAGTTGGACCCTTGTGGTTCTGATCTAATCAATAACAGAACTATAAGGGGAACATCAAATTAGGAGCACATAGCTCATCTGGAGTTTCAGAGAATTTAGTTTACAAATATCCCATGATATTTCTATCTTTATCTAAACTCTGTATGTGACATAAATATTGTTAACGTTTATTTGAACAAATATTTATTAATTATAAATATTTATCATGTTCTTAGGGTTTTAAAATATTGTCATTTGTAAAATAACCTTTTATCTTAGTTGATTGTCATTATGCCCATTGAAATGTAAGAAAAAAATTTGTTGAAAAAGAAAAAACATTGTTAACTACTAGCTAAAGGATCACTATTATGTTGATATACATATGACATTCAAATACAAATGAAATGTTCTAAATACCACAGAAGGCAGAACTCTAACCTTTCCACATTGACAGGCACACACATATGCACATATACACATATATATACATACGCATCTATTAATTTGATCTTGTTTTCTGAATATTTTTACTCATTTTTTAGTTTATAATTTTATTTTAACTGCCAATTATTTTAGAACTCTAAATTTAAATACTACTTAATTTAATTTAATTCCAATTCACTTCAATTATTCAGTTCCCCCCTTAGGAGGAGCAGAGATAGATAAGAGATTCTTATTAGATTACTCCTCCCATCAAAACATATGTTATAGAACACTTTTTTTTTCTTTTTGGAGGGCAATTGGGGTTAAATAACTTGCCCAAGGTCACATGGCTAGGTTTTTGTTTGTGTGTGCGTTGTCTGAGGCCTGATCTGAACTCAGGTCCTTCTGACTCCAGGGCCGGCACTCTACTCACTGTGCCACCTAGCCGCCCTAGAACACTTTTTATAAGAAGATGACCTATGATACACAAATAAATTTACATAAAATTTACCATATTAACTTCTATTGTGGCAAAAGACTTGGGATGGGTTGTGTACATGCACTTAAGTAATCAATTTCAAACAGTGCATATCAAATGAGTTGTTTATTAAAGAAAACATGTCTGAACCACAGGAAACAACAAGTGTTATTTCCATATTAATTAAGAATCTTAAATAAAATTCATGTTTTCATTGGAGTAAAACAAATTATTCCATAAGTTACTCTCCTCTAAGAAAAACTGCATTAAAATTCATATCTTCAAACTGAACCAAAAATGTTTCTGGGGGTGGCTAGGTGGTGCAGTGAATAAGAGCGCCGCCCCAGAGTTGGGAGGACCCGAGATTGATTCCAGCCTCAGAAAATTAGCACCCACACATAAATAAATAACTAGCCAAGTAACCTTGAGCAAGTTACTTAACCCCAATTGCTTTAACAAATGTTTCTGATTCCATTTTAATTAGTAATAGAATAATATCTTGCTCCCATAAACTGTTACATTAACATCCAATTATTCTTATATGATTCTGAAACATTTAAGGACCTTATTTTATATGGAAATATACATCTTCTGTAACAGGCAGATGACTAGGCCAAATACTCATTTACTAAGTTGTTTAGCATATAGAAAGGACATAATTTCAGGCTAAATAGCTCGGATGTTACATACATGCATTTTATTATAGTAGCTCAGATGTATTCCAGCCTTAGTCTATGAGATATGATTTTAAATTGTATTTGTATCTTCATTTCACAAGCTTCTTTTACCTTTGCATAATTATTCCCAAAGAATTCAGAAAAAAATGAACTATTCCAGGGATTTAATCTTATACATGACAATTTAAGTATTAGCAGACAGATGACAAGCCCAAGTACTAAATTACATAGTTCTTTGGGATATGGAATGACTACACATTTAGACTGAAAACAGTAAGCTCTTATGTACTTGCATTGTGCTCATACCTTCCACTGATCACTTGCTCTGATAATAGAAATTTGCTATAAAAGGAAAAAGCAGCATGATTCTAACAGCATTAAACATGGTCCTTAATGACTCAACACATATATGGCAGGATAAAGCATTCAAGTAAGAGTCAGGGTTGATAATCAATCATGCAATAACAGTTTCACATCATAGCCAGACTCAGGAATGGCCAGGTGGGAATCATTTTTGTTTAAAAAGAAGTAACACAATGGGGTAACTGAGCCAGAAGGATCCTACCTTAGGCTATGCCAAGCTTGTATTCTCCACTTTTTCCCAGATACAGGCATCCACCTTTAACAGTTCAAGTTCACATTCCCTCTGAATAGTTTGTGGCACTTCTCTCAAATGGTGGATTACTCACTTAATGATACATCAGATAATATACCTGAATTCAAAACTCAAAACAGTATCAGTTACAGTCCCAAGAGCTTTTATCTGAAATGATAAGTTTCACTAATCACAGCTTAATTTAGATACCATTATTTTTACTCTCATGGAGTTGCCATAAGTAATAAAAGTTTATCAGGATTCACATTCATGACAGATTTCACTTAGTATTCTTCACTTATTTTTCTCTTCTTTTGCTTCTACTCATCCTCATATAAAGCTTAATCATTAGAAATCACTTCCATATTATATACAGACTTGTAAATTCTCAGTAAGCCAACATCATTCTTTAGGAACTCCATAACCCATAACAAACTCTTTTTCCAGAGTTGATGACCTTGCCTACATAGATGGTTTCCAGGAAACTGACAAGTTTACAAAATAAGGGGAGTCTATAAGGTCTTTTCTTTGTTATCCCAAAGTAATCAATTACCATTTTTTTTTGCTTTCAAATACCTATGCAGATACATGCTAGGCTTTTAAAATTATTACAATAATCCCAAATAATTTAGGTAACAATCTTACAACTTTCATAAGTGATAGCCAAATACTTTTAGGTGTAACTTCCTCTTAACTATAGGCAAAGATGGACATTTCCACTTTCTTAACTTGTAGTTACAAAGCATTATAAAACAGGGTTAGCAGGACCGATAACAGTTTTCAAACAATTTTTTCCACCTTCTTTTACTTGTTCAACTCATACTCTAATAGCATCTAAGTTATGAAATGTTCTTCTAATAACATAATTGATTCAACAGGTTACCAATTTCACAATGTAAGAAAATGCAGAAACATAACAATGTCATAAACAATGGTATGTATTGGAGACTTGAAACAATACCATTAACAATCAGTTGACCTCAATTCAGTTGAATGCATTTCCAAATGACCTTATATAGACAATTTTATCACCATTGGCATTATATGCTGATCACATCTAAAATCTGTATAAAGTTATCATGTATGATACAATTATACCTAATTAAAGAAATAATAGTATCAGTTACCATTCATACAGTGTTTGTCCTATGCCAGGCATTGTGGAGGTGGATACTATTATTATTCCCTTACAGATTAGTAAACTGAGGTAAACAGACATGAAGTAACTTGCTTGTGATCACCCAATGAACAAAATTTCAGATCCGTGCATTTTCCCCATTTGTCTTAATGCCAAATAGTATAATACATTTTGATGTATCATGAGCATCATATTAAAAGAGACACATTTCATCTAAAATCAAGTCAGAATAAATTCAATTACACCAGGATCTATTTTCCAAATGGTAATGCATCTCAATTCATAATTTTAATTATGCAGTATTATATTTTATACAAGGGCTAGTTTTTCCAAGCATTTGATATTATAGAGTCCACTATTTCCAGCCAATTCACTGCCAAAGACCATAAAAGTGGCAGTCTGATATTAGGTTTTAATTTCCCCCAGTTATCACACTTAAGAACATATTTTAATTGAGGTCAAATTTGGGTTTTACAATCTCAGAAAGAACCCACTGCTTATCAGTTTACTCCTAGCCCTCTAGAAGTGTTTCTCTATATACTTCCAAATCAAATAGCAACTGTGTATTACTATAGTTCCCAATAAAATAAGCACCTGAAGTTTCACACAATCTTCCCACTTAAAGCCAAAAGTTTTCTGTCTACATACTCAAAACTTGCCAACATGCTTAAACCTTCTGAAGTTGGCACAAGGGCACCCATAGACACATCCAGGGGCAGGATGTGTCCCCAAACCCTCTTATCTACTTTCCAGATTTTCCCTCCTGCCTTTATTTCTCTATCCAAATCTTCTAAAGCAATTACTTAGACTACACAACTTTTCTTTGCTCAAATCCTACATTTCAATCAACTGGTTCCACTGAATATTTCCTTTTATAATTTTAGCACATAATGTTGTTAAACCCAATGACTCATTAAAACCTTAGTTTTTTAGCTGTATAGCTTTATAAGGGGGTGAAAAGAACTCAGCCACAGTTCAGAAATGTGAGGGAAGAGAACAGAATCTTTTTTAAAAACCTAAATTAGGTAATAAGGCACAGAGAGATAACTTTGGGGCAAAGTTTTTCCTTGTAAGCTATATGAGCATAATTACCATCTGAAAGACACATGAACACAGACATAAGAAACACAGACAGGTTCAAAATGTTACTTCTTGCCTGCCCTACTATGTATCTCTACAGGTGTCATTCTATCACACACAAATACATACAACCTAAAAAAATTATTACCCTTTTAAAATTGCACCTTAGTTCTCATATATTCTGACACTTCCTTATATCAATCATATCCCAAATAATCTTCACTTCACTGAGTTCCTCTTCCTCTGCCTTTGCTGTCCACCTGATAAATGCAGTCAGAAAAGGTTAGGGTTTGGAGAAAGAGAAACTTTCTCTGTTCTTTATCCTATGATATAGAGGCCAACTGCCATTCCCAGGTCTCTCTTGACAGCACTGAAAGTTCTCATCTTTGCCTAGGCTATAAATCCATGAATTAAGTTTTAACTGCACATCTGACCAGAATTCCAGATATTTTAATCTTCCTGCCAATTATCTGCAGGTTTGCAGGGCTGTATAGCTGTAACATTTAGTCACTGGCAGTCCCCTTGGGGGTGGGAGAATAAAGTCATCTTTGTACACTTTATTACCACTTTATTACAAAAACCCCAATATCCCACCTTCCAAATTTTAAACTCTCAATTCATAACCATTTATTCTATTTCTTATTTTTCATTCAGTTAATCAATAAAACCACAGGGCTCATCTAAGCCCGCTTTGACTGCAAGTTGGCTGGACCGCCCAGATACAAGGAACACTCCAGCCTTCCTCGGCCACCCCTCAGGCCAGCAATACCCAGAAACAGGTCTTTGGCCAAGTCTTCCAGCTAGCAACAACCAAAGCCTGGAGTGGAGTAACTCCGTCCTGTCCTAGCTAGGATAACCATGATCATCATCATCCAGCCAAATTATCCATACTGAAATTTCAAATCAGCTTGGGCTGGAATACCCTTCAAAATCCAAAAGGCTTTACTTTTCACTCCTTAATCACAGATAACTTGATTTCTCTTGTAATAGGAAACTCAACCTAAACAGAGGTCAAGATATGAGTAGAGAAATAAAACTCCCCAAATCAGAGGTCTGACACAGGTGGGGCACAAAGGGCCCCATGCTGGTGCCTAGCCCTGCATCTGAAACCTCTGGACAGCCTAAATCATTTTCTCTCATCATATCCTACAGCTGCACCATTTATTGTTAACCAAAAACAATATCACAAGTCCATGAGACATGCATTGCAACTGGATTTATCACAAGAGACAAGAGAAAAGTCATGTGTATGTAAGAACTCTCTGTCTAGGGGTGGGGAATCTGCAGCCTCAAGGTCACATGTGGCCTTCTAGGTCCTTGGGTGTGACTGTTTGACTGACTCCAAGTTTTATAGAACAAATCCTTTTATTCAGGGGATTTGTTCTGTAAAGTTTGGATTCAGTCAAAGGGCCACACTTGAGAACCTAGAGAGTCACATGTGACCTTGAGGTCACAGATTCCCCACCTCTGCCTTAGGCCAAGGAGCCTAGCAGTGCAGGGAAACCCTTGGTATTTGAGTTACAGGGAAAAGGGGAAGTTATAGGGGATAGGAAAATGACAAATCCCCTCCCAAAGGGTTGGGGGAATCATGAATAAGTAAAATGGCAAAAGCCGAATTATTTTCCCTTGGGAACTGCTAGACCATGAACATATATCATGGTCTGCATATCTAAAAGGTCCTAGATATAGAAATAGTTTTCTATCTGGTACAGACAGATCGGTGCCTGTCTTGATTTCCAAGGGCACACAAAGAGTCCAGCTTGGGGTGCAAACATCAAATCATGTCACCTGGGGGTGGGGGGCCTTGATCCTTGACACATTCAGGGCCTGTTGCATTCTCCAGGTCCAGTGTTTCTGGAAAAATATTGTAACTCAAAAAGAAAAATTCAGGGGATCCCTAACAACAGTTATATGCTAACAAAACTGAGAACTCTTGGTCCCCTTGGATTCACAGGAGAATTCTCTCAAATTTTCAAAGAACAATTGGTACCTATAGTTCATAAATCATTTTCAAAAACTGAGGGAAAATGCACTATACCAGAATACTTTTATGAGATAAATATAGTCCTAATACCTAAACTAAGGAAAGGCAAGATACACACTCATTTATCATAGGAATGACAGGAGAAAACCTCCTTAGCTATTTGATTTCAGATAAAAGTCATAGATACCTTTTGGAACAACCAATCAAACAACACAATTCCACATTATTCAAAAGGTATCAGCCAAGTCTAGAACCAACCAGGTGGAAAATACTGCCATTTAAAAAAGAGATAACACTAATTTTTTATTATGGCAGAGTTAATAAAATTTTTAGATAGTTTTGTCATTTCTATCATATTGCTGTGACCTCCCCAGGAGCAAGTAACATTCCCCAGACTTCTTAGATCTGTGTTTCTGTGAATAGGTGTTTGTAAACTGTATTCATCTAGTTCCTGTATATCTCTTGCCAGGTAGACTCCTGTGTCTATTATTTGGTCTGCAGTTACTTTGAATAGTCTTTCTCTTTCTCTTCCTGCTGTTTTGTGGGAGAAATGTTGCTGACTTCTGTGAGTTTATTTTAAATCATGTAACTCTACTGAAGTTGTTAATTATTTCAACTTTCCTTCTCCCTAACTCTCCATCCTTCTCTCTGTATCTCTCTGCCTATTCTCTTCCCTCTCTCTCCTCCCCACCTCTTGTACTTCTCTCTCTCTCTCTCTCTCTCTCTCTCTCTCTCTCTCTCTCTCTCTCTCTCCAAGACAAGGGAAAAAACAACAATATTGTAACTTAACCCAAAATTCACTAAGGTGGGAAATATATGTTACCCTTAGGAAAGAATGCCCAATATGATTTTAAAAAAAAGAGTGCTGGGAAAATGGAAAGCAGTTTTGTGGAAAGTAGGCTAAGATGGCACCATATTCCAGAATTCATTTTAAATGGATATGTGACCTGTGACTTACTATTAAATATCATATAATAAAAATATCAGAAGAGAAATAGATCACATACCTCTTGCTGTTAAGGGTAGATGATATGTTCTTAACCAAACAAGGGATAGAGGCAATTACAAAAGATAAAACAAATACTTAAGATTACATAAAAGGGAAAGGCTTCTGCATAGACAAAATGAATGTACCTTGGATAAGCAAGGAAGTGGTAGAATGGAAAAAATAATCTTTGTATCAGTTTGCTCTTACAAGGTGTTTGTATCCAAGATATATAGACAATTAACAGATACATAAGAGAACAAAAGAGATTCACTCTTTGTTAAGTAGTAAAAAAATACAATACAAACAATTCTCAAAAGAAGAACTGAAAAGTATCTACAACCAAATAAAAAGTGCTCCAAATCACTACTAAAAGAGATGCAAATGAAAACTGAGGTTCGGCCTCCCACCTTGAAAACTGGCAAAATGACAAAAGTTGGGAATAATCAGTGTTGGAGGGGTTGTGGGAAGTTAGACACACCTGCTGATGGAGTTGTGAATTGGTGTGACCATTTTGTAAAGGAATTCGGAATTATGCAAAGAAAGTGACTAAAATGTCAATTTTTTGACCCAGAAACTCTATTACTGGGTTTATTCCTCAAGTAGGCCACTGAGAAGAAGAAAAATCCACATAGGGAAAAATTGTTTATAGCACCACTTGTGGAGTTAGCAAAAAATTAGAAACAAAGTAGACTCCAACCAAGTGGAAATTTGTTCAGCAAATAGTGGATATTACTATACTATAAGTATGAACATAAATATAGAGAATTATGGAATGATCTATATGAATTGATGCAGTCAAGGAAGGAGAACCAACCAAGCAATATATACAAAGATTTTACCAATGTAAATGGAAAGAGAAACCAGAAATGTAGCACTTAAATATGTAAATAACAAAATTATAAATAAATCTGTTAAAATGTGTTGAAGGAAGAGGTATTAGAATATGCTCATAATCTAACCCTCAGCAGAGGTGGGCAGGGGTTGCATACCGCACATATTTTCAATTGTGTTCATTATTTTCTTTTTTCTTTATTTGCATCAGTCTCACCATTGTTAAAGAAAGAGATTGACAGCCGAATATCTTAAAAGGTAAGGGATTGCAGACTAAAACATGCTTTCTCAGTCCAAATAAATACTTTTGCAAGGTATGGGGGGCAGGGAGGGAGGAAAGATAATGCCAACAATCAGACAACACAACAAAATTTGTAAGATGCAGCTAAAGCAGTATTTAAAGGAAATTTTACATCTCTAAACGCATCAATACATAAGAGAAAGAACAGATCCATGAACTGGGAATGCAAGTAAAAAAATGAACAATCTCCAACTAAACACCAGAATAAAAATCCTAAAAATACCAGAAGAAATTAATAAAATTGAAAGTAAAAAAAAAAACCACCATTGAACTAATAGATAAAACTAGAACCTGGTTTTATGAAAAAAAAACTATAAATTCAATAAATCATTGGCTAATTTGATTAAAAATAAAAGATAGAAACCAAATTACCTGTATAAAAAATTAAAAATGTGAATCCATCACCAACAAGATGAAATTAAGGCAATTATTAGGAGCTATTCTTCACAATTACATGCTAATAAAATGAACAATGTATATGAAATGGATGAAAATTTACAAAAATATAAATTGCCCAGATGAACAGAAGATGAAATAGAATCCTTGAATAACCCTATCTTAGAAAAAGAAGTTGAACAAACAAAAAATTAACTCCCTAAGAAAAATCTCCAAGACCAGATGTATTTATAAGTGAATTCTACCAAACATTTATCTCTTTGACAAAATAAATAAAGAAGGAATCCTACCAAATTCCTTCTATGACACAAATATGGTTTTGATGTTTAAAGTAGAGAAAGAAGACTATAGACTAAATTCCATAAGGAACACTGAAACAAAAAAAAAATTTTAAAAATATTAGCAAGGAGATTACAGCAATACATCACAAAGATCATACACTAAAACAAGGTGTTATTTATACCAGGAATGTAAGGCTGATTCAATACTGGGAAAACTGACCACATCACTAACAAAAACAATAAAAATAGTATTATTATTATATCAGTAGATACAGAAAAAGCTTTTGATAATCTACAACATCCATTCTTATTAAAAACACCAGAAAGTATAGAAATAAATATAGTTGGGGTGGCTAGGTGGCTCTGTGAGTAGAGTGCCGGCCCTGGAGTCAGAAGGACCTGAGTTCGGATCCGGCCTCAGACTCTTAACTAGCACACACAAACAAAAACCTAGCCGTGTGACCTTGGGCAAGTTACTTAACCCCCAATTGCCCTCCAAAAAAAGCAAATAAATAAATAAATACAGTCTTTCATAAAATGAATTGTTTAACTAAAACTTAGAGCAAGTATTATCTGTAATGGGGAAAAAAGTAGAACCCTTCCCAATAAGATCAGATCCATTATCACCACTATCCTTCAATATTGTACTAGAAAATTGTAGCTATAGCATTAAGACAAGAAAAAATAAGTTGCTTAGGAGCAAGAAATGAGAAAACATTCTCTCTAGAAGATATGATGGTATACTTAGAGAAGCCTGGACCATCAACTCAAAAACTAGTTGAAACAATGAACAACTTTAGCAAGTTTTCAGAATATAAAACCCACATAAATCATCTTCATTTCTTTATTTTGCCCCCAAAAACTCTTCAGGAAGAGCTAGAAAGAGACCTTCCATTTAAAATAACAATTAAACAAAAAATGCTTGGGAGTCTGTCCGCAAGACAAACTCAAGAACTATATGAACACAATTACAAAACACTTTTTACACAGATCTACACATTCTACACAATTACACAGATCTACACAATTAGAAAGCTATTATTTGCTCATGGATAGGCCAAACCAATATAATAAAAATGACAATTCTACCTAAATTAATTGAGTTATTCAGTGCCATATCAATTATACCACCAAAGAATTATTTCAGAGAGATAGAAAAAATTGTAACAGAATTCATCTGAAATAATAAATCAGGAATATCAAGGAAAACAATGGAAAAATGTGAATGAAGGCTGCCTAGCAGTGCCAGATTTCAAACTGTGTTACAAAGTAGTAATCATCAAAAAAAATCTGGTATTGGGGTCCTAGGTGGTGCCATGAATAGAGCACTGGCCCTGGAGTCAGGAGGACCTGAGTTCAAATTCAGCCTCAGACACTTAACACAAAAACTAGCTGTGTGACCTTGGGCAAGTCACTTAACCTCAATTGCCTCTCCAAAAAAAAATATTAGCAAGGAGGCTACAGTAATATATGCTATGATCAGGCTGCATTTATGCCAGGAATGTTGGCCTAACTCAATATAAGGAAAACTCTAAACATAACTGACCATATTAATAACAAAACTCACAAAATCATATGCTTATTTTAATAGAAGCAGAAAAAGGTTATGATAAAATACCAATTACTGTTTTTCAAAAGGCATAGGAATAATTGAAGAGTTCCTCAAAATGATGAGAAATATATCTAAAACAAAGAGCAAGCAAATCTTTTTTTTTTAGATTTTTTTTTTTTTTGGAGGCAGGAAGGTAGGGCAATTGGGGTTAAGTGACTTGCCCAATGTCACATGGCTAATTTTGTGTTAAGTGTCTGAGGCACCTGATTTGAACTCAGGTCCTCCTGACCCCAGGGACGGTGCTGATTCACTGTGCTGCCTAACTGCCCCCAAGCCAATCTTTAGTGGGGATTAGCTAGAAGGCTTTCTAATGTGATCAAGGGTGAAACAAAGATGTCCCTTATTACCACTGCTATTTCATATTTTAATACAAATACAAGGCACAGAAAAAATACAAAAACATTTTGAAGAAATAAGCATTGGCAAAGAAAAAACCCAAACTATCACTTTATGTGGATGATGATGGTTTATTTAAGAAATCAACTAAAAAACTAACCAAAACAATGAACAATTTCAGTAGTGTAGCATCATATATAATAAACCAAGACAAATATTCAGCATTTTTGTATATTATCAATAATCCCTCAGGCAGGTTGGCTCTTTGAGGGAGTTACAATTACCTTTTTACCATTCTTCTCAACTGTTCTAACCAAGAGGCTGACAGCATTTTGGGGATTACATAAATCTTAAAACAAAAAGAGACACAAGGTACAACAGAGGTATTTACTTCATCAAATTTCTACCAGGTTGCCACCTGTCCACTAGGTAAAAAACTGATGCTATAATGAGTATAGCATTATGGGATGAATTTAGAGTGTGGAGCCTTCTAGGGGTTCTGAGGTAGAAATAAGAGTCCTCCTCTGTCATTTTAGAAATCTTGAGATTTTTAATCCTGGAACTGAGTGGGCAGTACCTTCAGTACCTTTTTTTTTTTTTTACTATCAACACTTATATTTGTCCTGCTAAAATACAGCCCTGCCCATGTGAGGTCATTTACATTGTGCAGCATTTTAATTTTTATTTACTTATTTATTTTTTGCCTTTTGGAGGGGGGAAGGCCAGGCAATTACAGTTAAGTGACTTGCCCAAGGCCACACAGCTAGTAAGTGTTAAGTGTCTGAGGCTGGATTTGAACTCAGCTCCTCCTGACTCCAGGGCTGGTGTAGCACTTTAAAAAGAGGGTCTGAGGTGTCATCCACTGTGGCCAAGAGCACATATTATAAGCTATGGTGAAATTCAAAGAGCAAGGGAAAAAAATGACCATCTATACATAAGGGAAGAGGTTGTGAGTAAACAAGGTTGTGAGTAAACAAGAGTATACAGATGATCACAGAAAATAAAATGTACAATTTCAACTGTATAAAATTTAAAAAGCTAACACACAAACAAATCTAATGCCATTAAAATTAAAAGGGAAAAAGGTTAATGTGGGCAAATTTGTAGCAAATTTCTCTATTAAAGGCTTTATATATGTATATACAAACATATGTACAGACACATACCTACATGCATATATGTATACATACATACATGGAGTCAATTAAAATTTGTCAAACTAAGAGTCATTCATCAATAGATAAATGATCAAAGAGGTATGAAGAGGTAGGCTTCAAAGGAAGAAATCCCAGCCCTCAACAACCATATGATAAAATGATCCAAATTACTAATAATCAGAGAAATGTAAATTAAAGGAATTTTAGGTTCTACCTCCCATCCATCAGACTGGGTGGCAAGGATGAAAAATGAACCATCACACCCCTAACCACACCCACACCCTCCCCCTCACACACACTTCTCAGCTTTCTTTTGTGTGTGTTTTCTTCCTCCATTAGATTATTAATTCCTTGACACAGGAACTGTCTTTCTTTTTGGTATTTGTATCCCCTGTGCTAAGCACTGGGGATAGCACATAGTAGGTGCTTAACAAATATTTATTTATTAATTAGCAAAATGACAAATGTTGCAGAAGCTTCAGGAAAACAGGGACATGAAAGTATTGCTAGAAATGATGCAAATTGGTTCAGACATACTAGGAAACAATTTGTAATTTTGACCCCAAAGTTACTAAATGTCGGCTCATCTATACCATCACTGGGCTTAGACCACATGGGGAGCAAAGAAAAAGGGAAAGGACCCATACATACAAATATATTTATAGGAGGGCTTTTTGAATTAGCCCCAAACTGGAAACTAATGGGATGTCCACCTATGGTGAAATAATTAAACTCTGGTATATGAATATAATGGCAACATGATATTTGATTGTGCCATAAGAAATGGACAGTTCCTGAGGAAATTGGGAAGAACTCATAAGATCTGATGTAGATTGAAGTGAGCAGAACTAGAACAACTTATACAATGATGAGAACAATATGGGGAGGAAAAAAAAAACCTTTAAAAGGTTTTAGAGCCCTATGTAATGCAGTCCAGAGGACTGTAGGTGAATCATGCTCCCCACCTCGTGCCACAGAGCTGATGGCCTGAAAATCCAGAATGACACCTGCTTATTTGGACATGGACAAGATGGGAATTGATTTTTTCTAAAATATGCATATTTATTGTCAGGGTTTTGTCCTTGTCGTTGTTGTTGTGGGGAAGGGGCATACCACTGGGAAGAAATAATAATAAATGCTTGTAAAATAATTTCTTAAAAACCTCTAAAATAAAATATTTATTCTTCTCAGTTCAATTAAATTGGTTAGATGCCCTATTTATAGGAACCATCCTTTTGTGCATTTTTTAAGTATTTAAGATGGGGCGGTGTCCATACCTGCTGCCTCACAGAGCTCTATTAGCTCTGCCTCCATTTTTCTGTGAGCCTAAAAGAGGTGGGGCTTTCCTTTGGTAAAGGCTTCAGAATTCTGATCAATGCAGTGACCAATTAAGATCCTAGAAGACTGATGGTGAAGCATGGGACCCACATATTGACAGGTGAGGGATTATAGATGCAGAATAACACACGTTTTCAGACACAGCCAAAGTGGGTACTTGTTTTGTTTGACCATGCATATTTGCTACAAAGGCTATATTTTTCTTTCTTTTTAAATAAAGTGGGGTGTGGGAGGTAGCGAAGACAGAGATGGGAGGAAAGGAAAAAAGACGGTTACAGGCATCTTTAAAAAAACTGAACAGACAAGAACAAAAAAAATCAGAAAGCACTGGCAGCTTTGAAAAATACAGACTGAATTTGTTATATATATATATTAAATTAAGCTATAGATGGCAGAGATCAACAGGTGCATGGAAATTTTTTTTTTCTGTTGCATTATGTACAATGGGGATGTTTATTTGATCTTGAATAAGAATGGATGAATGAATGAATGAAAAGGTACAAAAATAAGAGGTATTTAGTAGAATGGCTCTTCTTTTCCCACCCCCACCCACCAGCCCCACCTTCTGGGCCTCGCTGCTCGGAGGGCCTGGGGGAGGGGGACGGGGCTTGGACTGATGGAGGGGAGGTGGGGGGCGGGGAGAGGGAATCATCAGATGCATTCCCGGGGGACCTTCATCCCTCACAACAGACAGACACAGTCCTGGGCACATCCAGCTGCGGATCCAGCCATGCGTAAAGTCCAAAAGGCCCTGGACAGAGGTCTGGGGGTATGGGTGGGGTGGGGGGCTTGCAACCCCCTAGGGGTTCTGGGGAGGGAAGGGAGGGAGTAAAGGGGATGCTCCTCGGGGCCTTACTTACCTCACGCACAGACAGGAGATTCCCACGGGAGATCAGGGAGGCCTCTGATCCGGTGGCAGTGGGGAATATGGAGCTTAAGCTATCTGCAGCCCCGTTTTGCAGAATGCGCAACACCCCAGCCCAGGTGAAAACCGCAGAAAGGCGGAGACTGGTGATGTCACATTTGGAGGCGAGGCTTGATTCAGCCAATGGAACACAGGTCGTGACTTGGTAGTTGGGGATGGCGTTCCCCCCTCCTTAGAACCAATCAGTTAGGCAGTCAATCAACATTTGATGAGCTCCTACTACTTGTCAAGCACTGGGCCCGAACTGGAAATCAGAAAGGACAAAGGACAGATCAGAAAAAGAAGACATCATCTCATCAAATAAATTGACAGTGATACAACCGAAACTTTCAGAATTCAGGCAAAGCAATCCTTATGTACAATTTATCTTTCCAAATACACTCATGAATAAAAGAGAAAACAGAAATACCAAAAGGGGGGGGCGGGGAACCTGGGAAGAAATAGGAAAAAAAACCCACAACTGCACATAAAGAAAAATTCTGAAAAAAAAGAAGGAATAAATAAAATTTGGGCAAAAGCCGATTCAAATAGACACACAACTAACTGAATGTTTTTTTTTTTAAGATCAACCAAATTAGCACGATTTTTTTTAATGGAAAAAACATGATTGTCAGTCAATTAATATTTAATAAGTGCCTACTATGTGCCAGGTACTGTGCTAAGCACTGGGGATAGAAAAAGAGGCAAAAGATAGTCCCCGCCCTCAGAGCTCACACTCTAAGGTGGGGAGACACTAAGCAAACTAATGTGTACAAAAAAAGCTACCTACAGGATGGATAGGAAATAATCAGAGGTGGAGGGTCTTGGTGGTACAACACCCAGAAGGCCAGTGTCAGTGGATTGAAGAGTGTAGGAAGGAAGCAAGGTGTAAGAACAATGAGAAGGTGGGAGGGGGCTAGGTTAGGAAGGGCACTGAATGCCAACCAGAAAATTCTGTGTTGGATCTTAGAAGCAATAGGGAGCCACTGAAATTTATGAGTGTGTGCGTGCGCGCGCGTGCACGCATGCACGCACGCATGCATGAGGAAGGCAGGGTTTGTATAGTCAGATCTGTGTTTTAGGATAATCACTTTGGTGGCTGAATGGAGGGTGGATTGGAGTGGGAAGAGACCTGAAGTAGATAAAAAAAAAAGGAAAGTATTAGCAGAAACTCTTTTGCCCAGTATTATGTTAACAAAACTGATATATGAAGGAATATTTATAAAAACATAAAGTAACCAGATTAACAGAACGAAAAGAAATTGAACAAACCAAATGAACTTGCAAAGGTTGGGGAGAAGGGAGGGAAAGAATTCAAAGAGCAAATGGATTTTCAAGTGAATTCTGGCAAATATTTAAAGAACAATTAATTTGTTTTCCATAAATTGTCTCTTAAAATAGAGAATCTCTTGGGTGGCTAGATGGCGCAGTGAATAGAGTATTCACCCTGGAGTCAGGAGGACCTGGGTTCAGATCTGGCCTCAGATACTTATGACACAAAAAACTAGCCATGTGACCTTGGGCAAGTCACTTAACCCCAATTGCCCTCCAAAAAGCAAATAAATAAAAAAGAAAATAGAGAATCTCTTGAGAGAAAAATGATTTTAAATAACAAAGTCCAAGAAAAGAAACATCAAAAAATGATATAATAGACCATTTTCTCTGATGAATAGCAATAAAAAATACTGAATAATATATTAGCAAAGAAGCTACATACTACAAATATTTTGTTGTGCCTAGATTGTGTTTATACTAGCATGCTGGTCTTATTCAATATTAAGAAAAATTATAATTATAATATATCACATTAATAACAAAAACAAGGAAAATACATGATTATCAATAGATACTGTATCATTCTTAATTTTAGACAAATACTGTTAACCCTATTAATGAAAGGATTCAGCCTTTATTCCTATACTTTCTAATTTTTTTTAACAAAAAGGATGGTATATTTTCTCAAAAGCTTTATCTGTCATGGGGAAGCACAAGAAGCCTATTCAATGAGACTAAAGGTAAAGCAAGGATATTTATTGATCTTAATGTAGTAATTCAAATGCTAGGTGTAGCAATTAGACAAAAGAAAAAAGAGGGAATGACCATAGGTAAACAAGAAACAAAATGATCACTTTTTGCAGTTGATGTAGTTGATGTGATATTTTATGTATCCCTAGAGTCAACTAAAGTGTAAAAGAATAAATAAAAACTTTAGTAAAGTAACAGGATATAAAAGCAAACCCACACAAGTAGTCAGCCTTTCTGTGTATTACTAACAAAACCCAGCAAAGATGGAACAAGCAATTCCATTCAAAATAACTACAGAATTTATAAAAGATGTGGGAATCTGCCCACAGAGCCATACACAGGAATTATATGAATACAATCACAAAACATGCTCTAGAAAAATAAAGAATGACTCAAATAATTTTAGACAATGCTTTTGAAAGACTAGAGACTGGACTTATGATTTCAGTTTTACAGGGAAATCCCCGAGGAGCAAGCTCCTTTTAGGTTTGACATCTTCTCTGCAACTTAGACTCTTAGTGAGTTGCCTAGGGCACTGAGAATTTCAGTAACGTGCTCAGGGTCACACAGCCAGTGTGTGCCATAGGAAGGACAGGGCTATAAAGCAAATTCTTTATTCACTAACTCATATGGCTTCTCATGAGCCAAGCTTATCTAGTGAAGATGATATCATTCCATTAAATAAGTTACAGATTTAACAACATTCCAATCAAACTATCTAAGGTCTATTAAAATTTATCTGGAGGTACACATGATCAAAAAGCTCTGGGAAAACATGAAAAACATTGGAAAGGAAGTGGAGTATCCATATCATATCTCAAAATATACTTCAAAGCAATACTTATCCAAAGGATTTGGCACTAGTTTAAAAAACAGAAAAGTTGATCAGTGTAACAGATTAAGTATGCAAGATCCAAAAGTCACTGAATGTAATAGCATTGGATTTGAGAAACCAAGAACATCAAGTACTGGGATAAGGGCAAGATATGTAGAAACATATCATGGTGCTTGAAAAATTGGAAAACAACATGAGAGAAATTAAGCTTGGACTAATAGCTCACACCATATAAAACTATAAGCTTCAATTGGTTTTGTCCCAGATTGAAAGGTCATTAAAAAATTATAGGAGCAAAGATGATACTTTCCTGCTATGGCTAAGGGAAGATATACACACTTACCAAACAGATGATAGGCTTATAAGGGAGAGCTTTGATTACATAAAATTAAAAAAAAAAAACTTTTGTACAAATGAGATCAAAGAGGTCAGAATTAAAAGTAAAATAGTAAACTGGCAGGGGGTGTGAGAGGGAATATCTGTAGTAAATTTTTCTGATAAAGATCTAGTACCCAACATATATAGGCAAACATGACACAAATGTATAAGAATAAAAACCCTTCCTCTTTAGATTAATGGTCTAAGGAAATGAACAGGCAGTTCTCAAAAGAAAAAAAAATGCAACCTATCAATAACCATATGAAAACATCCTCCAAATCAGTAATAATGAAAGAAATGCAAATGAAAACTTCTCTGAGTTTTGGCCTCATAACCAGAAAATTGGCAAATAAGAAAAAAAAAAAACACAACAATTGTTTATGTGGCTATGGGAAGGACAGGAACCTTTGCTAGAAATGAGGATTGATCCAACCTTTCTGGAAAGCAATTTAAAACTTTACCCCAGGGGGCAAAGCCAAGATGGCAGAGTAAAAGCAGGAACTTGCTTGAGCTCCCATTCTGAAACCTCCAATACCTGTAAAAACATGACTCTAAACAAATTTTAGTGCTACAGATTCCACAAAGTGACAGAGAGAAACAAATCTCCTGCTGAAGGCAGCCTGGCAGGCCAACTTATTAAAGTTGAACTAAAGTTGAAGGGGCTGAAGAAGATGCAGGCCAACAATGCCAAAGCCATCAAGGCCCAAGCAGAGGCCATCAAGGCCCTGAGCACCAAGGCCTCCAAAGCCAAGGTCCTAAGGCCCAAGATCCCCAAGGCCAGTGCCCGGTGTGCTGGCCACAAGATGGCTACCAAGCGTCCAGGTCCTAGGATCGGCATCAAACATCCAGGCTCCAGGATCATGAAGCCTGACTCTAAGGTTACCAGAACCACTGACCCAAGGCTACCAAGCCCACTGACCCCAGGGCTGCCAAGCCCACTGACCCCAAGGCTGCTGCCAAGGTCAGTAAGTCAGATCCCAAGGCTACCAAATCTGGCCCCAAGGCCACCAAATCTGATGCTAAGGCCACCAAGTCTGACCCCAAGGCAGCCAAGTCTGATCCCAAGGCACCCAAGTCTGATTCTAAGGCTGCTAAGCCTGCTAATTCCAAACCCAAAGATGCTAGGGATAAAGCTCCTGGTCCCATGCCTTCAAAATAGATGCTTCCGGACAGAAGGACTTGTTTAAAGCTAAAAGCACCCTTTTTTCCCAGCCAGGGTATGATTATTCACTATTTTGTACAAATAAAGGAAATGGTGACTCATTAAAAAAAAGAGAGAGAGCAATGATAAATAAAAAAGACCCAGTTGTACTTTTTGTTATAGTAAAGTCCTGGAAGCAAAGTGGGTATGCATCTTTTAGGGAATGCCTAAATATATTATGGGAAAAGAATGTAATGTAATGTTATGGTGCTATAAGAAAAGAATAATTGATTGAAAGACTGAAATGAACTGATTCAGAGAAAAGTGAGCAGGACCAGGAGAACAAATTGTATAGTACAACAGTTCAAATAAAAATAACTTAGACTTAAAAAAAAACACAATACAATGGCTAACCAGAATTCCCGATACCACTGTGCCCTGTGAGTAAGCAGCCAGGCCACCTAATGATCAGACCAACACAATCTATCCTTCATAGATACCACATCCCAAGGTGCGTGGTCATCAGGACCCTCTGGAGAAAGAAGATTGAGGACACTGAGACTCTGTAACTCTTGAGTTGTATGTTGCTTTCATCACATGTGTTTCCCATACACATGCCTGTCTGAATTTAAATTTGTTTTAAAAACATAATTTAAATTTGGGCTCACATTTCCACTTCCCAAATTCTGTATTTGTGGAAGATTATCCCCATAGTGTTAGAGGAAATGCTTTGAAACTACTTTTCTTGTTGTGTCATTCAAAGAAATATCTTTGCTGCAGAATTGTTTCTACTGGGGGAAGCAGAGTGATTGGGGCCTGTGAGATAGTATTAGGAGGACAGCTACTCCTGAGCATAGTAACAGCCAACCTGGGGACCCAAGCTGCCAATGACACTGTGACTTAGGCGAATGAGATCCAACAAGTGCCCTGGTGTTACAAGTCCTTGCACTGTAATTGGGAGACAAGTGAACCATGAACTAGAGGTGATTGCAGGCTCACAGTTGACAGTTGCCTCCTCCCTTAATTCCCTGTCTTCCCTATCCTGGCTACAACCTGAGGCACAAAGCCTCAGACACTCCATACACCCACCTTTTTTTGGCCTCCTATGAAGACATGAGAACAGCAAATCCTTCTTAGTTTCACCATCTGGAGGATGACAGAAAACCCTATAGGTGGTGAGGATATTGGGAACATGGGCTAAACAGTGAAAGGTTCAGAAAGAATAAAGCTTGTTTGAGGTTATGTAAATAGACCTTGTAAGTGGACTCCAACACCTCTGTGAAGTAGGAGATGGTCTTCCTGGGGAACTGTGGCCATATAAATACTAGAGAGACAAAATGGCACAGTGGATAGAAATCTGGCCTTAGATCTGGGAAGCCCTGGTTTCAAGTCCCACTTCTGACACTTCACTGGCTGTGTGACCTTGGGCAAGTCACTTAAGCTCTCACCCTAAGCAAAATGGATCTGCATTGGTATAAGGAGTTTCTCAGATGTAGAGGTTTCTTAGCACAGTCCTGATGGCCATTGATGCAAAGGAGCTGAGGAAGGCCAATGGTGGTGTTGCCATGATGGTGTTCATATTTGCTGATGATTGTTAATGAAATCGCACCTCCTGGGATCATGACAAATTCTTGTTGTCTAATCATGCCAGAGTCCTCAATTTTTCTTGGGAAAAACTTTTCCCTCCCTTCCTTCTTTCTCCATCATATTTCCCTAAATATGGGTAGTAACTCTTGGCCATCTTCATTTCTCTTCTCCTAAGCTGTCTCCATTTGGCTTCATAACACAGATGTCATTGAGACTTAGTGGGATGGGATTATTGTGCCAGGAGGAACAGAAAGCCTTTTGGGGGCATTCAACCAACACAATTTCAGATTAAATATTTTCCCCAGACCCCATTAACTCCCCAAACCTCCAGCAAAGAGGAATTATGAACCAGATGTAGAGCAGTTATATTCAAATCTACAGAACAAAGAGAGTCCCAACATGGCAAAATTTGGTTGAATTAACACTGGAAGAGTCCAGGAATCCTGAAAGCACTCACTCAGCAGCCCTCCTTTACCAATCTCTCCTTTTCCAGCAGGGAGTCAACTACTGATGGTTCCTTCTGTGCCCAGTATTTCCTTGGAATTCCCTTACTACTTCAGAGACTTTGCCAGCACATTCTTTGCCAATGCATTGCTCCCACTCCAGGTTCCTTCTGCGCCAGAACAAGCAACAGATACCAATTTCTGCTCTATTGTATCAGAAGGGATAGGGGAGAACTGGAAATATGCTCTTCTATCCCTAGGGTTGACCCTAGATTAGGGACCCTCAAGTTTGTAGAGACTGCTTGGGAAATCCTTCTCCTATCCTGTAGTAGATACTGATTCAGCTCAGACACAGAAGGAAAGGAGAACCAAGGAAGGAAAGGGATGGGGAATGCTTACTGATTCCAAGTCCAAAATAAAATTACTTTGCATTGCATCCCAGTGAATGAGTAGAATTTATAGGTCAATGGGGATAGGAGAGAGGGCACTTTCTGTGTTCCTGAAATAATACTTCATAGGCAGATACATTTTCTTATTTTTATATATTTATTTATTTATTTTGCTTTTTGGAAGGGGGAAGGCAGGGCAATTGGGGTTAAGTGACTTGCCCAAGGTCACACAGCTAGCAAATGGTAAGTGTCTGAGGTCTGATTTGAACCCAGGTCCTTCTGACGCCAGGGCCAGTGCTCTATTCACTGTGCCACCTAGCTGCCCCCCCCAGCAGATACCTTTTCTACATACATTAAAGGTCAGCATCATAGATAAGTTTCACTGTTTCCTAAGTCAGGATCCTTCTAGTGCCAAAGAGCTTTATTTTTCAAGAAATACGTAGTTCATGATCCAACCATTCTGGAAAGTCCATCACCTCTAGCTGCCCTCCTTGGTGAGTAAGCACAAAATTACTTAGACCACATTGTCTAGCCAGCCCCATACCAGCCCCAAGCCATGCTTCTCCTCTTTGCCTGAAAATTCTACTCATTCATTATGACAAAGAGGAAAGGCTTCTACATTTGAACTTCAGTTAATCAATCAATAAACATTTATTAAATACTTATTAATATCAGGCATTGTCCTAAGCACTGGGATGGGAAGGAGTATCTGGCTGTGTATACAGATAATACCTTAGCACCATTTCCTTCTATTTCTTGGTTGAATTAACATCTACCATATTTTATGAATATTGAAGGCTTATAGTGGGAAAAGTCTAGAGCAGGGGTGGGGAACCAGCAGCTTCAAGGCCACATGTGGCCCTCCAGATCCTCAACCGTGGCCCTTTCACTGACTCCAAACTTCACAGAAAAAATTCCTTACTAAAATCATTTGTTCTGTAAAACTTGGATTCAGTCAAAAGGTTGCACCTTAGGACCTAGAAGGCCACATGTGGCTTCAAAGTTGCAGGTTCCCTACCCCTGGCCCAGAGTATAACCTGGACAGAGTCTACAACTCTGGGTCTCTCTAACCTATGACTGGTCCCAGACATAAAATAGCATATTTTCAATGTCCCCCTCCCACCTCTTCCTTCTGAAGTGACTGTGCAGAAGCTATATCTGCTGTTAATTGAAGGGAGATGGGACAAAGTCTCTACAGCAGAGGGAAAGCCAACATAGGCCTCAGTCAGGAAGCCGCAGGTCAGATGGTCCATACCTCCCTCCTGGGAATGTGGAGGCTGGTGGGGGAGGAGTGCTTTAAGAATTAATGCGCTAGGGGCGGCTAGATGGCACAGTGAGTAGAGTGTCGGCCCTGGAGTCAGAAGGACCTGAGTTCAGATTCGGCCTCAGACACAACACACATACAAACAAAAACCTAGCCATGTGGCCTGGGGCAAGTTACTTAACCCCAACTGCCCTCCAAAAAAAAAAAGAATTAATGTGCTCCTCCTGTGTTTATTCATCCCAATTTCACTATATCCTGATTCTTTTTTCTTTGTCCTGTGGGTATGGGGGACAGGGGAGTGCTGTCAGAATCTCTGGAGGAGAACAGGATCCCAATATGGGCTCTAAGCTGCAGCCCCACCCTTCAGGAATGAGGCCCTTTTGAGGAAGAATTGTGTTATTGAAAGCTGTATCAGTGGGGCCCTATCTCTGGTTGTCATGGTGACTGCTCTGTTACCAAGGAAATCTTATCCTGAGTCACTGACTCTGATAATGGCTCCTTATTAGGCCTGGATCATAAAGATACATCAGCCAACAGGAGGAGGGGGCTTCTTTCCCCTTTTGCTCTAAGGAGCCAACTGGGCACAGACCTAAATCCCTGGGTACTACAGTCTAATGGGAGATAACAAACATAATATAAATCATATGTATATATAAGAGAGGGGGGAGGGAGAGAGAGAGAAAGAGAGAAGGAACGAGGGAGGAAGAAAGAGGGAGAGAGAGAGAGAGACAGACACAGAAACAGAGACAGAGAGAGTCAGAGAAAGAGAGAAGGAAGGAGGGAGGGAGGGGGATGGGGGAAGAGAGGCTAACTGCAGAACAGTATGAAAAGAAGATATGCAAGCCAGCTGCGACTATAAGACATGAGTCAGAACAAGGAACAAACATAGAATCTATCATTTCATGTACAGACTCAATGATCACCTCCCAGCCAGGGGCCCATAGGACTGTCCCTGGGCCTGAAGACTTGAATTTCCCAAGAGAATCTCTAAGATTAAGGAATACTCTGCAGATCACATATATTTTAAGGATTACAAAGAACCTTTCTCATGCCCCTTTTGATTTTCACCAGACCCCTCTAAGACCTCTCACTCTAATTCCCAAGTGGAAAGTGCAAGGCTTATGCTGCCCATTGCCCAGATGGAGAAAAAGAGGCCGAGAGAAGGGAAATGACCTTCCTGGAAAGGGAGTGGGTGTAGGGATGGCCAAGGGGGTGGTTAAGTCACACAAACTATAAGTGCTTCCCTTCACCCATCTCAGCACTCAATCCCCAACCTCCAGAGAAAATCCTTTTTCGGACTTCATTCTTACGCTATTGGCATCCTCCTCCCTGCCCAGCCTCCTTGGTGAGTGAGCACAACGTCCCCCAGCCCACTGTATTTAGCCAGCCCCATGCCAAGCCATGCTTCCCTTTCTCTCCAGGCAGAAAACCAGGCCCTGGCTTTGCCATCTTCCCTGGGAAGATAGCAGACAGAGTTTGGGAGCTTTCCCTGAGACCCTTACATACTTCTCTGACACCTAAGTAGACAGAGGAAATGCTAAAACTTTGGGCTCTGACTAAAATGCTAAAACATTGCGTTGTTGATTGTCTAGGCCTAAGTGAGTGGTATAGAAATGTTAAAAAAGATGAAACTTAAATAAGTTTTGTATGTTTTCCCCCCAGAGAGCCAGTTGATAGACATTTACCAGCACACCTGAAAAGTCACTTAACTCTCCCCCTTCTGACCTGTAAAATGGGCTCAGGCTCAGTGCCTTCCCTGCCTTCCAAGGCTTTCTGAGCTAAATGGTTCCCAGTCCTTACAGCCCTGGGATCCCAGCTGATATCAGCTAGCACTTGAAGGCTAGTAAAGCCTCCCCTGTGTGTAACTCGGAGTGTGAATAAAGCCAATCAAGCCCCCCACCCTCTCCAGCCCCTTCTCACCACAGTCTTACCTCCATCAGATAAGAACCCATGGAAATTGAATGAGAAATCCAGAAGTGTGAGCTAGATGTGAACCAGACTTGGGCATCATCTCTGGCATGCTTACTAAGTGTGACAGGAAGTCCATGCAGATGGGTGAGGAATGTAGTCAGGTCCCTGGCAGGTCTGAGAAACCCAGAGCCAGTTTGGGCTCAGGGCATTTCAGTTTCTACCAGTTCATTGGTAGAAGCCTCCAGCCAAGTCCTTCAGCAGGGATCACTTGGGGAGGGGGTAAGGAGACCCAGCCTCTCAGTCTTCTCTCCCTCCTTTTCATCAGTTTCCTAGCAGTGCCCCAGAAGGCAGCAGGGAGAGTCTGCATCAGGAGGACAGGGCAGATTCCACACCATGAGGACAAGCAGAGGAAGGCTTTACAAGGGGCCCAGCAGAAAAGCTACACCCTAAGTAAGGAGAATATCTTGAGGATCCAGCAAAAGGACTTCAGGGAACTGGCTGTTAACCCTTTGCCACCTGGGTTCTCTGCTCTGGATCCCACTTTCTCTTGGACTCTAAATATACTAGAGGGTGGCCCTGGGGATTGGAGTCAGCTTTGTGCCAATTCCACCACTGCATTAACTACACTTTCTGAACACTAAGAAGGTCAGCTTAGCTAAGTGATATCAACTGATGTTCATCAAGCCCTTAGGGTTGTGTCTAGTACATTGAAGGGGAGATACAAGGATATGCTCCCTGGGACCTGCCCTGCCCAGTGTGAGTGAGGGTTGGGCTAACAGCTTCAGGTCTGGGCTCCTCATGCATAACTGCCCTGACTCTCACAACCTCCATGGTCAGAGCCAAAGCATATATCCAATCAGTATTAGTTCTGAGGCTCTTATTAGTCTCTTATAATTGGTCTCCTCTAGGGGCAGCTAGGTGGTACAGTGAATAGAGCACTGGGCCTGGAATCAGGAAGATATGAGTTCAGATGCAGCCTCAGACACTTGCTAACTGTGTGATCCTGGGGAAGTCACTTAACCCTTATTTGCCTCAGTTCCTCGTCTGTCCAATGGAGACACACCAGGGAAGGAAATGGCAAACCATTCCAGTATCTTTGCAAAGAAAATCCCATGAACAAAGTCCTTGGGGTCATGTACAATTGGACACAACAACAACAGCAACAATTAGTCCTCTAACAACCAAACCACCAACTCCTTTGAGTTCCAGTTCTCACTGGATCCTGTGGTCCAGCTCCATAACAACAGTGAGCTGAGACCATCACCCCAGAACTCCTGGGCCTGAGAACCTATTCTGAGGGATGTGAGCTGAACATATCCTGAAGAAATTTTCTTATTGGTTGGCTGATTGGTTATTGTCCTTCATTCTCAAAGAACACCAAAATTACATTACTATGCTAGAGTCAAGTTACAGTATGTCTGATTATGACTGATCAGACTGATAAAAGCTTAGAATGCTCTACCACAGATCAGGCATAAATAGTCCATGTGATTGTATGATGACTAACTTTGATATAGTTATCTCTTCTCATCAATGCAAGGTTCTAAGACAACTCCAAAAGGCTCATGATGGAAAATGCTGTCCACATCCAAAGAAGGAACTATGGAATCTGAATGCAGCATACTGTTTGCTCTGTCTTTTTCTGTTTTGTTTTATTTTGTTTTGTTTTCTATTTCTTGTGGTTCATCTCATTGGGTCTAATTTTTCTTTACAAAATGAATAATGTAAAATATGTTTCATATTAATGTATATGTAGAACCTATATCAGATTGTATATGCCATCTTGGGGAGGGGGAAGGGTAGGCAGGAGGAGAACATTTAAAACTCAATAGCTTGTGGAACTGAAAGTTGAAAACTAAAAACAAATACATAAATTAAAAAATAAACATTAATAAATAAACATTCCTTGTGAACATTTGGAGTAGATTCTCTAAATTTGCATATCTCCTGTTTCTTTTGAACAACTCCAATTCTACTTTACTCATAGAGCATAGAACCTTCTCTGATGTGGGCATGCCATTCTGGGCAGTCCTCTGTGAGTGTCTCCCAGGTCACACAATCAATTCAAATTTCTTAAGAGAGGGGGTGGAGCCAAGATGTTGCGGTAGAAGCAGGGACTTCCTTGAGCTTGACCCCAAAACCCTCCAAATATCTGTAAAAAATGACTGAACAAATTATAGAACTGCAGAACCCACAAAATGACAGTGAAACACATCTCCAGTACAAGAAAACTTGGAAGGCCAACAGAAAAGATATATCGCACTGGTTTGGTGCTGGCAGTACTTTCTCCTTGATATCATAAGTCTGGAATTTGGCTATAATATTCCTTGATATTTTCAATTTGGGATCTCTTTCAGGAGGTTATTGGTAGATTTTTTTTATAAGCAATTGGGGTTAAGTAACTCGCTCAAGGTTACACGGCTAGTCATTATTTATGCGTGGGTGCTCATTTTCTGAGGCTGGATTCAATCTCGGGTCATCCCAACTCCGAGGCCGGAGCTCTTACTCACTGCGCCACCTAGCCGCCCCTATTGGTAGATTATTTTGATGACCATTTTACCCTTTGGTGCTAGGGCCTCAGTACACTTTTCCTTGATGATTTATTAAAAGCTGCTGTCCAGGCTCTTTTTTTTCATCTTGGTTCTCAGGTAGACCACTAATTCTTAAAATTTCTCTCCTGTATCTATTTTCCAGGTCAGTTGTTTCTTCAATGAGGTATTTTATGTTTTCTTCTGTTTTTTTCAATCTTTCAATTTTGTTAGATGGATTCTTGATGACTCATAGAGTCACTTAGCTTCTACTTGCCCAATTCTAATTTTTGATGAGTTGCTTTCTTCAGTTAGCTTTTGTATCTCCTTTTCTATTTGGTCAATTCTACTTTTTTTAAGGAGTTGTTTTTTTCAGTGTACTTTTTTCCATCTTGTTAATTGTATTTTTAAATTTTTCTTCTACCTCTTTTACTTGACTTTTAAAATCCTTGAGCTCTTTCAAGAAGGCTTTTTGGGCTTGAGACCAGTTCATATTCCCTTTTGAGGTTTCGGATGTGGGTAAACTGACCATGTTGTCTTCTCTTGAATTTGTGTTTTGATCTTCCCTGTCACCAAGATTTTCTATGGTCATTTATTTTTTTTTATTCTTCTTGCTCATGTTGTTTGACTTTTCCCCTGACTTTTAAATTTGATCTCTGTTTCTGGGGCCCAAGGGGCACTGTCCCAGACTTCTTGTGCTGGGGGCTAGGGGCCTGGTTACTGGTTTTCTGTGCTGGGGCCTTAGGTGCTGGCAGTTGGATGTTGTAGTGGTCCGATGGTTTACCTCATGCTGAGCTAAAAATGATGTGTGCCTGGTGTTAGAGCTAGCCTGCTCCTCTACCCTGGGGCTCAGGATCTCACACTGGCTTGCTGTTGGCTTGCTGGGATGCTGTAGCAGCAAGCACCCCAGCATCCCCAGAGTGGCTGCCAGCACAGGTTCTTAGATCTGCTTTTGTAAAGGAAAGCAACTCAAAATCAGTTAACAAGCTTACTTTAATCAAACAAATATATATTACCTAGTTCAGGGGGAAAAGGTCAGCACCCCAAACTTCAGAGTATACAGACAGATCAAATAGACAGACTTCCAAACTGTCCAACCATCATATCAATACCAAATCACAGTTACCAGAGAGGGAAGCATCAACATCTGGGTTTTCAAAGCTGGGGGGCTCTCAACAATGGCTGCCCAGAGTCTCATCTGGTCAAATCACACAATAGTTCTCAAAGTGAGCCCCAAAGCAAAGCCTCCCATCAGGGCTTATATAGCCTTCTCCTGGCTCAGAGAATGTAACCACCCTCTTGACCCACTGCCCAATCACACAGCATTAAGGTGTGGTCATTCCTGAAAACCAAGCCTCCTACCAAAGGCTCTATGTGACCACATTCAGCCTATTAGGGGGCAGAGTATATTTTCAAATCAAAGAAGGTTCTCAGAGTCTCTTAAACCAATCAAAGGGCCTAGGGGCAGGGAAGATCTTCAAATCTGCATTTCCATTACACATGCTTGTAATGGTCCCCTTCATCCACAGTAAGAGGGATCTTTCCCAATAATTCCTCTAATCTTCCAAGCTAAAAGCCTGCCTTACCCTGTCTTTCTTCTGGCTCCTCCACTATTCCAGGATTTTTCCTGGGGAAAAATTCTCTGGATTTTTTAAGGTCAACCAGGGAGAGTTAGAGTGACTTACTGCTTATTCCTCCATCTTGGCTCCTGGAAGTTTAAATAGGTGACTTTCAAACATTCAGTCTGTGGGCTGATAGCTCCAAGAGTAACTGCTGCTGCTGCCACAGGCCTTGCACAGGACTGTACCTCTTTTTCATCTAGTGCTGACAGACCCCTACTTCCTGGGCTGAGAGGTCTGGGAATCACTGTGATTCAGTCCCCTAGGGTCTGCTCTGGCTTTGCTATCACACTATTTTAACTTTATTTTTTCTTGTTTTTTTTTTCTTCTTTCACAACATGCCTAATATGTTTTCTGTGACTGTACATATATAATCTATATCAAACTGCTTACTGTCTTAAAAGGGGGGAGGAAAAGTAGGGAGAAAATTTGGAACCCAAAATTTTATTAAAAAATGAGTGACAAAAATTTTCTTTATGTAATTGGAAAAAATAACATACTATTAAAAACAGTATTTATCTAAAATCAAGATTACACAGTATATAATTATGTATTTTTCTTGTTTTTGTTAGTAATGTGACTTTTTGTATTTGTAATTTTTCTTTAAAAATTTCTTTAAAAATGCGAGACTGGCATTCCTAGTATAAAGCAATCAGACCACAGTGCAATCTTTGTAATATATTCTGGTAGCTTCTTTGCCAATATTTTATTCAGTATTTTTCTATTGATATTTATCAGAGAGAATGCTCTATCATATTATTTATTTGACTTTTCTTTCCCTGGCTTTTGATACTTTAAATCGTATTTTTGTCACAGGAGTTTCTTTATGTTAAGAGACAATTTATGTAAAACTGAAGTTAGTTGTTTTTTAGAAATTTGATAGCATTTACTTGTAAATCCATTTGTTCTTTGGGTTCCTTCTTTCCCTCCTCCAGCTTTTGCAAGTTCATTTATGGTTTGTTCAATTTCTTTTGTTCTGTTAATCTGGGTACTTTCTGTTTTTTATAAATATCCTCATTTGCATAAAATTGGGCAAAAGAGTTTCTAATACTTTCCTTTCTTTTATCTATCTCAGGTCTCTCCCCACCTAATCCATCCTCCATTCAGCCACCAAAGTGATTATCCTAAAGCACAGGTCTGGCTATACCAACCCTGCCTCATACCATCCCCCCCCATACACACACACACACACACACACACACACACACACACACACACACACACACACACACACTCTCACACACTCACTCTCACACACTCATAAATTTCAGGGGCTCCCTATTGCCTCCAGGATTAGACACAGAATCCTCTCTTTGGCCTTCAATGCCCTTCCTAATCTAGCCCCTCCCACCTTCCCAGTGTTCTTATACCTTACTCCCTTCTATATGCTCCTCAATTCACTGACACTGGCCTTCTGGCTGTTCTACCACCACGACCCTCCATTTCTGGCATAGGGCATTTTCTGACTCTCCCCCCTGCCTGGAATTCTCTCCCCCCTCATCTTTGCTTCTTGGCTTCCCTGGTTCCCTTCAAGTCCCAACTAAAATCCCATCTTTTACAAGAAGCTTTTCCCAACACTTCTGAATTCTAATGTCTTCCCTCTGTTCATTATTTCCTACCTGTAGGTCTCTTTTTCTATCCGCATTGCTTAGCACAATACCTGGTACATAGTAGTCACTTATTAAATGTTAATTGACTGACTGATCTTCATCCTTTTTTCCATTAAAAACATACTGGTAATTTGGTTGTCCTTTAAAAAGCTGTTTACTTTGCCCAAATATTATTTATCTCCTTTTTTCATTTCCAGAATTTTTCTTTATGTTCAGTTGGGTTTTTTCCTATTTGTTTCTTTTCCAGGTTTTTTCTTTTATTCATGAATATATTTGAAAAGATAAATCGTACCTAACGATTGCTTTGCCTGACTCCTCAAGGTTCTGTTACGTTGGGTCATTTTATCAGTTTATTCGATGAAATGATTTTTTTTTCTGTTTTGTACTAATGCCTTTTCTGACTTCCAGCTCTTGCCCAGTGCAGGAAAAGTAGTAGGTGCTCATCAAACATTGATTGACGCCTGACTAATGTGTTCTGTGGAGGCGGCACCCACCCACCCACCACTCATCCCCACCCACCCGACCCTCGCTCCCCCCGCACCGCCACTCGCTTGCCCCCCCCCACACCCCTCCCAGCCACTCGCTCACCCCCCCACCCCTGCTCCCACCCCGCCCCGTCTCAAGACTCGCGTTCCATTGGCTGAACTCATGCCCGCCTTCCAAAGTGACGTCACAGGTCTCCTCCTTTCTGCGGTTTTCACCTGGGCTGGGGTATTGCGCATTCTATGAAAAGGGGCTGCAGATAGCACCAGCTCCATCTGACCCCCGCCGCGGACCCCGGGCCTGCCCGATCCCCCTTGGGAGTCAGTCCCCTGTGTGCGGGAGGTAAGTTAGGGCCCGCGGGACGTCCCTTTTACTCCCTCCCTTCCCTTCCCAGAACCCCTGGGGGGCGGTGTAGATGTGCAGGCTGCCCACACCCTCAGACCTCCCACCAGGGAATTTTGGACCTTATCCATGGATGTTCCCAGGCCTCTGTCTATCGGGAGGGATGGAGGTCCTCCGGGAATGCACCCTGTGATCCCTCTCCCATCTCCAGCGGCCCCACACAACGCAGCTTCTCCTGGCCCTCTCCCTCCCCTCCTTCCCAGTGTCCCTCAAGGAGTGTGGCCCAGAGGGTGGGACCGTGGGCGGTGGTGGGGAAAGTCTAGAAAATACCTCTTATTTTTGTACTTTTTTGTTTTCATTCATTCATTCATTCATTCATTCATTCATTCATTCATTATTATTCTGGATTCCACAAACGCCCGATCAAACAAGCATTTAGCATTTCCATGTACATCATACAACAGAAAAAGGGGATTGTTCATACACCTGTTGATCGCTGTCATCTATAGCTCAGATTTTTTTTAAAACGTTTAATAAATTCATTCTGCATTTTTCAAAGGTTCCAGTGTTTGTCTCTGGCTTTCTGTTCTCCTTTGTTTAGTTTTTTTTCCCCTTAAGATGCCTTAGTGACGGTCTTTTCCCCCCTTTTCTCCCACCTCTGTCTTCTCCACCTCCCACACCCACCATCTCACCAAAAAAAAAAAAAAAAAAAAAAGAAAAAGAAAAAGATAGCCTTTGTAACAAATATACATGGTCAAGCAAAACAAATCCCTACTTTATCTGTGTCTGAAAAACATATCTTCTGCATTTATAATCCCTCACCTGTCAAGATGTGGGTCCCAGAGCTTCATCATACATCTTCTAGGATCTTAATTGGTCACTGCATTGATCAGAATTCTGAAGCCTTGGAAAGGCAAGCCCCACCTCTTTTAGGCTCACTGAAATGGAGGCAGAGCTAATAGAGCTAATAGGCAGCAGGTATGGACACCTCCCCATCTTAAATACTTAAAAAATGCACAAAAGGATGGTTCCTGCATAGGACATCTAACAAAAATAATTGGACTGGGAAGAGTAATTGTCTTATTTTAAAGATTTTTTAAAATTTATTTTTACAAGCATTTATTATCTCTTCCTCCCAGTGGCATCCCCACCCCCACCCCCAGAAGAGTAACAATTACAATAACCAAACCCTCACAATGAATATGCATATTCTAGCAAAAACCAGTTCCCATCTTGTTCCTGTCCAAATAGGCAGGTGTCATTCTGAATTTTCAGGCTGATGCAGTTCTGTGGCAGGAAGTGGGGAGCATGATTCACCTATGGTCATTTGGACTGTATTAATTAGGGCTCTAAATACTATTAAATGTTTTTTTTTCTCTCTATAATGTTTTCATTGTATTTAAGTTTTGCTCACTTCAGTCTGTATCAGATCTTAAGAGTTCTTGCCAGTTTCCCCTGAATCTGTTTCTTACGGCAAAATAAAATATTATCCTTTCATTACATTCATAGACCACACTTTATTTAGTTATTTCACCACAGGTGGAAACCCATGTGGTCTAAGCCCAGTGGTGGTACAGTTGGGCCAAAATTTAGTAACTTTTTGGGCACAATTATACCTTGCTTCCCAATATATCTGGATTAATTTGCTTATCTACTAACAATGCTTTCTGAGTGCCTATTTTCCTGCAGGCTCTGAAACATTTGTCATTTTGTTCATCAATAAACGTTTATTAAACACCTACTATGTGCCATTCATTGTGCTAAGACACTGGGAATTCACATATGGGGAAATAAAGGCCCTGTTTCAAGGGGTTTACATTCTAATGGAGGAAAACTGAGAAGTGTGTGGGGGGAATGGGTGTGTGGGTGTGGATGTGGTTTCATTTTTCATTTTTGCCACCTAGTCTAATGGCTAGGAGGTGGAACCTCAAAGTTGCTTTAATTTGCATTTCTCTGGAGCATTTTATTATGTGCATGTTGAATGTTGGGATTCTTTCCTTTGAAGCCTCCATTTATCTATTGGTGAATGGTTCTTAGTATGATCAATTTGAAGCAATTCCATATATATGTATATGTAGATACACGTATATATTAAATTGAGCCTTTAATAGACAAATTTACTCCAAGTTTCCCCCCACTGACCTGTTTTCCTTCTAATTTAAATTGTACAAGATTTGTTTGTGCAAAAGCTTTTTCAGTGCTATACAACTGAAATTATTCATTTTATTTTCTGTGATCATCTGTATACCCTTGTTTGCTCACAATCTCTTTTCTCCTCTGTAGATGTGAAAGGTCATTTTCCCCTTGTTCCTGTAATTTCTCCATAGCCGATAATGTGTGCTCTTGGCCATAGTGGATGACACCTCAGATTCTCCTTTTAAAATGCTACAAAATGCAAATGATGTTGCCATATGGACAGAACTGTATTTTATGTGCCAAATGCATATAATTATTGATAACAAAAAAAGGTTTTCCCCACTCATTTGCAGGATTAAAAATCTCTGGATTTCTCTAATGAAAGAGGACACTTAACTTGACCTCAGAATCCCTAGGGGGTTCTGTACCATAAATCCATCCCATCATGCTGTACTCATTACAGCATCAGATATACCTAGTGGACAGGGTGAATCTAGCACCTGGTAGAAATTAGATGAAGTAAAAGCCTCTATTGTACCCCGTGTCTCTTTTTCTTTAAGAATGATATAATCTGGGGTGGCTAGGTGGCACAGTGAATAGAGTACTGGCCCTGGAGTGAGGAGGACCTGAGTTCAAATACAGCCTCAGACATATAATACAAAAAATAGCCGTGTGACCTTGGGCAAGTCACTTGACCCCAATTGCCCTGCCTTCCCCCCTCCAAAAAGACAAAAAAAAAATGATGATATAATCCCCAAGAGTACTGTCAGTCTCTTGGATAGAACATTTGAAAAGAGTGGTAAAAGATTAATTAATTGTGCCTGCCTCAGAAAGCCAGCCTGCCTGAGGGATTATTGGTAATATACAGAAATGCTGAATCTTTTTCTGGGTTTATCATATAATATGCTACACTACTGAAATTGTTCATTCCTTATATTAGTTTTTAGTTGAATTTTTAAAATGAACCATCATATTATGCACATGAACTGATTGTTTCTTTGCCAATGCTTATTATTTCTTCAAAATGTGTTTATTGTCTTATTTCTGTGCATTGAATTTGTAGTAAAATATCAAATAGCAATGGTGATAATGTACATCCTTGTTTCATCCCTGATCTTGTTGGAAAAGCTTCTGGTTATTCCCCATTAAAGATATTGCTTTCTCTTAGTTTTAGATATACTTCTTATCATATTTTTTGAGGGTGGGCAGGCAGGGCAATTGGGGTTAAGTGATTTGTCCAAGGTCACACAGCTAGTAAGCGTTAAGTATCTGAGGTCAGATTTGAACTCAGGTCCTCCTGACTCCAAGCCAGTGCTCTATTCACTATGCCACCTAACTGTCCCTACTTCTTATCATTTTAAGAAAATCTCCAATTATTGCCATGATTTTTGCTTTTTGAAAACAGAAATTGGCATTGTGTTTTGTCAAAACTTTTTCTTTATCTATTGAAATAACCATAAGATTTTGTGAATTTTGTTATTAATTAAGTTGATTATGTTTATAGTTTTTCTTATATTGGACTAGGACAGCATTCCTGGCATAAATGCAGCCTGATCATAGCATATATTACTGTAGCCTCCTTGCTAATATTTTATTGAAAGTTTTCTTATCAATAATCATTATCAAAATTGATTTATAGTCTTCTTTCTCTTTTTAACTCCTGATATTTAGCTACCAAGATCATATTTGTATCATAGAAGGGATTTTGTAGGACCTCATCTTTACCTTTTTTCCCCAAACAATTTATGTAGTATTGGAACTAATTATTGTTTAGATGTTTGGGAGAAATTACTTTTTTGCTGAATTAAAAAAAATGAAATTTCATTTTTTAAGTTCCAAATACGCTTCCTCCTTCCATCCTGGATCCAACTTGTTGAGAAGGCAAGCAATATGATATCCATAATACATAACATATTCTATATTAGCCATGTCACAAAATAAGAAGCAAGAAAAATAAAAGAAAATGAAAAACAGGAGCAGCTAGGTGGAGTAGTGAATAGAGCCCTGGCCCTGAAGTCAGGAGGACCTGAGTTCAAATGTGGCCTCAGTCACTTAACAGTTACTATCTGTGTCTCCTTGGGCAAGTCACTTAATCCCAATTGCCCTCCCCTTTTCCTCCATAAAAAAGTGAAAAAAATGAAAATGAAAACACACTTCATTCTGCACTCAGAGTTGATCAGCTCTGTCTCTGGAAGTGATTAAGAGTGATTTAGGTCATTTCCCCCCCTATACTGATGGATAGCTTTGACTTCTTCTGAATGCTACTTGTTCATATTAGTTGGGAATTGCTTTGTAATTTTATCAGTTTGGCTCAGTACCCTCATCTGTATATATGGCAGTTAAATTTTTTAATTCTCTCTGTAATCTTTCTAAATCATTTATGCATTTTGATGTTATCTTGGTATACAGTGTGAGATGTTGGTCTCTGCCTAGTTTCTGCCATACTGCTTTAGAGTTTTCCCAGCAAATTTTTTCAGATACCAAGTTTTTGCCCCCAAAGCCTAGATCTTTAGATTGCTCAAACATTAGACAAATGGCTATGATCATTTACTCCTATGTATTGTGTACTTAATCTATTCAGCTGACCCACCACTCTATTTCTTAGCTATTATCCAATTGGTTTTGATGATAACTGCTTTGTAACATAGTTTGAAATTTGGCACTGCTTGCCAGTCTTTCTTCACATTTTTTCATTGTTTTCCTTGATATTCTTATTTTGATTTGTTTGCTTTTTGCCTTTTTGGAGGCGGGGAGACAGGGCAATTGGGTTAAGTGATTTGCCCAAGGTCACACGGATATTTTTTTAGCTTCCCTCTTTCCTTGGTATTCTTGACCTCTTGTTCTTCCAAATGAATTTTGTTAATATTTTCTCTAGCTCTATAAAATAATTCTTTAGTAGTTTGATTGGTATGGTACTGAATAACTAAATAAATTTAGGTACAGTTGTCATTTTTATTATATTGGCTTGAACTATGCACAAGTAATTTATATTTCTCCTACTCTTTAGATCTGTCTTTATTTATGTGAAAAGTATTTTGTAATTCTGTCCATATAGTTCCTGGGTTTGTCTTGAAGATAGACTCCCAAGTATTTTATATTGAATTGTTATTTTAAATGAAAGTTTTCTTTCTAGCCCTTCCTACTGATTTTTTGGGGTGCAAAATACAGAAATGAAGCTGATTTATCTGAGTTTATTTTATATTCTAAAACCTTACTGAAGTTGTTTCACTCTATAAAATAATAATGGGGAAAGCTTTGCACCTGTCATTACAGAAAACGTTCTATGGTATCTCCATTGTATATGATATTTGCTTTTAGTTTTAGATAGGCACTTTTTAGGACATTAAAAAAATGTCTAAGCCTATACTTTGTATGGTTTTTAATATCAATGGGTATTGCACTTTGTCAAAGATTTTCCCCAAAACTCTTGAGATAATTGTATGGTTTTGTATGCATTTATTTTTAATATGATTACATTTATTTTTCTAATGTTGAATCCTCCTTGCTTTGCTGATATATATATATATATATATCCATTTTAGTTATAATGAATAATTTCTTGGATACATTGCCATAATTCATTTGACAGGTTTGTATTTAATTTTTTTTTGAAACGGTATTCATTAATGATATTCTCCTGCAAATGGCCTGTGTTTTATTCTTTTCTGGTTTAGGTATTTGGGTCATATTTTTCTCATTAAAATATTGTAGTATAGGGTGCTTTCTTTCTCAATTTGTGAGAAAAATATATATCGTTTGGGTTCTAATTGTTCTTTCAAAGTTTGCTAGAATTCTCCTGAGAATCTCTAAGGACCAGAAATTGTTTTCCCTCCTCACCTTTGGTACTTCCTTTAGAGCTAGCTTTATCTACTTTTCAGAGATTTGATTATTTAAGATCTCTATTTGATTTTCTGATAAATGATTTAAAATATTTTAAAGTATTCTGTTTATTTTTCTTCTGTTAGCATAAATGTGCATAATAGGTTTTCATTAATCTTTTAATTTCTTATGATTTTGTTGTGAATTCTTCTAATTCTTTCCTAATTTGATTTGATGTGATGCCTAAATGCTAATTGATAAAGGTTTATTAATTTTTGTTAAATTTGTTTAATTTTCTTAGCCTTTAAAAAAAACAGTTTCAGTTTCATTTATCATTTCTAAAGGGTTTTTTGTTTCTACTTGGTCTATTTCTCTTCTAGTTTTTAATATTGCCTCATTTTTGCTTATTTTAGGTTTGTTTAATTAATGTCCAGATAAGGAGGTAAGAATTCTGTTGGGAATAATACTATATTTTTTTGTTATTGTTGTTTTGGGTTCTTTTCCCCACTTAATAGTATTTTATTTTTTCCAATTACATATAAAGATAATTTTCAGCATTCATTTTTTAAGATTTCAAGTTTCAAATTTTCCTCCCTCCTTGCCCTCCCCCCTTCCTAAAACAGCAAGTAATCTGATATAGGTTACATGTACAATCATATTAATCATATTTCCAGATTAGTCATCTTGTGAAAGAAGAATCAGAACAAAAGGGAAAACTACTAGAATGAAAAAAAAAACCCGAAACAACAAAAAAGTAAAAATTAGTATGCTTTGATCTGCATTCAGAATCCATTGTTCTTCCTTTGGATGCGGATAGCATTTTCCAACATGACTCTTTTGGAGTTGTCTTGGATCTTCATGTTGCTGAGAAGAATTAAGTCTATCATAGTTGCTCATCCCATAATGTTGTTACTGTGTACAACTGTGTTTATTTTATTTGAATGATTCTTGATGTTTCATAGAGTCATTAGCTTCCACTTAACCAATACTAATTTTTAAATTTTTTTTTCTTTTTTGGAGGGGGAGGCAGGGAAATTGGGGTTAAGGTCACATAGCTAGTAAGTGTTAAGTGTCTGAGGCCAGATTTGAATTTGGGTCCTCCTGACTCCAGGGCTGGTGCTCTATTCACTGTGCCACCTAGCCTGCCCAAACAATTCTAATTTTTAGGGAATTATTTTTCTTCAGTTAGCTTTTGTAGTTCTTTTCCCACTTGTACAATTCTACTTTTAAAGGAGTTGCTTTCCTCAGGAGATTTTTTTCCTATTTGGACAATTTTATTTTTTAAAGAATTGTTTTCTTTTATTTTTCAAATGCTTTATTGACTTCTGGTTTACATCAATCTTTTCCAGCAGATTTTGAGTTACAATTTCCACCCCATTTTCCCCCTACCCATCACCCTAGAATAGCAGTCTCACAGGATATCCCCTCATCCCACATGCTCTCTCCCATATCTTCTCCCATACTCCCTTCAACTTTCTCAGTAGGGCAGGGTGGATCTCTGTGCCCCAATACCTATATATCTTATTTCCCAATTATATGTAAAATAGTATTAATAGTAGTGTTTATATATTTTTAAACATTTGATTTTAAAACTTTGAATTCCAGATTTCTTCCCTTCCTCCCTTGTCACCCACCCTTACTAGGAAGATAAGCAATTCAGTATATGTTGTACATGTGTAGCTATGCAAAACGTTACCATAGAAGATATATTGTAAAAGGCTGACTACATTTCCCTCCCTCCTATCCCACCTTCGACTTGATCTGTACTTACGTTGATCCTGTCCCTTTGCAAAGGTGGGTGCTTCCAACTTCCCTCCCCCCTTCCCTCCTACCCTCCCTTCCATCATCCCCCCTCTCATCCCCTCCCCCCCTACTCTCCTGTAGGGTGAGATATTCCATTTAGTATGTATGTCACTCTCTCCCTGACCCAAATTCAATGAGAATAACGTTTTGCCTTTTTGCCTTCCTGTTCTTCCCATCCCTTGTAACCATTTTCCCTTGCCTCTTCTATATGAGACAGTTTACCCCATTCTGTCTCTCCCCATCTCCTCTCGCTATATTCCTTCCTGACCTCTTAACACTTTAAGTATCATCCCTTCCTATTAAATTCGACCTGCACCCTCTATGTATACCTGTAAACATATATATATATATATATATATATATATATATATATATATATATATATATACATACATTCACATATGCATTCACATGTCCATATTCCTTCTTCAACTATTTTCATACTGAGAAAAGTTTCATCAGTAACAATTGTCGTTTTTCCATATACAATGCAAATAGTTCAACTTTGATAAGTTCATTATGGTTTCTTTTCCCTGAATACCTTCTCAAGCATCTCTTGCTTCTTATATCTAAATGTCAAATTTTCTATTCAGTTCTGGTTTTTTATTCAAGAATGCTTGAAAATCCTCTATTCCACTGAATGACTATATTTTCCCCTGAAACATGATACTCAGTTTTGCTGGGTAGGTAATTCTTGGTTTTAATCCAAGTTCCCTTGCCCTATGGAATATCATATTCCAAGCCCTTTGATCCCTCAGGATAGAAGCTTCCAGATCCTGTGTTATTCTGATTGCATCTCCACAGTATTCAAATTGTTTCTTCCTGGCTGCTTGTAATATTATCTCCTTGATCTGGGAATTTTGGAACCTGGCTATAATGTTGCTAGGAGTTTTCTTTTTGGGATCTTTTTCAGCAGGTGATTGGTGAATTCTTTCAACTTCTATTTCGCCCTCCTGTTCTAAAGCGTCAGGGCAATTTTCCTTGAGAATTCCTGGAAGGATGATTTCTAAGTTTTTTCTTTGATCATGGTTTTCAGGTAGTCCAATAATTTTTAAATTATCTCTCCTGGATCTATTTTCCAGGTCAGTAGTTTTCCCAATGAGATATTTCACATTGCCTTCTATTCTTTCATTTGTTTGGATCTGCTTAATAGCATCTTGATTTCTCATAAAGTCACTAGCTTCTGTTTGCTCCAGTCTAATTCTGAAGGAATATATCTCCTCAGTGAGCTTTTGAGATTCTTTTTCAATCTAGAAAATTTGGCTTTTTAAGGCATTCTTCTCCTCATTGCCTTTTTGAGCTTCTTTTGCCATTTGAATTAGTCTATTTTTTTTTTTTTTTTGCTTTTTGGAGGGCAATTGGGGTTAAGTAACTTGCCCAAGGTCACACGGCTAGGTTTTTGTTTGTGTGTGTTAAGTGTCTGAGGCTGGATCCAAACTCAGGTCCTTCTGACTCCAGGGCCAGTGCTCTACTCACTGTGCCACCTAGCCGCCCCTGAGTTAGTCTATTTTTAAGGTGTTATTTTCCTCAGTCAGGCTGTTGACTCTCATTTCATACTTTTCTTGCATCTTTCTCATTTCCCTTCCCAATTTTTCCTCCACTTCTCTTATCTGCTTCTTAAGGTCCTCTATGGCCTGTAATTAGCTAGTATTTTCATTTGGGGCTTTTGGTGCAGGGGTTCTGACCTCCCAGTCCGCCTCCTGTTCCATGCTTTGATCCTCTTTGCCCCAAAATAGGAGTCTAATGTTGAATTTTTTCTATTTATTTTGTTTCTTTTGCCTAGGCATGTTGCTAATCAATTACTTGACTTTTGAGCTTGTTGCCACAATAGGACTCTGCCACCGGCCAGGGGATCTTCTGTCCCAAATGCTGGGGCTTTCTCAGCTGTATGAGGTATTAGTTGGGTGGCCTCCGTGAAGACTCCACACACTCTGGAAAGCTGATCACATACCCCAAGACCTCCACCCCAGACCTCAATCCAGATCCAAGAAAGTTAAAGCAAGAGTGATTACACCCTGCCCCCCCCCTCCCCAGACTAGTTGCCCAGTTCTCCCACAGTCCACAGGCCAGGAGCTGAAGCTGCAATGTGTCAGGCTGACTTGCGGCTACTCAGCAGTTTCTCACACCCAGGGGATGAAGCTGACGTGCTCCCAAATACTGGTCCCAAAGTCCATACCATACTGGCTTCTCACTTAGTCCTTGGCATCTATGTGTTTATAATTCTGGAAACACCATAGCTGCTGGTATTCTGGAGTCCTTCCAGCTGGTTGCTAGTCCAGCTGCCCTGGGGCTAAAACCTCTGACTTATGACTCATGAGGTCCTGGGCTCGGCTCCCAGAATGCTGTGCTGGTCACTCCCTGCCAGGATGCAGTGCTATCCTCAGTGGGAAGTCAGCTTCTCTGTGTCATTTTGTGGGTTCTGTAGCCCTAGAGTTTTTTCAGAGTCCCCTTTTGCATAAATTTGGAAGTGGTGTGGACTAGAGTGCTGTGGAAGTGCTGTTTCTACTCTGTCATCTTCACTCCACCCAGGAATTGTTTTCTTTAGTCAGTTTTTGCCTTCCTTTTCTACCTGTTGACTCTTTCTTGCATCCCTCTCATTTTCTTTCTCAATTTTTCTTCTACCTCTCTTTTTTGATTTTTAAAATCCTCTTTGAGATCTTCCAAGAAGGCCTCTTGGACTTGAGACCAATTCATATTCCCCTTTGAGGTTTCATATGTAGACATTTTTGTCCTCTTCTAAGTTTGTGTTTGAATCTTCCCTGTCACCATAGTAGTTTTCTATACTCAGAACTTTTTTCTGTCTTTTGCTTTTTTTTTTTTTGCTTTTTGGAGCGGGGAAGGCAGGCCAATTGTGACTTGCCCAAGGTCACATGGCTAGTAAGTGTGTCAAGTGTCTGATTCCAGATTTGAACTCATGTCTTTCTGACTTCTCTATTCACTGCACCACCTAGCCACCCCTTTTTGCTCATTTTCAAAAGTTGAACTCTACTCCTGGGGCACAAATAACACTGCCCCAAGCTTCTTGTACTGGGGGCCAGGTACCTGTTCATTGACTTTCTGCTCCTAGAGCAGAAGTGCTGAAGTGCTGAAAGCTTGGCCACTGTGCTGGTATGGCCTGGCCTAGTCACACCTGTTGTTGCCTGGTTTATGGGGCTGGCAATTTGCCTTCTGTACTGGGGCTGGAGGCCTCACAACTTCCCTACTGGTGCCACTGGCCTACTGAGGCAGGACCATGGGGCCTCGGGCACTGATCTGTGCTATGGCTGAAAGCCTCCTGCTGGCTTGCCCAGATGCCATCTGCACTGGGATCCACTACCCTTTTATCCAAGTGAGACAGACCTTTCTTGAAGTCCTTCTAAGTTCTCTTGGGCTGTAAAATTGTTTCACTCTGTCTTTTTGTGAATTCTGTTGCTCCGGAATTCTTTTAGAGGTTGATTTAACATTGTTTATGAGGTAAATTCAGTTTGCTCAGGCAGCTTCCTGGCTTCTCTCTGCCATCATGGCTCCTTACCCCTCTCTCTTGCCCCAGGAATAACATTGTATTAAAATTTGCAACTTTGTGTGTTCATTTGGAAATAATTGGCAATGAAAACATACATATATTCCCAGTGAATAATCCCTTGAAGATTTCTCTTCAAGGAACATCTTCCCAAACAGGATTGGGAAGACCATTTATCATCCCTTTGAAGGAATTTTGTAATTTGGGTTTTACCTCCCACCTCCTAAATCAGGGGTAATCAGAACATGACCACCATGTTTGTCATTCTCCCAAGACTGAAGGATTAAGAAAATCCTATATTTCTAGCTAGGGTGTGGCATCATGTGTCACCATCTGTGTCCTTCAAAGCTTGGAGAATTGAAGGGGCCTATTGAAATATTTCTTTTTGATGCCCTAGCTGGGTTGAGAAATAACTAATCAGATAGAAAATTAATTTCTATCCTACTATTGTAATAAAAGAGATTATTCTTTTTATGTGTATGAGTGAATGTAAAGCAAGCTGCTCTTTCCCCTCTTGGTTTAATCAGCCTGAGGGATGTGGTAACAGCAGCATGCTTCTTTTTGTTCTCATCAGTAGCACTTAGTGAGAATGCTTCCTGAATTCATTTGGGGGAGAGAGAGACAGAGACAAAGAGACAGAGATGATCTTCAGGTTTTAACCCTAATAGTTCCTTCTATTAACTTATAAACTGGGTCCCCAGACAAAATACTGAACCTTTTGACAGCCATACCTATGAGGCATGTATGGCACTGTGAACCCAATTGTAGAAAGCAAGGCTCAATAGGGAATTCTGTGTCCTCCCAGGGGGTTCCATTTTATATGAAAGGCACTGACATAACCAACAGGTTTTTCCTTAGCCATTAAGTGACCCCCAGTTGTGGTACTAAAAATCTGGCATCCAGTTTTTTGATATTTTGAATAGTCAGAAAAGGATTCCTGCTAGGGACTCCTGAACTCTGATTAGATTCATGAACTGAGCACGAGACCTGTGGCAAGGCTGTCCAGCAAAGTGGTGTAGTCCCTCAAGAGGGTTTCCTGAAATGATTAGGACCTTAGCCAGGGAAGTTTTGAAGACTGTCTCTACAAATATCCCTCTGGCCCAAATTGCAAATAGGGCCAGTAAAAAATGTTTTAAACTTCTCCCACAATAAGTACTTTACTCAATAAGGAGCAGTAAAATCCAGAGGTTGCTAATGAAGCCTCAAACTAAGAGCTAGTGGGAAGACCTCACATTCATTATCTTTGTGTGTGAGTGTGAGTATGTGTGTGTGTGTCTCGCAGATTTTTGTTGGTCATATTTATATGTTTATATTTATAATGCATTATATTTATATATTTCATTGATCATATTTATAAGAATTATATGTAAATGGAGAGAGAGATAATGTGCCAAAGGAAACTCCTTTGGGGAGAAGCTCCTCGAAGTATGGGATAAGGGAGAACTCCCAACTGAGGCAGGAATTGTGTTCGCAAACACACATACACACAAATGGTTTTGTAATATCTGGTTTAAAACAGAGAAAAACATAGCTGGTGAATTGAATTATCATAAGCTGAAAGATTTAAAAATAGTCTTAGCAGATAAAAACCAAAATATACTATTGGTATTTATGGAATGAATTGACTTATCCTTTAAATGAATTTAAATAATCTGATGGCATTTTTCTTCTTTAAGTAGCTGTTAATTATAATTTAAGGGATGCTATAGATTTTCTTTTTTTATTTTAATATTTTTTCTCAATTGCATGTAAAAACAGTTTTAACCTTTATATTTTTACAATTTTGAATTTCAAATTTTCTTCTTCCTTTCTTCAACTGCTACATCATTGAGTAGTCAAGTAATTTGATAAAGGTTACATATATATATATGCAGTCATGTAAAACATATTTCTGTATTCATAATGTTATGAAAGAAAACACAGAGCAAAAAGAAAAACCCACAAAATATAAAGATAGTAAAAAAATACTTCAATCTGCATTCAGATTCCACAGTTTTTTCTCTGCAGATAGATAGCATTTTTCATCACAGGTTCTTCAGAATTGTCTTGGATTCCACATGTATATGCCTTTTCTCTTGTAATAAATCCAGCTGCAAATAATTCTTCATAGACTTGCCATATTGGTTAACAGTAAATGGTGTAGTTCTGGGATATTATGAAAGTGACTCAGAGTGACCAGAGGCTTCAGATGGAGAACTGGGTACCAAAATTGGGACCCTTTGTGCCCTACCTATATCAGATCTCTAGTTTGGGGAGTTTCACTTCTCCTCTCATATCTTAGACTTCTGTCTCTTTTGATTGAATTCCCTATTACAAGGGAACTTGGGTTGTTCATGGTTGAGGGGTGAAAGGTAAGGCCTTTTGTTTTTTGAATGGTGTTCCAACTGAAGGAGATTTAAATATCTAATCTTAATAATTTGGCTGGCTGATGATAATGGTAATTTTAGCCAGGACAGGATTGGGCTACTGAACTCTAGATTTTGGTTGTTATTAGCTGGAAGACTTGGCTCAAGAGAGCTCTGTCTTTGTTTCCAGGTGTTGCTAGCCTGAGGAATGGCTGAGGAGGGCTGGGTGGCTCAGCCAAGGTGCAGTCAAAGAAGGCTCCAGGTGAGCCCTGGTATTTTTTATTAACTGACTGAAAAATAATAGAATAGGGGTGGTTAAGTGGCACAGTGAATAGGGCACTGGCCCTGAAGAAAGGAGGACCTGAGTTCAAATCCAGCCTCAGACACTTAACACAAAAATTAGCCGTGTGACCTTGGGCAAGTCACTTAACCCCAACTGCCCTGCCTTCCCCCCTCCAAAAAAAAGCAAAAAGAAAAATAATAGAATATACTGGCACGAATTAAAATTTTAAATTATTTGACTTTTTGTTGATTTTGTGTGTGTGTGTGTGTGTGTGTGTGTGTGTGTGTGTGTGTGTGTGTGTGTTTGTTCATTCCCCATGGGTAATAAACTGTCCAAAGATGGCTTTATCCCTTTCCCCAAAGGGGCTGCTACGGGCCAAATGATATAACTATATGGCCCTGAAAACCTGCAGGTAGTTGGTGAAAAGGTTAAGATACCTAAAATTCTATACAAATGGACATTTTAAACTTAATTTCTAGGTTTATAGCCTAGGAAAAGACAAGAACTTTCAGTGCTGTTAAGCGAGACCCTAGAATGGCAATTGCCCTCTGTATATAGGATAAAGAAAAGAGAAAGTTATTCTTTCTTTCTCCCTCTCTCCTTTTCTGACTGCACTCATCAGGGAGACAGGAAAGAGGGAGAGGAGAAAAAACTCAGCAGAGCAAAAATTATTTGAGATATAATCGATAAAGGAAGTGTCAGGTCAGAATATTCAAGAAGTAAGACAGGTACAATTTTAAAAGGGTAATAATTTTTTAGACTGTATATATTTGCATGTGATAAATAGCACGGCCCCTCTGGAGATACATAGCAAGGCAGGCAAAAAGTAACATTTTATACCTGTCTGTATTTCCTGTGTCTGTGTTTATGTGTCTCTCAAAATCTGTAATTGTGTTCACAGAGCTTAGAAGGAAAAGCTTTGCCAGTAAAGCTCTCTCTGGGTCTTGTTAGCTAATCTAGGTTTTTAGCAAGATTCTGTTCTCTTCCTTCACATTTATGAACTGTGACCAAGTTCTTTCCACTACCCTCTACAGCTGGGAAAATAAGGATTTCCTAAGTCATTGGGTTTAACAACAACATGTGCTAAAATTATAAAAGGAAATATTCAGTGTAATGAATATAGGTTGGAATGTGGTTGAAATATAGGATCTGAGTAAAGGAAAGTTGTGTAGTCTGAGTAATTGTTTTGGAAGATTTGGAAAGAGAAATAAAAGCTGGAAAATCTGGAAGGTAGATAAGAAAGTTTGGAGACATATCCTCTCCCTGAACAGTTGCTCTGAATTCCCTCATGCCAGCTTCAGAAGGTTTAAGCATGTTAACAAGGTTTGATTATGTTGACAGAAAAGGGTTGAAAAAGTTTTGCCTTTTGTTTAAGAGTGAAGGTTGTGTGAAACTTCAGGTGCTTATCTTATTGTGAACTTTAGTAATAAATAGTTGCTATTTTATTTGGAAGTATATAGAAAAATAGTTATAGAGAATTAGGAGTAGATTTATAAGCAGTGTGTTATTTTTGAGATTGTAAAACCTAGATTTGAAATAAATTAAAATGTGCTCTTAAATGTGATCATTGGGGTAGATGAAAACCTAATATCACACTGACACTTTTATGGTCTTTGGCAGTAGATTGTATAGAAATAGTGGACCCTATAATATGAAATGCTTGGAATAACTAGCCCTTGTGTAAAATATAATACAGGATTAAAATTACGAATTGAGATTCATTACCATTTGGAAGATATATCCCTTTGAAATTGAATTTATTCTGATCTTATTTTAAGTGAAATGTGTCTCTTTTAATATGTTTATGATGCATTAGAATTTATTATAATGGGGAAAATGCATGGATCTGAAATTTTGTTAACTGAGTGACTTGAAGAAAGTTACCTCATGTCTATTTACTTCAGTTTGCTAATCTGTAAGGGGACAATAACAGCACCTACTTCCCAGGATTGTCGTGAGGATCGCATGATTGTAAAGCACTTGACACAATGCCTGGAATAGGGTAAGCAATATATGAATGCTGTTATTGTTATTTGTTTAATTAGATGTAATTGCTGCATATATGATGACTTTATACAGGCTTTATATGTGATCAACATATAGTGCTAATAGTGATAAAATGATTTTCTATGTAAGGTAATTCACAAATGTATGCAACTGAATTGCAGCCACCTGATTGTTAATAGTCTCAAATACTTATTATTGTTTATGGCATTTTTATGTTTCTAAATGTTCTTATATTGTAAAATTGATAACCTGTTGTATCAGTTGTGTTGTTAGAAGAACAATTTTTCCTAATTTGGATGTCATTAAAGTATGAACTGAACAACTAAAAAAAGGTGGAAAAGTTGTTTGAAAAATGTTATTTTATCAGCCCTGCTACTCTAGTTTTAAAATGTTTTGTAACTGCAAGTTAGGAAGCAGGACATTTCAATCTTTGCCTATAGTTAAGAGGAATTTACAGCTAAAACTATTTGGCTACCACTTCTGAAAGTTGTAAGATTGTTATTTGGGATTATTGTCATAATGTTAAAATGTATCACTATTTACACTGGTATTTTAAAAGGGAAAATAGGTTATTAATTACTGTGTGAGAAATGATACAAAGAAAAGACCTTGTAGACTCCTCTTATATTGTAAACTTGCCATGCTCCTGGAAACCATCTGTGTGGGCAAGGTCATGAGCCCTGGGAAGAGAGCTTATTATGGATTATGGAGTTCTAATGAAAATGGCTTACTGAGAATTTATAAGATTGTGTGTAATATAGAAGTGATTTCTAATGATTGATCTGTACACTAGCATGTATGTAAGCTCAAGATGAAGAAAAGAAAAAGAAAAAGAAGTGAAGAATTTTAAGTGAAATCTGTTATGTATGTGTGAGTCCTGGTAAACTTTTTTGCTTATTGCAACTTCATGAAAGTAAAAATAACTGCATTTAGCCTAAATATGTGATTAATGAGACTTATCATTTGAGAAAAAAAGCTCTTGAGACTGCAACTGATATTGTTTTGAGTTTTGAATTTAGGTATAATTGTCTGATGGGTCTTTAAGTCAGTAATCCAGTATTTGAGAGAAATGCCACAAACTATTCAGAGGGAATGTGATCCTGAACTTTTATACGTAGAGATCTGTATCTGGGAAAAAGCCAAAATAACAAGCTTGGAATAGCCTAAGGTAGGATCCTTTTGGCTCAGTTTGTCCATTGTGATACTTCCTTTTGAACACAAATGTTTCTGACCTGGCTATTAGGTGGAATTGTTACTCCATGATTGGTTATCAGCTCTTGACTCTTTCCTAATGTGAAACAGAGGTAAGGATGCTTTTTCCTGTCACTTAAGTGTTGAATCATTAAGGACCACTTGCAATGCTGTTAGCATCATATCCCTGTTTTTTCCTTTTATAGCAAATTTCTATAATCAGAGCAAGTGGTCACTAGAAGGTATGAGCACAATGCAAGTATCTAAGATACTACTGTTTTCAGTCCAAATGTGTATATTCCATATCCCAAAGAAGTAAGCTAGTACTTGGGCTTGTCATCTGCCTGCTAATACTTACTTTGCCATGTGTAAGATTAAGTCCGTGAAATAGCCCCCTTCTTTCTGTTATGGTAATAATTACACAAAGGTAAAAGAAGCTTGTGAAACAAAGATACAAACACAATGTTAATCATTATCCCATAGACTAAGGCTGGAACACATATTTGCTACATAATAAAATTCATGTTTATAAGATCTGAGCTATTCAGCCTGGAATTATAGTCCTTTCTATATCCTGAACAACTTAGTATTTGGTGTATTCATCTGCCTCTTATTGGATATAAATTTCTGTATGAAACAAAGTCTTTATATGTTTCTAAATGTTATAAGAATAATTGGGTATTGATGCAACAGGTTATAGGACCATGCTATTATTCTATTTATAATTAAAATGATATCAGAAACATCTTGGTTTGAAGAAATGACTTATTTTAGGTCAGCTAGGTGGTGCAGTGAGTACAGCACCAGCCCTGGAGTCAGAAGGACCTGAGTTTGGATCCGGCCTCAGACACTTAACACACACAAACAAAAAATAACCTAGCTGTGTGACCTTAGGCAAGTTACTTAACCCGTATTGCCCTCCAAAAAGCAAAAAAAATAATAATGACTTATTGCATTCAGTTCTCTTAGAGGAGAGTAACTTATGGGATAGTTTGTATTACACAAATGAAAAAGTCAATTTTATTTGAGATTCTTATTAAATGTGGAAATAACACTTATTTTCTGTGGCACAAACATGTTTTATTATCAATAACTTACTTGATATACACTGTTTTGAAACTGATTTCTTAAGTGTATCTTTACATGCCATCCCAAGTCTTTTGATACAGTTGAAGTTAACTTGGTAATTTTTATGTAAATTCATTTGTGTATCATAGGTCATCTTATTATAAAAAGTATTCTTTAATATATATTTTACCTGAATATTAAATCCTTATCTGTCTCTGTTTCTCCTTGGGGGGGGGATTGAATAATTGAATTGAATTGATTTGGACCTGAATTAAATGGTATTTAAATTTGGAGTTCTAGAATAAGTAACAGTTAAAATAAAAATGGACAAGTTAAAAAAAACCGAGTAAAAATGTTGAGAAAATAACACAATCAAATGAATATACATACATACATACATATATACATATATATATATATGTATGTATAATTTGGAAGGTTTTAAGAGTTTTGCCTTCTGTGGTATTTAAAATATTTAATGTCAAATGTTTTACTTTTATCAATTTAAGAGTAACCCTTTAGCTTATTGTTAACAATGTTTATATCAGGTACAGAGTTTGGATAAAGATATAAACAGCATGAGATATTTATAACCTAAATTCCCTGAAGCTTCAGGTGAACCATGTGCTCCTAATTTGATGTTCCCCTTATAGCTCTGTTATTGATTATATTAGAATCATGAGGGTTCAGCTGGTTTCTATCACATGTACTAGTTATTAGAAAAGTAAACTTTGTGAGTAGTATGGAAATCTTGTGTTGAGATCTGTTTCATCTAAGGAGTCTTAAAATTAACTTGGAACCAGAAAGGAAGTCTACTGAAGTGGTTCTCCTGAGGACATGATATTTTCTAGACAGTCTGGGAAAGAGATGTGCCAAGGATAGGATGACTGTGTGGGACATCTGAGATCCAAGAAGAAATGATTAGTTGAATGGATATTGGAAATGGTTACTAAATTGCAGGGTGATTTAATGTTTCTTTTTTAATATTGATATTCATTATTGTACCCATTTGGCTTCTATTTTCTGTTATCTGTATACTAAAGTTTTCTCAGTTTTCTTGATGTTTTATGATTTTCCCCCCTGGCTTAATCCTTGATTTTGTACATTCTTACCATGACTTGTACTGTGCTTTAGTTTATGGTTCTAATCACACTTTCTAATTGGAACTATCCTGTATTGGTCGAAAGACATAAAAGTGCCCAAGGTCTTTTGTTAGCTTTCTGTCTGTTGACCATTCTCCTTGCGAAGTGTTTTTTTTTTTCTCTTGCTTTCAGAGACCCTTTCTGGGTAGCATCTGTGGGAATGTTTTACCAGTTGCACTCTCTGTGGTCTTTGGCATATCCAGGGTCACCTTTGCCGGAGGGGAAATGTTAAAGGGTCCCCTAAACTTGTCTTTCTGAATTGCCATATTTTGCAGAAACACTGGACCTGGAGTATGTGAGAGGCTCCGAATATATCAAGGATGAAGTTCACACTTAGCTGACACAATTTATTGTTTGTACCCCAAGATCGACTCCCAGTGTGTCCTTGGGAGTAAAGACAGACATCAATTAGTCTACATCAGAATGAAAAATAGTTTCTGTAGTAGGGACCATTATAAATAAGCAGAACATATCTTCACATTCTAGCAGTTTCCAAGGGAAAAGAATGCTGCTTTTGACATTTTACTTAAAGATTTCTATTTTTCTTCCCTTTGGGGAGGGATTAGTTCTTTTCTCCTCCTCTATTACTTCGCCTTGTCCCTCTAACTTAAATATCAAGGATTTCCCGGTACTTCTAGGCTCCTTAGTGTAAGAATTTGCCATATGCACCTACCTTTCTCTTTAATAAATCCAGTTGCAAGGCATGTCTTGTGATGTTTTTGTTTCATATTATCCACAATATGCTGATTATTTTTCTGGTATTATTGCTTTTTTACTTTATTCATTTACTATTTTATTGATTTGGTTTTCTCCCTTTTAAATCAGATTAAATAAAAGTTTATCAGTTTCATTAGTTTTTTTTTTCAAAGAACCAGCCTTTGGTTTTTAGATATCATTTCTCTGAAGTATTTCTGTCTTCATTTTATCTGTTTCTCCTCTGTTTTTTAATAACTTTGTACTTACTTTAAGCTTCTTTATTTGTTGACTTTCTAATTTTTCAATGAATATTCAGTTCATTATTCCTCTTATTTTCTATGTTGTTAATATACATTTGTAAGGACACATTTTTTTTTCTTTCCTTAAGAATGCATTATCTGCATCCTGGTATTTTTGTATATTGTTTCATCATCCTTATTATCATTAGTCTTTCAAATAATTGCTTGTATTAAAAATTCTTTGAATTTGTCATAATTTAGTATTTCATTTTGAAGTTGCCATTTTGTTCTCTGTCTTACATTTGTGCTGTTTGAACCAATTATTTTTATTAAGTTATGGTCTGGGCAGAGAAGTGGGGATAGGGAGCTGACAGAACCCTTTCATGTACTCTCTCTGCTCCCCAGTTTTCCTCTCCAGAGCCTAGTGAAAAAGCATCACAGCCATGGATCCTCCACTCACGAGTCCCTACCCTGCCCTGATGGCGACTGGCAGAACTCTCCACAGCCCACTGTACCGGGTCCTGATCCGGGTGTCTGATATCTACCCTAGAATAGAGAGGAAGCTGCAAAAGTATTTCCAGAACCCATGGAGGTCTGGGGGAGGCAAGTGCAAGGTCAAAGATGGTCCCACTGAAGGCACTTTCTGGGTAGAGTTTTATAAAAGACAAGCCAAGGAAGGTGTGATAGCAAGGAGAGATCATGTTGTGGCAATCAGCGATACATTACATGTGAAAGTCTACATAGAAACAAATGAAGACCCAGATGAGAACAACACTTTAGGGATAAGCCAGCTTTCCTCTCAGACTCAGGCATTCCTAAAAGAACCTCCAGATGAGAAGAACCCAGATGCAGGAGGTGCTGCTAGCTTCTCTAATTCCTTCACTCGAAAGGTATTTCTCTATGTAGAAGCCCAGCTGAACTTCAAGCTTTCCAAAGAGCAAAGAGAGAAAATTATTCACCTCTGCCCAAATCTCAGAATAGAGAGAGGCCATGATGGACCTGAGAAAGTGATTGGTAACTACGAAGATATTGAAAAAGTTCACCGATTCTTAAGTGACAGCATCCTGGGAAATGACCAGAAAGAGAATTTTTCCTGCTCAGCCTCAGCAAGAGAAATTGAGCAAATGCCAAATGACTATGGTAATCCTATTCTTCACTCAAACCTCAAATGTATGATAGAAGAAGAGTCAGACCTTATCTCAGTTCCTTCTCATCTGTATGAATATTTCAAATATTTCTTTGCTGAAACTCTGGACAGAATAGAAAGTGAGCATCAAGTACGTATCACAAGTAATTTGGCATATCCTACGGGCAATGTATGTCTAGACTTTGAGACAAGTAAATTAGAGGACAGGAAAGCAGCTCAGGAAGCTTTTATCAGAGCATTTCAGAGGGAAATACAGAATGTGACCCGTCAGGATGTTCATTTCACAAATAACAAGCTGGCACTTGATGTCCAAAAAACACTGAGTGAAATGTTTCAAAACCTGCATATCAAAGCTGAGGGAAAAATCTTAATCCTCTGGGGAAGCCCACAGGATATCCTAGGAGCTAAACATTTCATTGAAGCCAACTTCTCCCGAAAACAACCTCTGGAAATGATGGCTTCCCAAAACATGAGGAAAAATGAAATTGAGGTTGATACAGCTCACTTGCGTCTTCTCTACCAGGAGATCAGAGAAATAGAGAAAAAATATGACACTGTAGTGAAATTGGTGAATATACCCCAAACTCAGAAAACCCTCATTGCATTTAAACCAAAAGGCAATGGCGTAGACCTCTCTGCCCATGCTTATGAAGATTTCATTGATGTTGTTCAGCTGCTTTTACCACAGATTGTGAAGGAGGTAGTTATCCTGAAACCATTAAACCAAGATAGAAATTGTTGGCCGGAAAAGACATTCTTTGAAGATTTTGAAAGAAAGCACCCCCATGTAAATTTGGAGTGGAATGTACAAGAACTGACATTGACTGGTTTACCAGAGTACATTGCAGAGGCAAGGAAATATGTCACAAGATACTTTAGTATTGAAAATCCTGCCCAGCAGAGACAAGGGCCACCTCTCTCCTTTGGATGGAATTGGAATAGAGACCACACATCCCCTTTTGATGGAATGGGTGAAGATTTCAAGATTGCTTTGCCTGAATTCAAGGGAATATCTAACTATGGGAATTTAGGAAAAGAGGAAGAGGAAAAGGAAGAGGAGAAGGAGGAGTGTGTCATCTGTATGGAACGTATTCAACACAAAGAAGTCCTCCCCAAGTGCAAGCATGGGTTCTGTGGTCCTTGTATCAGAGAGGCCATGAAACATAAGCCAGTGTGTCCTGTGTGCCAGACTTCCTATGGTGTCTTGAAAGGGAATCAGCCAGATGGAACAATGACAACCTCTTACAGAACATCTTCACTTCCTGGTTATAATTCCTATGGCACTATTGTGATTCATTATGACATGCGGGCAGGCATACAGACAGAAGATCATCCCAACCCAGGAAAACGCTATGAAGGAACAAGACGGGTGGCATACTTGCCAAATAATGAAGAAGGACGGCAGGTTTTGAATCTCCTCAGAAGAGCTTTTGACCAAAAGCTGATTTTCACTGTAGGACAGTCTCGGACATCAGGAGTCAAGGATGTGATCACTTGGAATGATATTCACCACAAAACTCTCCAGTTTGGTGGGCCAGAAAACTTTGGTTACCCTGATCCCAACTATCTGCAGCGAGTCAAGCAGGAACTGAAGGCAAAAGGAATTGAGTAACAGTGCCGATTTCAAGGATTCCTTGAAGAGCTGGGCTTGAAAAAGCTGTAGTTATGGAAAGGAATCAAAACAGTCATTAAAATACTTGTATGTAGGCATCATTTAGAGAGAAATAAAAGAACTTGAGAAGAAATAAGTTTGTTTAAGTGTGAGTGGGGTAAACTGCTACATGTTAACCTGTATTTATTGGAGTTTCTAGCTTTTATTAGACAAACTGAGAGCCTGGTAGGAATGTATAAGTTGCTCTAGTGAGATCCCAAAGTTTTCCTGTGTGTTTTCATTTTGCTGTTACCAGGGATGGTGAAGTTAAGGAATCTTCCATTGTACTATTTGTACAAGGTGATGGCAGATCCATTCACATTATTTCTCATAAGCTGTTGGTGGCCTCAGAACTCATCTGACCTTGCTCTATTCTAACTGGAATGGTAACCAGGAACATTAAAAAACTGGAAGACATCTTGAAGAAAATTACAGTCTCTAAGTACTTACATGAGTCCTTCATTTCAGAAAGAAGCTATCTATCCTTGGGACTCTTGCAAATGTAAAATAGATTGAGTAACAAGGAAAGATATTTCTGTGTTCAGTAAAGTCCATTGAACTGCAGTCACTTTCAGGAAGAAGTAGAAAAGCCTGTTTGGCATTCAAAGCTCTTCATAACCTGCACCTCCCTTTGCTCCCAGTCTGTGTACTCTGTGATTCAGTGATATTGGCCTCCTTGATGTTCCTTAATCAAGAAATTCCATCTCTCTGGAGTGTGCATTTTCACCATACCTGGAATTCTTTTCCTCTGTATTTTCCCTGACCAGCTTCCCTGACTTCTTTCAAGTCCTACCTAAAATCTCACCTTCTACACGAAGCCTGTCCCAAGCCCCCTTAATACTAGTGACTTTACTCTGTGGGTTAACTCTAACTTATCTTGTATGTGACTTGTTTGTATATAGTTGTTTGCACATTGTCTTCTTCATTAGTCTATGAGCTACTTGAGAGCAGAGATTGTCTTTTGCCTTCTTTTGTATCCCCAGCACTTAGCATAGTGCCTAGAATAAAGAGGGCATTTAATACTTGTTGACTAACTGACTTTGGGCAGGTTCATTAACCTGACTGAGAAACAGAGATTCCAGATTAATAGGCAACTGACATTGCCTTGTGTGCTGCCCTATTTCTCTGCCTTCTTAGCTCCCCTTTTGGTGTGCACCTAGTGGTAGTTCCTCTGTTTGTCTAGCCTTAGTGAGACTACATTCACACTCAAATATTTTCTGACTTTTAACTTCCAAAAATTACTCAATTTGCCATTATTCTAGGTGCCCCCTCTAAAGTGTAGTTCTAGGGCAACAAATGAGATGCCCATTCATCTCTGAATGACTCCACCTTTTATATTTGCTACAAAAAATAAGCAGAACTATCAAGTAGGAGCTTACATACTGGATCCTGTAGCATTCTTTGGAAAATGAAAGAGAACCTCTGATATAGAGAGGTTTCTTTCCCAGTTACAAATAGCTTATTGGTGATAATGAAATAGCCTATTGCCCCAGGGCAGAAGGTTAAGTTTTGTAGTTCAAATGATCTTTAATTGATGCTTCTCTAAATAATTAAACCATCTCATTCTGGCTCTATGCTTATGTTAGGGGAGAAATGATTGAATGGCTGTGTCAGATGCTTCTAATAATGTCAAAAGTGTGTCATCAGAAAAAATATTATGATCTGTAAAGAATTTATTAACTATTTCTGTGTTTTTACATTTGTTTGTAATATCTCTGTGCCCTAAATTTACATGATCAATTTTTGTAAAAGTTCCTTGTGCTACTGTGAAATGTGTGTACTCTTTTCTAGTCCCATTTAGAAGATGCAAGAAGTTGTTCTGGTCTAGTATCCTTGCAATTTGTTCAGTTCCTTATTTTTCTTTTTGTGTAATGTTTCTATTAAAGTTATTCCAAACTGAGAGAGATTGATGATTTAGTATGTAAACAAATCCATCTATACTCTTATCTTTTTATGAGGTGCAAATCAGCATTTCCCTCAAATGAGTCAGGAGGATGCTTGAGTCTCAAGTGTGAAGAATACAGGAGCCAAAATTATTGAGGATCCAAGTACAGGTTGAAGGCTGGAAAGGCATAATGAATTAAGGTGGAGCCTTTGGTGGAATAAACAACTTTAAATTTCCTTCAAATGGTTAGAAAACATAGTAGGTGAATCACAAGAATGCTTCAATTTGGATAAGACAGATATAAAGGTTATTGTTATCTAATTTTCCTTGTTTCCTTACCAGTAAAATTGGGTACTGCATGGGCACTGCTTCTTTTTGGTAAGTCCTTTTTTCTCTAAGTCTTCAGTTAGTGACTAGAGTCCTTCATTTTGAATTGTAGACAAAGGGCATTGCTTAATGCATGGCCATGACTTATCCTTGTAATAACTGATTATAAGGGGTTCAATTCCTTTTATCAAGCCAGAATCATTCCTAGACAAGGCCCACAATACAATCTAAGTGTCCTTCATTTCAGAGTGGTTTTCCAGCCTGGTTGAAACTGCCACTTTCCCTCATCCTCTTCCTGAGCCTGAAGCCATATAGTACCTAAATTAACCTTTTCATACTGAAGTTCCCAAAACACCCCCTCTGGGGTATAGAATGTACAGAATATGTATCATAATTTGGTCTCTATATATCATAAGATGCTCTCTTCCCATCAGATCATCAGGTAAAGCAAGTGAATATATAAAAGCACGATATTCAATTAAAGGTTCTATTTGTACACTGGGTTTGGAGAGAGTGAGAGAGCTTTTAACTGCCTTACCTCTTCCATTTTCTTCCATTATTTTCTTTCTGCCTATCCAAATCCTACCTAAGTTTGTTAGAGACAATATTCCCACTTCAGAAATACCAGCAATTAATTTGTTTTGAATACAGTGTTTCTCAAAATTCCACTAAGTAGGCTAGCTTACCTACTTCAAATGAACCTTCCTGTAGCCACTGCAAATCTGACTTTTCAGAAGTAGAAACATTTCACACATGACATAAAGATATTAACCTCTTAAGATAGAGACCTGCCTGCAAGAAAGAGAGCTTCCCATATTTTTCCAACCATTTTAGCCAGTGAAGAGTCTTTTCAGAGCTTGCACTACCATTTTCTAATTTACACTACCTAGTCTCCAATTTCTTCAAAGTTCTTTACTTCCCAAGGCATTGGTCGGTGGAGTCCTGGAACAGAGACTTATTAGAAAGTCAGGGTAACTCACCTGCTAAAAATTGGCCATTAATACCCACAGGCACTTCACTCACCACTCCTTCAGTGCCAAGTCAGCCAAATTTTCAGGTTGCAATAAACTTATGTGAAGACAATCCTTTAAAGATAATAACATGGGGGAGGCTAGGTGGCGCAGTGAGTAAGAGCGCCGGCCTCGGAGTTGGGATGACCTGAGATCAAATCCGGCCTCAGAAAATGAGCACCCACGCATAAATAATGACTAGCCATGTAACCTTGAGCAAGTTACTTAACCCCAATTGCTTTAAAAAAAAAAAGATAATAACATGTTTTAAAAGAGGAAAATTGTATCCAGAGTATACACTGCTATCAGTCAGTCAACATTATGCACTTACTGTGTGCCAACCACACTGGGGATACAAGAGGTAAAAGATAATTCTTGCCCTCAAGGAACTTACAATCTAATTGGGGAGACAACATGGAAAACAAAGATAAACTATACAGACAAATAGTAGCTAATTACATCTGAAGATACTAAAATTGAGATGGGCTGGGGAAAGTCTTTGTGTAAAAGATGGGATTTTAGTTGAAACCAAAACCCAGTCAGGAAAGTCATTAGGTAAAGCTGAGGATATCCTGTCATGAGAGGTAGCCAGAGAAAATGCCAATAGATGCCTAATCCTATTTGTGGAACATTAAGGAGACCAGTGAGACTGGATCAAGGAGGACATGTTGGGGATTGAGTGTAAGAAGACTGGAAAAGTAGAAGGTGGGTAGGATATGAAGGGCTTTGAATGCCAAATGGAACATATTGTATTTGTTTCTGAAGGCAATAGGGAGCCAATGGGAGTTATGGGGGGAGTTGTGGGTTGGAAAGTGACAAGATAGGACCTACTCTTTCAAAAAATCTCTTTAGTGGATGAATGGAGGATGAATTGGAGTGGAGAGAGATTTGAAATAGGGACTTACCAGCAGGTTACTGCAGTAGTCCAGGCATGGGATAAAAAAGGCCTGCACCATAGTGTTGGCAGTATCAGAGAAGAGAATGGGGCATAATCAAGAGGTATTACAGAGGCGAGGTTGACAGACTTCGACAACAGATTGGATATGAGGAGTGCAAGAGTGAGGGGTGAAGCATGTCTCCTACTTTGGGAGCCTGAGGAACTGGGACAATGGTGTTCCCACTAGAGTAAATAGGGAAGATAGGAGGGAGGAGCGTGGTTTTACAGGGAAAATAGTGAGTTCTGTTTTGGACATATCAAATTTAAAATATCTACAGGACATCCATTTCAAGATATCTGAAAGACAATTAGAGATGCAAGTGCCGTGGGCTGCTCAGTGTCCAGCACTTAGCATGATCCAGAGATATGAATAAGAAATGACCAGGCCATGTGGGTAGTTCAAAGAAGAACCATGAACTCCATTTATTGATTCTCAACACAAGGTTTTTATAGAGCAATGAGACAAAGGAAGGGATCTCAAGTATTCTTATCATTATCTTAGTCTGTCATATCCTGGAAGTAGCAGGGCAGGAAGGCCTTTGGTTCTCTAGGTACCAGAAAGTCTTAGGAAAAGTCAGTTACCTCCTTTCATATGCAGTCACATCACAAAGGATGCTCTTGAGAGCTGGCTTCAAGGCCTGAAGCCAAAGCCAGCCACATCATCAAGTACATCTGCATAGGAACTGACCACCTAAGAATTCAAATATTTAGGTTTTGAACACCTAAAGTTTTGGGGCAGAGCCTTAGATCTAGGCCTCAGGTACCTCCTAATGCAGCCGCAGTCATAAACAGATACAATTGAGAGCAGACTTCAAAGCTGAAACGCAATCCTCAAAAGACATCACATGTAGAGCTGGCCACCCAAAGGTACCTGAGTGCTGAATCAGATATAAGTCCTGGCTCAGGCCTCTTTGGCTCCCAAAATGCAAGGCCTCATGTAAGCAGAGTTTTTGGTAGAAAGGTAGATTTTAGAATCATTAAAATAGAGATGGTAATTAAAGCTGTGAGAGCTGATGAAATCATAGTAAAAAGGGAGAAGAGAAGAGAGTTCAGGATAAAACCCCAAGGGACCCGAATGGTTAGAGGTTGCGATCTGGAGGAGGAACCAGGAAAGGATAGTAAGGAGTGGTCAGATTGGTAGGAGGGGAATCAGGAGAGAAGGGTGTCTGAAAAACCTAGGGAGAAGAGAGTATCAAGGAGAAGAGGGAGATCATCAATGCCAAAGACTACAGAGAAGTGAAAGACAATAAGAATTGAGAAAAAGCACATTGAAGTTTGTGATTAAGAGATCATTTGTAGTTTTGGAGAAAGCAGTTTCAGCAGAATTATAAAGTTTGGAATCCAGACTATAAGGGGTCAAGGAGAGAGAGGAGAAAAAACAGAGCCACTTACAGTAGAAGTTCTTTTGAGGAGTTTAGCTACAAAATCCAGAAGAGATATAGACAATAGCTAGTGAAAATGAAAAGGTCAAGTGAGAGTTTTGAGGAGGGGGGAGATATGGGCCTATTGGTAAGCAGTAAACAGGGAGAGATTGCAAATAAGTGATAGAGTAGGGATGACAGGGCAGTCTGTTGAAGGCCATGGAATGGAATGGCATTGCTAGAACAAGTAAAGGGGTAGTTAATCATGGTTAGGAGTAAAGTCATGTAATCATGTGAGAAGAGTGAAGGAGGAGATAGTGACAGAATGATCACAGATGAGAGAGATCTCAGCCAAGAAGGTGGTAGAAGGGGATGCCATGAGAGGTTTGAGGAGAGATGAAAAGCTTAGGAAGACCTGCCATGGAGAGTGGGATAGTGAGTTGATAGGATCCATGACAGGATTGCCTAGCAGCATTGAAGGCCTCATTGACAATGTATAACTTCATGATTGAGTCAGAACAGTTGTATAATTTTCTCCACCTTCATTCAGCAGCATATGTAGAGGAGGTAAGGCAATCTTTTGTGTGAGTATACCAAGGCTGAGACTTAGCTAGGACATAATCAGTAATATAAGAGGTCTAGGGATTCAAGAGTGGAAGACAGTATAGAGTTGAACCACAAGTGGTCAAGATTGGGGGAGAAAAGAGAGTGCCAAGTTTAGGAGTGGTGGCCCAGAAAATAACTGAGGGGTCAAAGGATTGGATAATGGTGTGGACAAAGAGTAGGGTTCTATAAAGAAAGGAAGAGGAATGGATGAAAAAGCAATAAGTTGTGGTTTATTAAGGGAATTTTGGAATTGTTAAACTTGAAAGTGGTACATTTGTGAGTGATAACAAGATCAAGGGTATGGCTATGTTTGTATGTGGGTGAGGTATGGTAGAGTAGGAAGTGAGTACATTGAGGAATTTACTGGTTAAGCAGATAGACGGAGATTCAATATGTGTGTTGAAGTCCCTTAGTAGGGACTTAGTCCCTTAGCAGGAGTTGAAGAGAAAAGAATAATTGTGAGTCATGTACCAGCCTGACTGAAGATAGAAGGGGAGTGACCTGGGAGTCTGTAGACAAAGCTACCAGGATTTTGATTGGGTGATAGATATGAATAACATGAACCTCAAGGGAAGAGGGTTTGCTGAATGACAAAGGTAGGTGGAGAATCTGAAAGTGACAATGGAGAGCAAGGAGTATTTTAACTCTTACCTCAACCAGTGAACAGAGAATGAGAGAAGGTGCAGCCAGTACTGGAAAGGGTGACTAGGGAGGGTGTCATCCAGGGGTAGCCAGGTTTCATAAATACCTATATATGGAAGGAGTAGGAAATAAAATAATTTAGGATGAAGGGACATTTATTGCCTATTGAATGGGTTTTCTACAAGACACAGTGGAAGGGTTGGGAGGTGAGAGTGTTGAGGGGAATGGGAATAAGTAATTGACTGGTAGGGTGTGTGGTGGAATGTGGTTTGGATAATGATCTTCAGGGCTTCAGAATCACTTAGTTGAGAAGGGTATAACCAGGTATGAGAATATTTATCATTGAGAGGAGGGTACCACTTCTCTTCCCAACTGAGACTGGAGATATGACTGGAGGAAGTGCAGTATGAGATGGGAGGCACACATTCAGATAACCAGATGGGAAACCCTGCTTCCCTAGTCCCCTTCCCTCTGAAGGGTGGAGATTAGCCAAGATGCTGCCAGGGTACAGCAACGGGTGAAAGTCACATGGAAGTCCCATTCCCCACCAACCTTCCTCTTCCCTCAAGAGACAGGAACAGCAGGAGATGGAAGGCCTAAAGTGAAAAGGTAGGTTACTCCTCTTTGCCCCAGAGATCCTCCAGATCTTAGTTGAGAGACTCGGCTGGAAGCAGGAGGAAGAAGTTCCCTTGTGCTTGTACAGATGGAAGTTGTTGGTTTGGGGCAGATGGAAGACTTCTGATCTGGCCTCCTGTCACCTTTCCACAGGGGACATGCTGTGCCCAGCAGGGGATGGAAGGCACAAGGCATGGGGTTAGAAAAAACATTAGGCTCCTCTTCCCAATTGAAGAAGCTTGTGAAGAGTGGGTAGCCAGAAATGGTATATTCCCATGTAGGGGGAAGTCCTTTGGGGGAGATGAAGATGCCTGGTCCCTTGACACCTTCCCTCAAAGGACACTATAACCACTGTATTTTTCCTCCAACTTGTTTTTCATTTTCTTTGTGTCTTTTCATATTTTTCATTCCTGCATGTGTTGAATGTAAGGAAGAAAAATAGACATTACAAATGACAAAGGATGTCCTAAGTCTGGGTTGGAGTCAAGGGTCAACCAGGAAATCAATTTCTCTTATCTTTTTGTCTGTGAATCCCTTAAGGTTAACATTATGCCTGCACTTCTCCATTCTTAGGAGCACTCTGGGGAAGAGCTTAGCTGTCTAATTCCTATGCACAAATGTACTATAATAGCCAGAACTGTTACCTTTGAAAAGTGAGTTCCCTTCAGGTTCTCCATTTTTTTGCCTGCAAATCCCTTAAAGCTAATGTGACTTCTCCATTTATGGGTCCTAGGAATATTCCAGTGAAGAGCTGAGCAATCTCCCTTTTCTGAACAAATTTCATTTTGAAAAGCTCACTATTATTTCAGGAAGGTGAGTTCCTAGGATTGAATTTGCTTAAGAAATTCATAGAGGTTGGGGGTGGGGGCATCAGTAAGGAGAACCCTGGGCTTGTGCCTCCTGCTGGGCCAATGAAATGGTTACACTGCACTCCTAAGCCATATTTCTTCACAAGTGCTCCTACACATCTGTACCAGTAAAAAGAATAACACTTGCATAAAGGAAGCTGTACATTTTGGATCACTTTTGAACCTCTGAGAAAACTGTGAGATTAGTAATTTTCTTATCCTGATGTTACAGGGGAGAGACCAGAGGATAACACAGGATAAGTAACTTGTTTACCTTGACAGGTCTGGTAAGTGGATGAGTTAGGAAGTAAAGTCCAAGCTTCCTGACCCTACAGGTCAGGTTGTGATCACCAAGCACTTTGGAACGCTGCCTGTCAACCTTCATTTTTCCCTCCCCTGCCACATATGTATTAATTCTTGGCATGCTTGACTTCCCTAAGAATTCATGATTCACATAGCTCAAACTACAGAGGCCTTTTTGAAGGCTCTCTTTTTGGAAGGGCCTTATAAGACAACTGAGAAAAGTGAGGCCCTTGGGTTTTCCAAGACCTAGTCGAAAGAATGTATCTGATGTATGCATTAGGTCCCCTGCTTGCCAGACTCCAGATGCTGGCTACTGGACACTGCCATAAGTGTTTCTCGATCACATTTTATTCTTTCTTATCGTTCCTATTCCAGATGTGCCGTCTTTTTCTTTCTGTTCAGGATTAAGCACAATAAGAACAGCAACAAAAACAGCCATAATAATAATTTCTACTACCAAGTCAGAAACAAGCACAAAAAATATCACTTAAGGAGTACAGTACGTCTGTGCTATTTCCTTTGACCCGGCAACAGACCTCTGATTCCAATGCTCTTTGTAGTCCAATTGACAGAGGAATCATGGAAAGTTACTGCCCTCATTTTTGGTCCTGTACTTTATTTCCTTTCACCATGTCACTATCCTTGGCTTTCTTGGGTGTTTATTTTCCCCAAGAACCCAGGTCTTGATTGGTTGACACCAAAATGATGTATATGGGCATAAATGCACATTACTAGTGGAAAAAGTTCTTGTAGAATGGGTTCAGATTCTGGGCCTCTTCACAATGTCTGTTTCTCGTTCTTTTGGCCTCTCAATGCCTTAAGGTTAATCTTATTTCTCCGTTGATTGATTCTAGGATTATTCCCAGGAAGAGCTGAGCAACTTTCCATTTATGGACAAATTTCATTTTGACAAGCTTACTTTTCCTTTTCTTTTTTTTTTCAATCTTTTCTTACCTCAAAGAGTTTATTAAAATATTTAATGAATTCACTTATAAACTCATTTGTTTTTAGAATTTTTCCTTTGGAATTAATTTATGGCCTGTTTATTTTCTTTTTTGATATTGGATTAATAAATAGCCTATTTCTTTTTTTTTATTAATTTGTTTATTTTTAGGTTACAGGATTACTGTTCCTTTTCTAAAGTGAGTTTCAAGATTTGAATTTGTTTCAGAAATTTGAATAGGTTAGTTCAGGGGACTTAAATCATGGCAAACCAGGGAGTTTTGTCCCAGTGGACCTTTGAAATAGTTCCTTTGCACTCCTGACACATCTTTCCTTGGAAGTGCTCTTGCACATGAGAGAAATGACTAATAATAACTAATGAATTGGAGAGATCCAGAGTCCTCCCTTTTCTCTATCCTTATTTCAAAACTAGGTCTCTGAAGATCCAGCTAAACTTCTCCATTTCCCCACCCAAGTATGTAAGCAATATCTAGTTTTAGGTGAAATCCATTCAGTCCAGCTTGGGTGAAGATAGACTCTTTCGTCTAAATTGTCCAAGGCTGGGGGAAGGAGGTTCTGGATACAGAAATAGTCTCTCTCTCTCTCTCTAGAAGGGTAACATGGTGTCACTTTCAGCCCCTCATTGTAATATTCATCCTCTCATTAGTTAACCAGTTAGGGTTGATTCTTACCCTAGGGAAAACCTTCTCCCTTTGAAGGGTATATATTCTGTGAGCCTGTCACCATGAGTGTCTTTAGTCTAAAAGAGATGGCTAAATGACCACCCTTTTATTAATAAATGTGCTGGCTTTATTAATAAAATAATTAAATTACCCAGAAATTATGTGTTTTGAACCTCTTTAATTGGCACACACACATCAGTAATAAGAAAAAGAACTCCCTTATATGTAGCAAGCTCTACATTTTGTGTGCCTGTTGAGTCTCAGAGAAAATTGTGAGATTAATTGTTACTTTACTCTGATTTTACAGGTTAGAGAGCTGAGGATGAGTGAGGTCACATGCCTTGGTGCTCTTGATATGTCTGGCAAGTGGATGAGTTGAGATGTGAAGTCTAGGCATCCTAACCACACAGGTCAGGATGGAGCCTCTTAGTGATTTCTATCCCTGTTGGTCAGCCATTCATTTTTCCTCCTCTGCCACATATTTATCCGTTCTTGCCATCCTTCAGTTCCCTAAAAATTCAGGTCCACATAGCCAGAAATGTAGACCTTTTCAAGGACCATTTGCTTGAAAGCTCCTTATCAAACAAGTGAGGAAAGCGATGCCCTCAGGGTTTTCAGAGCCCTAATCAACAGAATGTGTCTGATGTAGGCTTTAGGTCCCCAGATGCTGGCCACTGGATACTGCCTTGAGTTTGCCTCTACCTCAGTCATATCTTAGTCTTTTTTGTCATTCCTGTTCTTCTGCCTCCATTGAATGGACTCAGTAGGACAAAAAATTGCATGTAGTTCGGATGCTAGAATGTTGGGACAATGTGTAGGGTGACCCATGCATTACCATCTCTTTTCCTCTAAGTCCTTGGGACTTCACCCCATTATTACTGTATTTCTCCTTCCTAGGACAGAGATATCTTCTCTGTCAGAGAGAGCAAATATCACTGATGGAATACATTATGTGTTTGTCATCTCCTTTGACCCAGCAGCAGACCTCTGATTCTGATGGTTTTTTGTAGTCCAATTGACAGAGGAATTAAATGATGTTAAGACATGCAAGTTACTCAGGCCTGGAGGATAAATGTCATATGTTGGTGAGGTAGGAGTGCTATTTGCATTTTTAAATTAATTGATGTATTTATTTTAGTTTATAACATTCAGTTCCACAGTCCCTTGAGTTTCACATTTTCTCCCCTTCCTTCTCACCCCCCCCCACCATGGCGGCATGCAATCAAATATAAGATGTGCAAATACCTTCACATTAAACATTAGTCAGGTTAGAAAGACAGATTATAACCCATGGAATAAACAGTGGGAAAAAGGAAACAAAACAAAACATGAAAAAGAAAGAGAATAGTTAGTTTGCTTCAATCTGAATTCAAAGAGAATCTCTGGATGTGGACATCTCTTTCCACCATCTTTCGGAGTTGTCTTATAACCTTGCATTGCCGAGAAGAGCCCAGTCTATTAAAGCTGGTCATCACACATGTGCTGTGTCTGTAATTGTGCACAAATTTCTCCTGGTTCTGCTCTTCTCACTCAACATCCGTTTCTATAAGTTTCTCTAGGGTATCATGAAGTCCATCTGCTCCTTATTTCTTTTTTTTTTTTTTTTTTTGCTTTTTGGAGGGCAATTGGGGTTAAGTAATTTGCCCAAGGTCACATGGCTAGGTTTTTTTTGTTTGGGCGTACATTAAATGTCTGAGGCTGGATCCGAACTCAGGTCCTTCTGTCTCCAGGGCTGGTGCTCTACTCACTGTGCCACCTAGCTGCTCCTGCTCCTTATTTCTTTTTTTAATTTTTTTTCTTTTTTTATTGTCATTGTTATTTTTATTATTTCCACCCACTGGAACAAAACCCTCGGTCTCTCAAGCCAAGAGATGCACTTGACTCTCCGATGTCTTTTTTTTCTTTCTTTCCCTGTTTTCCCCCTACCCACCATCCCAGAATAGCAGTCCCACAAGATATCGCTTTCTCCATCCTGCTCTCTCCCATATCTTCTCCCTTACCCACTTCGACTTTTCCATTAGAACAAGGTGAATCTCTGTGGCCCAATGCCTGCACATCTTATCTCCCAATTACAAGCAAAAGAGTATTAATAATAGTGTATATATATATGAAACATTTAATTTTAAGACCTCGAATTTCAGATCCATTCCCTTCCTCCCTTGTCACCCATTCCCTCTGGGAAGATAAGTAATTCAGTATGTGTTGTACATGTATAGCTATGCAAAATATTATCGTAGTAGATATATTGTACAAGGCTATTGTATAATATTGTATAATTTCCTCCCACCCATCCCACCCCCCACCTGGTCCATTCCCTACTTGATCCTGTCCCTCTTCTATAGTGGGTACTTCCAACCTCCCCTCCCTCCAAGAATGCCCTCCCATCCATCATCCCTCCTCTCATCCCCCTTCCCCCTATTCTACTGCAGGTTGAGATAACCCATTTAGTATGTATGTCATTCTCTCCCTGAACCAAATTCAATGAGAATGTGGTTTTGCCTTTTTGCCTTCCTATTCTTCCCCTCCTCTGCAGCCACTTCCCCTTGCTTCTTCTACATGAGAGAGTTTACCCCACCCTGTATCTCCCCATCTCCTCTTGCCACATTCCTCTCTCACCTCATAATTTCACCCCTTAAGTATCATCCCTTCCCAACAAATTCAACCTATGCCCTCTATCCATGTATAACTGTAAACATATATACACACATTCACATATGTATTCATGTGACCATATACCTTTTTTTCCATTATTTTCATACTGAGAAAAGTTTCATCAGTCATAGTTATTGTTTTTTCATGTAGGAATGTAAATAGGTTAACTTTGATAAGTTCCTTTTGATTTCTTTTCCCTGATTACCTTCTCAGGTATCTCTTGCTTCTTGTGTCTGGATGTCAAATTTTCTATTCAACTCTGGTTTTTTACTCAAGAATGCATTCCACTGAATGACCATATTTTCTCCTGAAACAAGATACTCAGTTTTGCTGGGTAGGTGACCCTTGGCTTCAATCCCAGCTCTTTTGCCCTCTGGAATATCATATTCCATGCCCTTTGATCCCTCAGTGTAGAAGCTGCCAGGTCCTGGGCTATTCTGATTGTGTTTCCACAATATTGAAATTGTTTCTTCCTGGCTGCTTGTAGTATTTTCTCCTTGATCTGGGGATTCTGGAACCTGGCTATAATATTCCTGGGAGTTTTCTTTTTGGGATCTTTTTCAGGAGGTGATCTATGGATTCTTTCAACCTCTATTTTGCCCTCTGGATCTAAAACATCAGGGCAATTTTCCTTGAGAATTTCTTGAAGGGTGATTTCTAGGTTCTTTCTTTGATCATGGCTTTCAGGTAGTCTAATAATTTTTAAATTATCTCTCCTGGATCTATTTTCCAGGTCAGTGGTTTTTCCCATGAGATATTTCACATTGCCTTCTTTTCTTTCAATTGCTTGGATCTGTTTAACAGCATCTTGATTTCTCAAAAAGTCACTAGCTTCTATTTGCTCCAGTCTAACTCTGAAGGAATGAATCTCCTCAGTGAGCTTTTGAGGTTCTTTTTCCATCTGGCAAATTCGACTTTTTAAGGCATTCTTCTCCTCATTGCCCTTTTGGGCCTCCTTTGCCATTTGAGTTAGTCTATTTTTTAAGGTGTTGTTTTCCTCAGTCAGGCTGTTGACCCTCATTTCATACTTTTCCTGCATTCTCCTCATTTCTCTTCCCAATTTTTCCTCCACTTCTCTCATTTGATTTTTAAAGTCCTTCTTAAGGTCCTCTATGGCCTGTAACCCACTCATATTTTCCTTTGGGGCTTTTGGAGCAGGATTTCTGACCTCACAGTCCTCTGACTGTTCCATGCTTCGATCCTCTTTGCCCCCCAAATAGGAGTCTAATGTTTCATTTTTCTGTTTATTTTGTTTCCTTTGCCTTGGCATGATGCCACTTAATTACTTGACTTTTGGGCTTGTTGCCACAGTAGAACTTTGCCACCAGACAGGGGAGCTTCGTCCGGAATGTGTGTGGGGGCAACTTCCGCTTCTGGCAAGCTGGAAACCTGCCCCACGACCTCCCCCCAGACCACAATCCAGATCCAGGGAGGTTAAAGCAAGAGCGATTACCAACCCCCCCCCCCCCCCGCCCCAGACTGATCGCTGGATCTCCCTATAGTTCGCAGGCCAGGAGCTGGAGGCACCACTGAAAACTGCAAAACGGCGTGTCTCCTCAGTGGCTTCTAGCCCCCAAGGGAGGAAGCTGACGCGTTCCCCAAATACTGGTCCCAAAGTCCATAGGGCACTAACCTATCATTTTGTCCTAGGCATGTCTGTGTTGACCATTCTGGAATCGCCACAGCTGGTGTTCTGGGGTCTCTCCAGCCGGCTATTGGCCCAGCCGCCCTGGGGCTAAAACCGTGGGACCTGGGCTCAGCTCTCTACGCGCTGCATGCTCTGCTGCTGGCTCCCAGAGCACTGCGCTGGCCCTTCCTGCAGGGCTGCTGGGCTGTCCTCAGCCGGAGGTTAGCTTCTCTTTTTCGTTCTTTGAGTGCTGGGGCTCCAGAAGTTGTTAGAGACCCCTTTTACATAGTTTGGAGGTAATCTGGGGGGAGAGAGCCTTGGAGGTGCTGTTTCTACTCCGCCATCTTGGCTCCGCCCCTGTCTTTATTTCTTATAGCAAAATAGTATTCCATTACATTCATATACCACAACTTGTTCAGCCACTCCCCAATTGATGGGCATCCCCTTGATTTCCAATTCTTTGCCACCACAAAAAGAGCTGCTATAAATATTTTTGTACATATTGGGCCTCTTCCCCCTTCTATGATATCTTTGGGATACAACACTAGAAGTGGTATTGCTGGGTCAAAGGGTATGCACTTATTTATAGCCCTTTTGGCACAGTTTCAGATTACTCTCCAAAATGGTTGAATCAATTCACAACACCACCAACAATGTATTAGTGTTCCTATTTTTCCACATCCTCTCCAGCATTTATCATTTTCCTGTTTTGTCATCTTAGACAATCTGACCCCTGAGATGTGGTATTTGTTCATCTTCCCCATGACCCTAGGTTTTTTTTAAATTAATTTTTATTTTTTATTTATTTTTAATTAATCAATTTATTTTTATTATTTTTTCAAATGCTTTATTAACTTCTGGTTTACATCATTCATTTCCGCCAGATTTTGAGTTACACTTTTTTCTCCATTTTCTACTCCACCATCTTGACTCCATCTACCCCTGTCATTAGTTCTTTAGAATTGTCTTGGATCATTGTATTCCTGACAACAGTTAAGACATTCACAGTTGATCATCATAAGGTATTACTGTTACTGTGTATAATGTTCTCCTGGTTTTGCTTAATTGACTTTGCATCAGTTCATTTAAGTCTTTCCAGGTTTTTCTGAAAGCATCCTGTCTTAGATTTCTTATTTCACGGTAGGATTCCCTTATAATCATATGCTACAACTTGTTCAGCTTTCCCCAGTTGATAGACCATCAATTTCCAATTCTTTGCTACCACAAATCTTCTATAAGTATTTTTGTGTAAATAGTTCCTCCTCCCCTTTTTTCAATATCTTTTGAATAGTAGTAGAGGGGTATTGCTGTGTCAAATGGTATGCACAGTTGCCCTTTAGGAATAGTTTCAAATTGTTCTCCAGAATGAATAGATCAGTTCACAACTCTACCAACAGTGCTTTAGTGTCCCTAATTTCTCGCATCCCTTCCAACATTTGTCATTTTCCTTTTCTGTCATATTGGCCAATCTGATTGGTATGAGTTTATATGTCAGAGTTGTTTTAATTTGCATTTTCCTAATCAATAACAATTTTTTCACATGTCTATAATCCTGCTTCTCAGTCACTGTTGGGGAGGCTTTGTTGAGGGAAGCATCACCAAGCCTGCAGCTTTTAAATTTTTTACTATCCCTCAAGTGCTAGATCACCTACCACCTGTTAGCTAGCACCTAACGGCAACTGGAGAGGAGTTAAGATTCAATGTCCCATCCCTTTTTGCTGTTATGGACATATTTTAATTGTCTTTATCTCATTATGAAAGTTATCTATAAAACCTGGCTCCATCTCTAGTGATCAACCTGTCAATGTCTTGTTACCTTGATGTACTTTTAAGGAACTCCTTTATCCATGTATTCTCCTTCTGAGGTTAAAGAAAGTACCCCCATGGTGGGAGCAGGAGAAGAACTCCTAAAAAGCACTTCTCTCTCCTGGCCTGGGTAAATATTCAAAAATTTAACCTCAGGCTGTAAGATAACAGCAGTTACTTAAGAGGTGGAGGGATCCAAATCTGCTTGCCCTTCTGAACCTCTGGAGTACAGAACTGTACGCAAGTCCCTGCTATTTTTTGTGCACCCAGGAAGAGCCCTTGAGGCTGAAGAGCATAACTAAGTGAGAGAGAAGATCTCCGAGATTAAAATTTGGAAGTGGATTTTATTAGTGTGGGACTGCCGGGGTTACATGGTTACCCAAATCAGACCGTGAGCTGGCACAGACAGTATGATGGTTTTTTAAAGAGATTCAATATTCAGGTTACTTAAGCTGAAACTACAATCAGTGATTGGTCAGTTTACATTCGAATTTCCTGCTGGCATCAGAAGTTCACCCTAGGCTGAGTGACAGGGAACGCAGAATGGGTGATGGGGAACACCTGGTAGGGGAGTGGGGGGCAAGGAAAAGAATGGAGCAGGGATTTTACCCTAGGCTGAAACTCCTGCCCACATCTCAATTAGGGGAGGGGAAGGGTAAAGTTTATAGATCAGTTAGGGGAAGGGGATAGTGAAGTTGTGCTCAACAAGGCATTTCTCGAATTTCTAAATCAACATTCTGAAAGCCCTTATGACATTTGGGGCATTTTGATTTTGGTTGTAATTCACTATTATTACTGCCCACTTGACATTCCTTTTGAAATGACCCACTTTGCCACATTTATAACAATTTTTATTTTGCCTATTTGTGGCTGCTTTTGCTTCTGCTATAATTTGTGCTTGAAAACCATAGACTTTACCTCCATAGATTTTCTAATTAATTGATCCAAGGAGGCGTCAGCAGGATCTGCCAAAAAGAAACCCCCTTTTTTATAGTCTAAATAGCAATTCCCTCTAGCTATTTGTCTTATAAATTCTTCCAGTCCCACAGTACTTCCTAAGGTACACTCAGCTGCTTGTTGAATTTTTGCCACAAAATCAAGAAATGATTCCTCACATCCCTGCATGATATTTGTAAATTTATTTTTCTGCTTTACCAGAACTGATTATCTCTTTCCATGTTTGTATGGCACAGTCTTGAATAGTACTATATACTGCCACCAAATAGTCCGTTTGTGTGTCAGGCAATGTATTAGGACCATTACCCAAAAGCATGGAAATACAGGGTGCATTAGGTCTTCTGCCAATAGAAGATCATATGGCTTGCTATGACATTTTTCCTTATAATTGGCTTCTCACTGTAAGTAGTCCCCTGGGGTTAGGCATATTTTAGCTGTTTGCCTCCAATCATATGGTGTCAAAGCTGTGGCTCCTAAATTTTCCAATAATGACACTGTATATGAAGCTGTTGCCCCGTACTCCTGTACAGCCTTTTTTTACCTCCTTAAGATCTTTTATATTCAATTTTTGCCATGTTCTATTGCCCTGGGTATCTATTATAACAGGGTGTGCCAACAAATTACAGCCTTTAAATCCCATTTCTCTTAATGACTGTCCTTCTTCTTTCATGAGTTTTTGAAAAGGTGTATATAATTCTGAAACCATGGTGGGACTGGCATTAAGCTTCCCAGCCTTTTCTGTTCCCCATACGGGATTATAGGGTGGACTTGGACTGAGGTTAATAGGTTTGGTATTTTCTAGGAGTCTTTTCCCCACAAATTTAGGAGTTGTCGTCTCTTCCTGATCATTGCCTTCACTCTTACCCATAACACTCAATATTTCTTTAAGACCTGTTTTATCTGCTAGGCATACTTTAATGGCATTATAAATTGCAAATATGGAGTCAGAGTCACTCTCCTGTCCATTCTCCTTAAAGTAATTAACTAAAGCCTCTCCCACTGCTTCCCAGTCAGGTCCTCTGATCTAAGAGCCACTAGGGAACCATGGGGCTGTCTGATAGACCATTTAAAAAAATCCATAATCTGTTTTTTTACCTGAAATCCCTTTCTTACACAATATAAGTTGTAATATTCTCAGACGTTTTCCTTCATCTTTTAAACCCTTCACTAAGCTTCCTCCCATACTATGTCTCTGTGAGCTGATTATGAAAAATTGAGCATGCTGACAAACACCCTTCTAGAGCCTTCCCCTTGTCTTGGAAGAAATCCATTGTCCCTTGGATTTCATGCAGGCCTGCTTCCTGCCAGTAAATCCTGGGGGTCTGTCGTTAGAGACTCAATCAGTAGCCCTGATGCCCCATGTTGTGGGTGCCACTTACTGTGTCCAGTGCAGTTGGTGGGCTAGCGAGCAGTGAGAATAATGAGACGGGTTTGTAATCAATAGTCTGTTTATCACAGGACCATTTCATACAGAGCCAAAGATGCAAGGAGCTGACAGAGTTTTTATGCCCCCCCAAGAGAATGTAGACACCCCAAAAGAATGTAGACAATGTAGGAAGATCCTACATCAAAGGAATGCAGATAATGTAATAGGATCCTCCTTTAATCCTGTTTACTATTTACCCTTGCTTAAAGTTAGTTATTTATTAGGGTATTATTCTAGGAACATATCCTGAGGCATAAAAAAATAGATTACATGCCCTCTTGCTTATCTGCCCAGTAACCTTTGTATGTAACTGTATAGGACTGGGGAATATACCTAGCAAGGTCAACAGACCCCAAAACGTTCCTTTCATAATACATCCTCTTGCTTGTCTGCCCTGTAGCCTTTCAGACAATAATATAAGGAAGAGGAACATTTCATTAGAGAAGCCGAGAAACTTCTGAAAGCTCTCTACATTATGACATTGATGGAAACATGGGATTGTGGTTTGTGATGCTCATAGTCACAATATACTTGTTTCCTATTATAAGTTTAAGTCCACTAGCTTATAGACACAGATGCTAGTTCATGTTGATGTGGCATGAACAACAGAGAGTAGTACAATGCAGTTGAGGATAAAGGGGTGTTATGAAACTAGTTGTGGTGCTGCACCATATATATGATTAGCACCAAATTGGGGAATTATAGAAAGTTATGCTGACTCAGTGACCCACTGTTTCCAATCTTAGTTGTCAATCATTATTGGGAGAGGTATCACCCCAACAGTTGCATCTTTTGTATTATCTGCTATCTCTAACATATCAGGTCACCTATTATCTATTAGTCTGCATGTACTAGCAATTGGGTAGAAACTGAGATGCAGTGTCCCATCCCCATTTACTGATGTGGACTTATCTGAAATGTCTATCTTTTTATGAAAGTTATCTTGAATCACTGACTTAGTGATCAGCTAGTCAACTACCTAAATATAGTTTCAATAAACTTTTAAATACTCTTTTTCCTTTGTTTTGCCTCATTAATTAGGGCTAAAGCCCAAAGAAAGAGTTTTCCTTTGAATAGGACACCATCCTCTCTGTTACCTGTAGGAACTGGTATTGTACTGAGAGTGAGGCAAATTCGAAAAGGAGAATCCCTAGAGCAAGCTTTAAAGGCAAAGGCAGAAACTGCCTAGTATGGAGAGCCCAGATCAGAAATTTTTATTCTATGAGGAATAAAGAGAATAGAAAGAGGCTAGATAAGTATAGGTTTTCTGAACCAGAGATTGGAGGGTTAGAATAGAGAGAAAGAATGGATAAGAGAGTAAAAGAAATTCTCCCTGTACAAGGGTGCAAAAATCATGAAAAAATAATGAACAGGACTAGTTGAAGAAGAAAAGAGGGAAAGGAAATAGACTTGACTAAGAGGTGTAATGGGGGAAAGAATTAAATATATAAAAGCAGGAAAGAAAATTGAATTTGTAATGAAAAAAAGGGAAAAGGGGTACCAAATGGGAGAGGAGAGGATTACCAATAAGAACAGAGCCACTTAAAAAAAGATTAAGCTAAAATAACTGAAGATACATAGGACTGTTTTTTACAGCAGAAAAGGGATAAAATATCAACTTAAAAATATCATAAGCAATGGGACAAAATGTGCATCTAACTTCCATAGCTTTCAATGTGAATGGATGAAACAATCCAAAAAAATAAAAAAAGGACAGAGTGGATAAGAAAACAATACCCTAAAATTCGTGGCTTCAAAGAAACAAAATTTAAAAACAAAGATATTCACAAAATGAAATTGATGGGATGGGAAAAATTTTTCTATACATCAAGTGAACCCCAAAAAGCAGAAGTTGCAAACATGCTATCTGACAAAACTAAAAGAGATTCAAAAATTTAAAAGGATAAATAAGAATCCTGTTCTTTTGTCCTTCTCAAAGAGGACCGTGACATCAGGGAGGTGATGCCATGACATCCAAGTGAATTGGATTTGAGTGAAGGAGGGCTATGTAAAGTCACTGGCCTCACTTTCTCCTCAAGAGTCATCTGGGTGCAGTGGCCAGATATAGATCAAGACAATTGGAGATGGCCCAGGATTCAATGGGGCACCTTGGCCTTTTGAAGCTAAGGTCTTTAATATGTCTCAGTTTAATTAAGACACAGCCCATTCAGTGAATAAAACTTAATAAGAAATGAGGCAGAAAATGGATCTGGGAGGGGAACAACCTCAGCGATTCTGATCAAAATAGAAACAATTGCTATTTACATTCATTCTGGGCCAATCAGGGCCCAAATAATGACCAAGTATGGCTTGGTCTTGGACCTATTGTTGGCCAATCAATGAGAGCGAATAATAAGAATACCATATTATGCTTAATATTATGCTTAAAGGAGACAGAGATAAACTATTATCAGGAATAAAATTTTGTGCTTTCAGATACTGTAGCATACAAATTCACAAAATGAACATTAACTGAGCTATAAGATCACCTAGATGTTAACACAATAGTTAGAGGAGACTTCAATATCCTTCTCATTTATAGATAAGTCCTAAAGGACCTATTTTATTCTGACCTCATTGTTGTATACCTGTGAAACCTGGACAGTATACCAGCACCATGCCAGGAAACTCAACTGCTTCCATTTGAATTGTCTTAGGGAGATTCTGAAGATCACCTGGCAGGATAAGATACCAGACACTGTGGTCCTTTCTTGAAGTAAACTGCCAAGCATTCAGACTACTGCATACAGTGCAATTCCAAGAGGTTGGCCATATTGTTTGAATGCCAAATGTAGGCTTGCCAAAAAGACTATCTTATGGAGAACTCACAGGGAAAGTGCTCACGTGGTGGTGAAAAAGCAATATAAGGTCACTCTCAAGGTCTCTCTTGAAGGCTTTTGATGTAGGAGCTTCTTCTTTTGGTTGTATGTTTTGATCTTCTTTGTCACCAAAGTAAGATTCTATAGTCTGACCCCTTTTATGCTGTTTACTCATCTTCCCAGTCAAATACTTTACTTTCTAACTCCCTGTCAAGTCAGGATTCTGCTTCTAGTGGGCATGGGGTGGGATTGGGAGTAGGTGTACTGTCCTAGGTTTCTGGGTTTTTGTATCAACAGCTGGATCCCCCATCACCTGTGGGCCCAGAGCTCTGGAAGCAGCAGCAGCTGCTGCTGCTGCTGCTGCCACAGTTGCAGCTGCCACCACTGCCACCTCCACCACCCTGGGGCTGAAGCCAGACTGCATGATTCTCTTTCACCCAGGTTCCACAGAGGTCCCTCACTGACTTTCCATGTTATTCTCAACATTTGTGAGTTGAGAAGTCTGGAAACCTCCATAGCTGCCAGTGATTCAGTCCCCTGAGGCCTGCTCAGTCCCTGTCTGTTCCCAGCACAGCCCACACCATACTGAAGCTTCTACATTAAAAGAGTGGAGTGCTTGGAAAATGATATTCCAAAAAGCAAAAGAGCTTGGATTACAACCAAGGATCAACTACACAGAGAAATCGAGCATAATATTTCAGGGGAGGAGATGGATATTCAATGAAATAGGGGACTTCCAGACTCCTGATGAAAAGACCAGAACTCAATGGAAAATTTGATCTTCAAATACAAGACTCAAGGGAGTCATAAAAAGGTAAACAGGAAAGGCCGGGGGGAACACATCATTCAAAAAGGATAAACTGTTTACAGCCCTGCATGGGAAGATAATACTTACAACTCTTGAAGACTGTATCTTTATTACATCATATGGAGGGAAAATACATAGAAAGAGGGGGTGGGTGAATTTAAGCTGATTTTGATATGATGATAAAAACCTAATTAAGTGCTAAAAAAAGATTGTAATGGGGGAAGAGAAAAGGAGGAGGCAGAAAAGGGTAAATGATATGAAGTAGCACAAAGATACAGTAGAGGGAAAGAAGGGAGGGTGATGTGCATTGTTTGAACTTTACTCTCATTGGATTTGGCTCAAGGAGGAAATAACAAACTTATTTAAGTAAAGAAATATAACTTGGGGTGTCTAGGTGGTGCAGTGAATAAAGCACTGGCCCTGGAGTCAGGAGGACCTGAGTTCAAATCCGGCCTCAGACACTTGACACAAAAACTAGCCATGTGACCTTGGGCAAGTCACTTAACCCCAATTGTCCCTCAAAAAAAAGCGAAAAAAAAAAGAAATATAACTTGCCCTATAGGCAGTTGGAGGGGAAACGGGAAGGAAAAGGGAAGGAGGTATAGAAGGAAGGGAAGACATAGTAGGGGAAAAAGAAAAGAAAAATGATGGGGACTGATAGAAGGAAGGGCAGACTGAGGGAGGTGGTGGTCAAAAGCAAAACTTTAGCGAGGAGGGAAAGGGAGAAAGGAGAACGAAAAGCATAAATGGGTGGGAAGAAAGGATAGAGAGAAAGACACAAATAGTAATCATAACAGTGAATGTGAATAGGATGAACTCTCCTATAAAAATTGAAGTGGGTAGCAAAATGGATTAAAAACCATAATCCTACAATATATTGTTTATAGGAAACACATTGGAAACAGAGGGATACACGCAGGATAAAGGGAAAAGGCTGGAGTAGGATATATTATGCATCAACTGAAGTAAAAAAAAGCAGAGGTAGCAATCCTGATCTCAGACAAAGAAAAAGCAAAAATAGATCTAATTAAAAGGGATGAGGAAGGAAACTATGTCTGCTATGGTGCCTACTAAAAGACACCACAAACAATGAAGCAATATCATTACTAAACATATATGGACTAAGTGATGTAGCATACAAATTCTTAAGAGAAGTTAATAGAGTTACAGAAATAAAATGACAACAAAACTATTCTAGTGGGACCTCAACCTTCCCCTCTCCAAACTAAATGAATCTAACCTCAAAATAAACAAGAAAGAAGTTAAGGAGGTGTTTAGAAATTTAGAAAAGTTAGATATGGTAGACCTCTGGAGAAAATTGAATGGGGATAGAAAAGAATATACTTTTTTTCTTGGTGGTACATGGCACCTATAAAAATGCAGAAAGGCAGAAATATTAAATGCATCCTTTTCAGATCATGATGCAACAAAAATTGTATGTAATAAAGGGCCATGGAAAGATAGAATAAAAATTAATTGGAAACTAAATAATCTAATCCTAAAGAATGAGTGAGTCAAATCATAGAAAAAATCAATAACTTCATCCAAGAGAAGGACGAGAATGAAACATACCAATACTTATGAGATACAGGAAAAGCAGTTCTTAGGGGAAGTTTTATATCTCTAAATGGTTGCATGAATCAAATAGGGAAAGAGGACAGCAATTGAATTAGGCATGCAACTAAAAAAGCTAGAACAAGAACAAATTAAAAATACCCACTTAAATACTAAATTAGAAATACCGAAAACCAAAGGAGGGATTAATAAAATTTAAATTAAGAAAACTATTGAACTAATAAATAAAACTAAGATTTGGTCTTATGAAAAATCAATAAAATAGATAAAACTTTTGTAAATTTGGTTTAAAAAAAGAAAGAAGAAAACCAAATTACCAGTATCAAAAATGAAAAGAGTTAATTGACCACCAATGAAGAGGAAATTAAAACAACAATTAGGAACTATTTTGCCCAGCTGTATGTCCATAAATTTGACAATCTTAGTGAAATGAATGAATATTTACAAAAACATAAATTGTCCAGATTAACAGAAGAGGAAGTAAAATACTTAAATAACCCCATCTCAGAAAAAGAAATTGAACAGGTCATTAATGAACTCCCTAGGGAAAAAAATTTCCAGTATCATATGGATTTACAAATGAATTCTATTAAACATTAAAGAGCAATTAATTCCAATACTTTATAGACTATTTGGGAAAATAGGTGAAAGAGTCCTACCAAATTCTTTTTATGATACAAATATGACACTTATACCTAAACTGGGAAGAGTCAAAGCAGAGGAAGAAAATTATAAACCAATTTCCCTAAGTAATATAGATGAGCAAAAATTTGAAATAAAATATTAGCAAAACTATTACAGCCACCTATCATGAGAATAGTACACTATGACCAGGTAGGATTTATTCCAGGAAGGTAAGGTTGATTCAGTATTAGGAAAACTATCAGCATAATTGATAATATCAACAAAAAAACTAACAGAATCCATATAATTATCTCAATAGATGCAGAAAAAGCTTTTGACAAAATACAACACCCATTCCTATTTAAGACACTAGAGAACATAGGAATAAATGGAGTCCTCCTTAAAACCAAAAGCAAGTATTATATGTATATAACAAAAATGACAATTCTATCTAAATTAATTTAATTGTCCAGCACCATACCAATCAAACTACCAAAAATTATTTTACAGAGCTATAGAGTCCATCATTTTTTAACCTCCTATGAAGATATCAGGACAGCAAATCCTTCTTTCATTGATCATTTGAAGGATGGCAGAAAGCCCTGCAGATGGTGGGGACACCTTCGAACATGAGCTAAACAGTTAAAGGTCCAGAGTCAAGAAAGAGTAAAGCTTGATTTGAGTCTATATGAGCAGACCCTGCTTCTTCCAACCCCTCTACGACTAAGGAGAGGCAATATGGCACAGTGAATAGAAAGCTAGCCTTAGAACTGGGAAGACCAAGTCTCACATTTGACAATCACTGACTGTGTGATCCAGGGTAAGTCACTTAAGTTCTCATCACCCTAGGCAAAATGGATCTGCATTGGTACAAGGAGTTTATCACCTGTAGAGGTTCCTCACCACAGTCCTGGTGGCAAGTGAAGTAAAGGAGCTGAGGAAGGATGATGGTGGTGTTGACATGATGGTGTTCACATTTGCTGGTTCAGGTTAAGTTAATAGAAAAAAAAACAAAATATAAAAGATGAAAATCAAACCTTCTGGGACCATGACAAACTTCTATTATCTAATCTCCCCTGCCCTCACTTTTTCATGGCAAAACATATTTTTATTACTTGATTCATTCTCCCTCCCATTTCTCTAAGTGTATGTTCTGACTGTTGGTCTTCTTCCTTTCTCTTTTCTGCCTAAACTGTCTCCATTTCTCCCATACCACATCTCTCCTCAATCTTTAAACTGAGGACTTCACCTTATATCTGATGAAGTAAATTGAGGCCATTCACCACCAACTCCCTCGTTTCCCAACTCAACTTTCAAGTAAAACTCTTCTCTCTGAAATCCTCAAGGATGAACTAAGTCAAATTTACAAGAATAAGAGTCATTCCCCAATTTGATAGGCAGTTTTCAAGGGAAGAAATACATGCTATCAATAATCATATAGAAACATGTTCTGAATCACTTAAGAATTAGAGAAGTGTAAGTTAAAACAATAATAAGCCCCTATAAACATTTCACACCTATCAGATTGGATAAGATGGCAAAAATGGAAAATGACAAATGCTGTAGGGGATGTGGAGAAATCAGCCCATCAGTTGAGGAATGGTTAACAAGTGATGGTAAATGTATGTGATAGAATACTATGGAGTTGTAAGAAAAGATGAAGGGAAAGGTTTCAGGAAAATCTGAGAAGACCCATATGAAGTGAGGCAAAGTGAGGTATGCAAAACCAGAAGGATCTATACAACAACAGCAATATTATAAAGATAGTAAACCTTAATTATTTTAAAAAGTTTCCTTTGCTGGATCTTCATCCAGGTCACACTCAATAAAATCTTTCTTGAGCTCTTTCAAGAATGCTTTTTGGGCTTGAGACCAGTTTATATTTCCTTCTGTGGTCTCAGGTGTGAGTATAGAGTCCTTGTTGTCCTCTGAATTGGGTTGTTCTTGCTCACTATAATAGGATGGTATCATTCTTGATTTGACAGATTCCTTCTTGCCCATTGTGATTGCCTATATCCTGAATTTTTAGAGTGGCTATCTGCTTATGGGGTACAGGACTTTGAAAACCAAATAAGGGAAGTGCAAGAAAAATTGGGAAAATAAATTAGAATGATGCAAGAAAATCATGAAAAGAGAATCAAAAACCTCACTGAAGAAAATAACACCTTAAAAATAGACTAACTCAAATGGTAAAAGGGGCTCAAAAAGCCAATGAGGAGAAGAATGCCTTAGAAAGCTGAGTTTGCCAGATGGAAAAAGAATCTCAAAGCTCATGGAAGAAGTGAATAGAGCACTGGCCCTGGATTCAGGAGGAACTGAGTTCAAATCTGGCCTCAGAAACTTAACACAAAAACTAGTCATGTGACCTTGGACAAGTCACTTAACCCCAAGTGACCTCCAAAAAGCAAAAAAAAAAAAAAAGAATCTCATGGAAGAGAATAATTCCTTCAGAATTAGATTGGAGCAAATGGAAGCTAGGGTTTTTATGAAAAATCAAGATACTATTAAACAGATCCAAACAAATGAAAAAATAGAAGACAGTGTGAAATATCTCACTGGAAAAACTACTGACCTGGAAAATGGATCCAGGAGAGATAATTTAAAAATTATTTGACTACCTGAAAGCCATGGTAAAAAAAAGAACATAGAAATCATCCTACAAGAAATTCTCAAGGAAAACTGCCAGAGGACAAAATAGAAGTTAAAAGAATCCACTGATCGCCTCCTAAAAATATCCCCAAAAGAAAACTTATAGGAATAATATAGCCAGGTCCCAGAGTTCCCAGATTCAGGAGAAAATATTACAAGCAGCCAAGAAGAAACAATTTGAATATTGTGGAAACACAATCAGGATAACACAGGACCTGGAAACTTCTACACTGAGGGGTCAAAGGGCTTGGAATATGATATTCCAGCAGTCAAAGGACCTGGGATTAAAACCAAGAATCACCTACCCAGCAAAACTGAGTATCATGTTTCAGGGGAAAATATGGCTATTCAATGGAATAGAGGACTTTCAAGCATTCTTTTTTTTTTTTTTTAGTTATAAATACACTGTTTGGTGAAGGGGCTTGTTAGAGGTGAGGAGGATCTTTCTGTACACAGATGATCAATACTGAGACACTAATTGACCAGACTGGACAGAGACAGACAGACAGACATCTTGTACTCTCCCCCCACCCGCCCAGCAGAGCATGGCATGGGGAGCCCCTCAATCATGTCCTGGGATGGCTGGCAAGGGGCAGGTCCTCAGTCAGGAGGGGGTGCCGAGTGCCAGTCGATACCCTCAGAGCAAGAAGAGGGGCATCCTGGAATGGGCGCTTGAGGCTTGAAGTCCCTGGGAGAGGCCGAGGTGGCCATACTGGTCTCCTCACACATCGCTCAGGGCCTTGCGGGCAAACTCGGGCAGCACAAAGGCCGCGCGGTGGATGTCCGAATTGTAGTATTTGAGGCTCATTTTCTCTACTTGCTCCTGGGTTAGCTGCTGCACAGGTTCCCGGAAATTAGTACTCGGGTTCTTGCTGCAGAGCATGAAGCCAATCTGGCCACTGGGGTAGGTGGGGATGGTGCAGTACGCATATTCCACAACAGGGAACAAAGACTTGCAGAAGTGACGCATCTCCTTGATTAGGTCCAGATGCAACCATTGGCACTCACCCTGACAGCAGAGGATCCCATCATCTTTCAGTGCTGTCTTCATCAGCTGGTAATAGGATTCTTTAAACAAACTCTCAGCAGGACCCATGGGGTCCGAGGAGTCAGTGATGATGACGTCAAAGGCGTCCTGGTTTTGCTGCATAAATTCAAATCCATCTCTAACATGCAAGGTCAGCTTCGGGCTGGAGTAGCCCACGGCCATGCCTGGCAAATATTTCTTGGAGACTTGGATCACGTCCTCGTCAATCTCACACTGGACCACAGACTCCACAGAGGGATGCTTCACCACTTCTCGAAGGACACCCCCATCCCCACCACCAATAATTAGCACCTTTCGTGGGCTGGGATGGCTGCAGAGGGGCAGGTTGGCAATCATCTCCTGGTATGAGAATTCATCCCTCTCTGTGCACTGTATGACTCCATCTAGCACCAGGACATTGCCGTAGGTCTTACTGCGGAAGACCAGGATCTCTTGGTAGCGGGAGCGCTGGTGGTGGAGCAGCTCGTCCACTTGCAGGGACATGGCCTGGCCCGGCCACAGGCTGCACGTCTCCCGGAACCAACCCTCACGGATGGCGGGGGGCCCGGGCTCCATGGCGGGGCCGGGGGGACGCACAGGCCGTGGCGGCCACAGCACAACGGGGCCAGCAGCGCCCGCCCGTCTGCCCTCCCGCCAGCCCGCGCCGCAGCCTAACCCGGGGGCCCGGCCCGGACAGTGTTCGGCAGGGGAGGGGCGGTGTTCGGGCCCTTTCAAGCATTCTTGATGAAAAAATCAGAGTTGAATAGAAAATTTGACATTCAGATACAAGAAGCAAGAGAAGTATAAGAAGGTAAACATGGCAAAGAAATCATAAGGAATGCATCAAAGTTGAACTATTTACTTTCCTACATAGAAAAATGATAATTACAACTTAATGAAACTTTTTTCAGTATAAGTATAGTTGAAGGGAATATAAATGTATATATGTCTGTATAAGGGGGTATATGGGCATATAGATACACATGTGAGTGTGTGTATATATGTGTACAGGTATACATAGACAGAGAGCACAGGACCAATTGAATAGGAAGGGATGATAGTTAAAAGTGAAATTGAGAGGTGAGAGAGGGATATAATGAGAGGAGATGGGGAGAGACAGAATCGGGTAAATTATCTCATATAAAAGAGGTAACGGAAAACAGTTACAATGGAGGGGAAGAACATGAAGGCAAAAGGGAATGAGTCAACCTTACTCTCATTGAATTTGGCTTAAAGAGGGAATGACATATACACTAAATAAGGTATCTCACCTTACAAGAGAGTAGGGGGGAAGGGGATGAGAGGGGGAATGATGGAAGGTAGGGCAGGTTGGTGGGGAGGGATGTTGGAAGCACACACTTTTGAAAAGGAACAGCGTCAAAGTAGAGAATAGAACAAGTGGGGGTCAGGATAGGATGGAGGGAAATATATTCAGTCTTTCACAATATATCTAGTATGGAAATGTTTTGGGTAGCTACACATTGTGTACAACCTATACTGAATTGCTTATATTCCAGTGAAGGTGGGTGACGAGGGAGGAAGGGAAAGAATCTGTAATTCAAAGTTTTAAAATCAAATGTTTACAAAATATTTTTATTATAATTATTTTTTTCATTCTTTTTTTTTCATTTCATTTTGGAGGGGTGAAGGTAGGGCAAGTGACTTGCCCAAGGTCACATGGCTAGCAAGTGTTAAGTGTGTGAGGCTGGTTTTGACCTCAGGTCTTCCTGACTCCAGGGCTGGTGCTATATTCACTGGGCCACCTAGCTGACCCTTATTATTTTTTTACATGCAACTGGGAAATAAGATATACATGCACTAGGGTATAGAAATCCATCTTGCCCTACTGGAAAGTCAAAGGAGGGATGGGGGAGGATATAGGATAGAGCATATTGGGGGAGGGTGTATAAAGTGGGATCACTGTTTTGGGGTTGTTGGTAGTGGAAAGACTGGGAGAAAATTTGTAACTCAAGGGATTGTGGAGCTGAATCTTGTAAACTAAATGTAAACAAAGAAATTAATAAACACAAAAAAGAGAAATATATCTTGGCTCTTATAAGTAGGAGTTGTTTCATTTTTTGTATTTGTAGCCCCAGTACCTAGAACATACTAGGCACTTGGTAAATCTTTATTGATTGGATTGGAAAATATTCTCTGCTTGTCAGCATCCTTTATCCTAAGAATGAGCAGCCTTCTGGTCATCTGATGCCAGTGTAGCCTCACTCAAGGCAGCCCAAACTCTCTGGTGGGAGAGTTGAAATTAGGGGCTGTCTCTATATTACTGAGCCAAAAATTTCAAAGAATGGTCACGTTAAAACAGAGGCCTAAGGGAAATAATAAAATTAGTAATAGCTTTCATCTCTCTAGACTTTCAGGGTTACAAAGCTCTTCTCTCCCTAAAATCCTGTGGGGTAGTTGACAAAAAGGTTACTGTAGGTTGAGTGGGAGGGATAAGTACCATTAATCTAGAGATAGAAGTCCTTGGGAAGGTAGGGTCCGCAAGAGGGAATGGGATGGATTCTATTTACCCCAAGTGCTTTCCCTTTGGTTAGTGGGGAACCTCAGTCCTTGGGAAGGTAGAGGCCCATGGAAGGAGAAGAAGAGTTGTCTTGACTATTTATGGGCCCAATCAAACAGGCATTTATTAAATGTCCACACTGTGCCAGGAACCATGCTCAAGAACAGATCCTTTGAAATAAAGCCTATCCTATATTTGCTGTGCTACTACACTGACTAGAAATTAGAAGTCTTTTCTCATTTTTTTGTGGAGATCCAGAGAGATGTCAACTTCTGATATTCCTTGGGGAAATCATAGGTACGGGGCAAAAGGCTCCCTGGGAGGCAGAATTATACAGTAGAAAGAACAAATCATACCTCTGGTGCTTGGTACCTGTGTGACCTTGGATATATCACATATCCTTTCTGGGCCTCACTTACCTCACTTATGAAAGGAGGGGCTTGGACTCCATGACCCTCTACTCTTGCTCTAAGATCTTCTGCTAAGCCTTATGAAGTGCAGGCAGGAGTTTGCCCACTGAGGGATGAATTTCTTTCACTACATTCACCCATAAAACAATGTATCCTAGAATTGTAACAATATCTAACATTCCTTTAAGAGATGGTATGCGGATGGTCTCCATTCCTCTTTGTACAGAAGGGGGAGACTAAAGGCTCTGGGGGCTGCTGCTGCCTCTGTGTACTTCTTTCTCCACCATAACCCAGCAACCTTCTCACTTGGCCCATGCCTCCACTCTGCAGTCCCTTCCTCTGATCGATCAGTTCCTACCTGAGTTTCCATTTTAAGAAAGGGCTCAAGCCAGCCATTTTCACTCCTTCATTCTTCTCAGGGTTCTGTACCCGTCTCTCAGGCCTTCCTTTTTCATCACGTCCCCACACTCCTTCCCCCTGACCTACCCCTCCTCGTGTCCTATTTTACAGCTTCTTCTGGGGTGCTGAGTTTCCCCATTACAATGTAAGCTCCTGGAGGGCAGGGGCTGTTTTTTTTGGCTTCTATATGTATTCTCATAGCTTAGCACTATGCCTACCACACAGTAAGCATTTGATAAATCCTTCTTTGTGACTTGACTTCATCTGGAAAATGGAAAATAATACTTACATACCCTACTCCACAAAAGTCTTGTTAGGATTAAATAAGGCTTGTGAAAAGTGCTTCTTAATTATTAAAGTACTTGTGATTTTCATAGCATGTCATTAACAGTTCAGACACTATCTTTGTAAAGGTAAGAGTTCAGTCATGGATTTAGGATGGGGACAGACTTACAGGCCCCTGGCTAGGAGATGACTCGTGGATTTTTTACTAGAATAACGATTGGCACATTTGTTACTTCTCCTTCCTCAAGTCTTGTAGCCACAGCTAGTTTATATATCTTCTTAAACATAAACTTGAAATGAAATGAAATTAGCTTCTATATTCAGCTGTCTCTGCTTCTAGCCCTAACTTTTCCTCTTTCTCTTAGTATATATAGATGTGTTTATGAAGTATCTATGTGCGTACACATATTTCTTCTTTTAGAGTAATTAATGTCTGTGACCACCTGGCTGTCCAGAGCAAAGTGGGGAAGAAGCCCACCTTTGTTCTTGGCCTAGAGATAACCAAAGCCTTTTAAAGAATTATCAGGAGGGTCAGCAACTCAGGATTGAGAGTATCCTTGGAGACAGACCAGTCACCATGGCAACTAGTGATTTAGCTCAGCAGAACAATAAGGGGAAAATGCTTCAGGCCTTAAAAGAACAAAGACTCCTGCAGACAAGAGAGGACATTTTCAAAAACAACAGCTTAGCTGCAGGGTAAAGAGGCCAGTGACAGGCATTTGGTCTAGCCCCTCCCTTATTCAAGTGCTTTTGGGGGGGGGGTATGGATGTGGGAAATATTCATACAAATAAGTGAGAGCTGGAAGGGAAATTAGAATATAAAATGTCATAATGGCAAGGGGACCTTGGAGGTCATTCAAGCCAACCCTTTCATCTCATTCATGAGCAAACTGAGGTTTCCGGAGATTTCACTTCCCAGGGTCATGGAGAACTAGGATCTGAACTCAAGCTCTCTGATTCTCAAGCCATTGCTCTTTCTTCCTTGTCTTGCTGCACCTCTGCTTGCCTCTTGTGTTAACTTATTATATACCTTTTAATTGCTGTGCAGGATCTTCTTGTCCCTCTGCCCTGTTAGCCTTGGATGGAATTGATTCCCTGAACTACTTCCTCTCTACTTGCCTTCTCCCACCACCAGGCCTTTACTCACACAGGCCCCCATACTTGGCATGCTTTCTCCCCCACCAGCATTGACTGAAGTCCCTTCTTTCCCTCAAGCCCCAGAGCAACTGCAGCATCCTCCAGGAAGGCTTCCCTGAAGCCTTGTAAATGTCTTCTCCCTCCTCAGATTTCTCTTGACACTCTAGATCTCCCATTTGCTACTCCCACAGGCTAATAGCAGTTGCTTTTTCTTTTCTTTTCTTCTTTTTTTTTGGAGGGCAATTGGGGTTAAGTAACTTGCCCACGGTCACACGGCTAGGTTTTGGTTTGTTTGTTTGTGTGTGTATGTGTTAAGTGTCTGAGGCTGGATCCGAACTCAGGTCCTTCTGACTCCAGGGCCGAAACTCTACTCACTGCACCACCTAGCTGCCCCTGCAGTTGCTTTTTCTACAGGACTTTGAAGCATAGAACAATTTTATATGTACAATCATTGAAGTTTTACCTTGGATCATCCCTGTCCTCACTCCGCCCCACCCCCACCCCCACCCCCACAGCTCCCAGCAGATCAAGGTAATTAAAGGCAGGGAATTTACAACAGTTAAGTATTTTATGTTTGGATTATGAGTTTGAAATGGACACTCGGACAGAATCAACAGGCCAAGACCATCAGTAATCGAATTCAGGAAGCGTTTATTAGCTGGCCAGCAGCAGTTCTAGGGATAGAGTCCCAGGAGTTGTCCCAACCCCAGTAGACACACAGTTTAAATAGTCAAAGACCACCATCGTATCAGGAGTAACACAAATGGGGCAGACTGGTCAGGCAGATATCATGCAGGTGCAGGATGTGGGCTGGAGCAGGCTATTCACTGATCAAGCCGAGGGGAGGATTCTTGAGTTCCAGGAATTCAGGATCCAAAGATGGGCCCCTCGTAAGGGGTGAAATGTCAAAGCTTACTACTTCAGTCAGGCAAGATATCATGCCGGTGCTGGTGGCACACTGGGTTCCAGGAATTCAGGATACAAAGATGGGCCCCTCGTAAGCCAGTGAAATGTCAAGGCTTACTACTTCACTCCCCCATGTTTAGGTCAGACTGAGGATTCTTCTGATTCTAGGGTTTTGTAGGACATGTGGATAACAGGGACACTACTACTGGGCTTTGGTGAGAGGCTAGCCCGTAAGGGTTGTTCTCAGCCCACACACCTGGTATTTCTTCCTTGCTGCACAAGGACAGCGGGCTAGATTCTTATGGAACCTTCCAGGGGTCACAGGCATAGTTTCATGAAGTCAAGACAGTAAATCCGGTGCCAATTGTGCTAACTAGGTGAGTAAGGGTGGGATCAGGGAGGAGTCAGTGCTTAAAGGACCATGCACTTTTAATATCAACTGCGCTGGCGTATTGCCCATGATTCACTGGGAAATAACCCAAGGGGGGGCTACCTGGAGGTGTGGTTTTAGGCCTGATACTCTCTAAAGTCTATCCTCGGTCACGGCCACTAAGGAGTGCCCAGTCTGCCACCCTTCAATGTCAGGTTTGACAAGATAGATGTTGGGAATCAAGGCTATCAGAAACACAGAGGGTATAATTGGCTAAGGAGTTACCCTATAGATAGGGTACTGGAGAATTCATGGTGCCGCTGGCCACTCTAACTAAGGGAGATAACATTTGCCTAAGCTTAAAATGTTTATAGATAGTTTTGTGAAGGATTCATAAGTAGCTTATTGTTTCAGGCAGAGATAAACAGTTATTGAGTTGTTGCTGGGCAGAGTGCTGGCAGGGGGAAGGGGCAGAGTTAATGCTTTGAGACTGGGGGGGAAGTGTGACTTTACAGACTGCTTTTACAAATCGGTTTTACAGACATAGGTCCCAAAGCACCCCATTTACAAGTTGATGTTACAGATTGACATTACAAACTGATGTTACAAACATATATACATTCCAAGGACCCCTTCATTCCCCCCTTAAATAGATGGCACCCAAACCATTTGGGGGCAAGGGGCGATGATCTCAGCTTCCCGAACTGCTTCTCGCTGGGAAGGGGCATAGAGCTGTCCCTGCCTCACAGGGTTCCATCATTCAAGGGATGGGGGGGGGGTCTGTAGCCAGTGTCCAGAACTTGGCCGACGTCAGGTCCAGAGGGTGAAGGGTCATGATCTTGGACAGGGGTTGGTACTCAGCCTGAGCTGTCATCTGCAAGTGAAGGGTGCTGAGCCTAGAAGACACAAATCTAGCAAAAAATTAAACAAACAAGGGCCAAAAGAAGTAGGAGAAAAATCGACCAGAAGTGGGGTGAGGATGGGCTAGTATAACCCATTACTCAAACTTTTTCACTTTCCTTCATATTTCTACATACTACATAGACAAGATACCTCATAAGTTTTTATTCTTTTACCAACATAACTGTACTGCCTTTAACAAAAGAGGTTCCTAGCTTGAACCTCACAGCTAAATGGTAGACATACATCCTTGTTTCACAAAGCTTGTTTATCCTCTGATTATATTCACTCTGGAAGAAAGAGACACTTCAGAAAGTGAATCTTTTACATGTACATTCAGTTACAAATGTTAACTTTTGCTTAGATAATGGAATAACTACAAATTCAGACCAAAACAGCAAGATCTCTTCTGATTTACAACTTTTACATTAGTTTAGCAACAAATTTATCTTGCAAATGAAAGTTTCAATAGGCCTCTTAAAATTACACTAGAGATTTAAAAATTTCTTCTGAAAGTATTTTCCCTTCTTTTAAAACAGTTTCAAGATTTATAATTGATCACTAAACTTTTATGAAGAAAGTTAGTTGAAAACTTTTAAAATGATCTTAAGCAATTTGCATACTTTCTGTACATGTTCCAATTCCAAATGAAAAATAATATTAGATTTTCCAGTAAGCTTACACGAAAGAACTCATATCTGTTACTGACTACTTGCTCTGATCATAGAAACTTGCTATAGAAGGAAAAAGCAGGGACATGTGATGTTCCAAATATGACAGGATAAAACATCCTTGACTCTGTTTAAATTCAGGTAAAGTCACAGATATCCAACCATGCAGTATCTGTTCCATCTTATACCTAGACTCAGGAATAGCTGGGAAACATTCCTTTTTGAAGGAACCTCATGGGTAAACTGAGCCAGGAGGGATCCCATCCCAGACAGAGGCTAAGATTGTCCCTTCGGCCTTTACCACATGTAGACTTCCACCTATCAGCAGTGCAGGATCACATTCCCTCTGAATAGCTTGTGGCATTTTCTTTCAGATACTGATTTAATGCAGACAACTATACCCAAATTCAAACTCAAAATAAAATTTAATCACGGTCCCAAGTGCCTTTTACCTCAAACAACAAGCTTCACCAATCACAGCTTAGAGCTAGTTAGTTATTTTTATTTTCATGGAGCTGCACTGAGCAATGAAGATTTATCAGGTCTCACATATGTAAGGGATTCCATTGACCATCTTTCCTTTAAATAGGATTGCCTCACTGACAATATGCAAGGGGGCAGTTCCCTTTATGAGTACAGATACAGAGATTCAAAAGAAAACTAACAAACAATTGTCCCTTCAATGTCCAAAAGTCCCATTTCATACAACTGTGAGGGGGTTACACCATCTGATGGGAGTTCTCTGGCTGTTTTCCATCCATCCATCCTCAGCATAGCATTCCAGGCTCTTTCTCTTCTGCCTCCTTAAATACTTCCTCACACCCTTCTCAACCTACTTAAACCATCTGATACAAAGGTATCCAGACCACTATTTAGAGACAGGAGGGGCTTGGAGATTCCCATTTGTCCCCAAACCTTCTTATCTGCCTTCCATATTTCCAATCAAACCTTTATTTATCCTTCCAAATCTCTCAAATCCATTATCCAGATTTCACAAAATTTTAACTCGTCCTGGTAAAGCCAGTTGTTAGAGATCATTTTAATCTTTTGTACATAGACTTTGCTGCTTCTCAGCAAGTTAGGTTCATTTAAAACTACACTTAAACAAGTTCCTTTCCCAGGCTGAATGACCTTGCCTAATAGAGGTAGTTTCTAGGGAATTTGGCAGTTTTACAACATAAGGAAAATTTATATGAATTCTAAGCAGGAGAGACTGGGGGAAGGGCTAATAATGATGCCCCTGCTTAGCCAATTCTCATACATGCAGGAGGACTGTTCTGAATGGGCAGAACTAGTCAGAATAAAGTTTTCATCCAGTCTCCTCCTTTCCAAATACAGTAATCAATTAAAAATGTTAGATTTTAACATTAAAACAAATTCCCACAGTTTCATCAAATCATTCTGATTATAAGTAATTAACTACAGATAATATCTAATGCACTAATGGGCAGATTTCCCTACCTGCTGTCCTTCTCTCCCTGCTTCCTCTCCCAGGACTAATAAGATTGTTACCCCATCATCTCATACCAAAGATCTCATAAGCATTTCTTCATAAGAATATTTCCCTTTTTCAAAAACAGTTTATCCTGGTATCATTAACTACTATACAATTCCTAAATTCTCTGGTCATAAATTTTTTTCCCAGTAATCAACAAAATTTATACAAGGAGGTCTCACAGGTCTTTTCTTCACATAATTACCAATAATTACCTTTCACAAGTATACTTTCGTAAATACTTGGTTTATTCGATAACACCAAATAGCTTGGTTACACAATCTTACAAGTTTAAACAATCTTAACTGAAACTTCCTTTTAAACAAAGACAGACTTGGAAGCTTATGATTTCCCAAAGAACAATACTCCAAGATTTTAAGAGAAACTGCTTCTTATACAGCATAGATAATACAACTGTTTACCAGTAACAATATCATAAACAATTATCATGTTCTTAAATTTGTACTTTGAAATAAAAACAAATGAATTACCAATCTGGTGACCTTTAAAAATCAAGTTTTTGAAGTTACACAGAACTAAAATTTTCTTGTTGCCACATATCCAATCAACTTATCACTAGAAATCAATTACATTCTGGAATCTCACATAGATGGTGAATGTGGTGATCCATAAACCTTCAAATTAACATAAATACATCTTTAGATGAAGCAAACTTGAAAACCACATCCCTATATTTTTCTTTCCTTTTTTCCCAAGTTTCTCATTTGCTCAATAAGAATTCTACAAAATGCCTTTACAATTTACTGTGCACAATTATTCATTTCATCATTAGTAAGGTGGAAACTATAACTTTAAGTCACTGCATATTTCCAGAATAGCCAAAAAGTTAAATGAACAATCAGCTATCACAGTAAATATCAGCAATTATTACTACTACCTGTTTGTATCCCAAATATAACAGCTTTAAATTGTCAGTTCTTATAGCATAAAAAAATCCAATTCACATGAAATAAACATAAGACAGGATTACTACTTCAAGTTTAGCAATCATCCACAACTCAAACCCATAACAGAGAAAAAACCACAATCATATGTGACACACAAAACTTCTGTTAATTTTAAATTATATATTAAAGAAATTATGACTGAATTATCCAATTTGTTTTCATATGCTTTTCTGAACATTTTTGTATTTTCTTGAGTTTTTTAAATATTTTCTCCCTTTTTTGCATCTCTGTCACTTTGCACTAACTTACCTTCCACCGTCTATCCCAAGACTATGCTATCTTTATCTTTATATTATTCCCAGAAGGAAGCACTCCAGTAGGGACTTAGTAAATGCTTGCTAAACTGACTTATGAAAACTTTAGGCTCCACCATTGGAAGGGGTCTCAGAGATCATCTAGGACAACACCCCCCACTCTCCATTGTATCAAGGAGAAAAGGGAGGCCTAGGAAGGGAGCCTTATTTGCCCAAGCTCACCTAGGTATCCCAGCCCAAGAAGTAGGAGCCAGGTCCTTTGACTTCCAGACCAGGGATCTTCCCATTATACCACTAGATGCCTATGTGTAGCAGCAACCACACTGGCATACCCAGAATGGCTGCTAGCACAGTTTCTTAGATCTGCTTTACTAGAAACGATAGCTGGTTAAGGGGTCAATGCTCTTTTTAAAATCACATTCACTAGTTCAGGGGAAAAGTTAGTATCTTGAACTTCAGAGAAAATACAAGCAGAGAAATAAAGACCAACAGACAGGGCTCTAACTGCCTGAATCAAAGCAATAGTGCTATACACTTTGCATACATCCATGGATGGGGAGAGCCTTTATATCTGAGCAGTAGGGGAGCTCTGAACACACAGCCACTCAGCATCTCGACCAGGGAATCACAAGATCCTTCTCATAAATGAGCACTCGAAGCAAAATACCAACTTAGAGTATATATACACTTCTCAGAGCCAGAAGGCATCACAACCCTCTTGACTCAGTGCCTAATTAGAAATTAGCAAAAGGTGTGAAAGCCTTCCTCCAAGCAAGCCTTTGCTAAGCAATCTTCCCTTAATGGGCTCCAGATGAGGTTTATTAATGGGCCAGGAAGACATCAAATGCCAATAACATTATACTATACTGGCTCAGGCCCTGAGAGTCCAATTCAACTTTGCTAAACTCACTACTGCTCTCAGTCCAGGTTATCCTCCTCCTCTGCCTCTCAGGATTCTAAACAAAATCCTCCAGCTCCCTGTCAAACAGGTCCTCCCCATCCTGGGTACCTGGAATCTTTCATAGACAATCTGAAGGAAACTTTCCCTGGCTGCAACTCATGGAGAGGGGAAGGGGTACCAGGTCTTAGAATGTTTGCATGCAGACCTGGAGAAAAACTTGGTGATCATTGAGTACAATCCCATTATTTTCTTTCTGTAAGTGACTTTGCAGAAATAGTTAAGTTATTTTTCTAAAAAGCTAAACCAATCCAAATCAAACACTTGTTCTGGAATGGTTCGTTGAATGACTTTTTATATATGGCAAATTTATGCAAATATTTTCACTTTCCATTCTATTTTGTATATGAAATATTCTTTATGTTTTCTGGATGTGAAATTTAGAGCAAAACAGAGCAAAATGTAAACATTTTTAAAGGGTATAAATTACTTAAGTATTTCAAATGGGCTTCTTCTGGAAACCTTGGAAAGTCTCTTTGAAATCATTTTGGGGATGTCCTGAAGCCAACTTATACCAGCTGGAGAAAGCCAATAGTGACATTTTCAGTGGGAGCATTTACACCACAAAAATTGTCAACCAGGGCTTGATTTACTGTTTTGTTCATTGTCTAGATTTAAGAAAGTGATGGAAAATGTTAGATTTTAATTGCATTGAATTGAAAAATTTTTGTGCAAATAAAAATTGTAGTCAAGACCAGGAGGAAAACAGAAAATTTGGAAACAATCTCTATAGACAGTTTATCAGATAAAGGTCTCATTTCTAAAATATATAAAGAACTTTGTTAAATCTATAAGAATAAGAATCATTCCCCAAATTAATAAATGGCCAAAGGATATGAAAAGGCAGTGTTCTGGTGAAGAAATCAAAACAATTTATAGTCATATGAAAAAAAAAACTCTAAATCATTATTGATTAGAAAAATACAAATTAAAACAACCTTGAGATATCATTTTACACCTACCAAATTGGTCAAATTGATCAGAGAGGAAAGTAACAAACGTTGGAGGGTATGTAGAAAAATTGGGACACAGATTCATTGTTGGAGAAATTGTGCAATAACCCACCCATTTTGGAAAGTAATCTGGAATTATACAGCAAAATTTATTAAACTACCTACACTCTTTGACTCAGCAGTACCACTACTTGGTCTATTTCCAAAGACGATTAGGGAAAAAGGAAAAGAACCTATATATTTTAAAATGTCTATAGCAGATCTCTCTGTGGTGGCAACGAACTGGAAATTTCAGGGATGCCTATTAATTGGGGAATGGCTGAACATTCAAGTAGCTCACAATCTAATGGAGGAGAGGAAAGAGTGAGAGGGAGGAGGAGAGGGAGAGGGAGAGGGAGAGGGAGGGAGGGAGGGAGGGAGAGAGAGAGAGAGAGAGAGAGAGAGAGAGAGAGAGAGAGAGAGAGAGAGAGAGAGAGAGATTCATATAGATGTTAGTGATCACCTGCTAACCAGGTACACGTGAATCTGTCTATGGTCCTGAAATCTTCTCTGAAATCATGAATTTTCCAAGAGAATCTCTGAATGTTAAGGAATGTTCTTTGGTTTACAAGTGCTTTAACGATTACAATTCTCCTTTCACATGCCACATTCAATCTTTACAAGCCTCCTGGGAGGGTTCTTACACTAATTTTCATGTAGGAAGTACAAATATTAAGGTGTTCATTGCCCAGATGAAGAAATAGAGGCCCAGAAAATAGAAATGTCCTGCCCAGAAAGAATGTTGGTTTCAGCTTGGCCATGGGCCTCAGGTTAGGTCATACAGCTAGTTGATGCTTCATTCTTCAACTGTCTCAGCCCTCACCTTCCTGAACTCCAGAAATCACACTTTTGGGGACTTAATCCTTGCAGTTTTGGAATCCTTCCCTTCACCCATCACCCCCAGCTCTCCTCCTTGATGAATAAGCAGAAATTCACTTAGACCACTTTAGCTAGCTAGAGCCATACCAAGCCATGCTTATCCTCCTTCCTACCTGCAAATTCCACTCATTTACTGTGACACAGAGGAAAGACCTTTGGTTTTGGACTTCAATCAACCAAGCAATAAGCATTTTAAACAACTACTATGTACCATGCATTGTCCTAAAACCTGGGATGGGAAGTCCTTGTATCCAGATGCTTCTTTAGCAACATTTTTCTTCTATGTCTTGGTTGAATTAACATCTACAATATTTTATGGTCATTGAAAGCTCAGAATGAGAAAGGTCTAAAGTATAACCTTAGCAGAGTCTCTGTAATCCTGGGACTCTCTAACCTAGGATTGGCCCCACACAGAAAGTAACATGTTTTCAATGGCCACCTCCTACCCTCTTCCTTATGAGGAAGCTGTGCAGAAGCTATATATACTGCTAATAAAAGGGAAATGTGACAAAGTTTCTACAGAAGGGGGAAAGTCAACAAAGGCCTCAGACAGTTACCCACAGGTAAGATGGTACATCCCTCCCTCCCAGGAATGTGGAGGCTGGTGGGTGAGGACTGCTTTAAGGATTAATGTGTTCTTCCTGTGTCAATTCATGCTGATTTTGCCATACCACAATTCTTTTTTCTTTGTTCTGTGGGAATGGGGGACAGGTGGATGCTGGTAAAGTCTTTGGAGCAGGATAGGATCCCAAAATGGACTCTAGGATACAGCCCCACCCTTCAGGAGTGAGGCCCTGCTGAGGAAGAATTATGTTGTTGAAAGCTGTATCAGAGGGGCCCTATGTCTGGTTGTCATGGTGACTTGTCTGTTACCAAGGAAGTCTTATATCCTGAGTTGTGGGCTCTGATAATAGCTCCTTATTAAGCTGGAATTGTTATGATCCCTCAGCCAAGAGGAGAAAGGGGCTTCTTTTCCCTTTGCTCTGAGCAACCAACTGGGCAGAAACCTAAATCCTTAGGTTTCTCACCTAAGAAATCTACAATCTAACAGGAGATAATAAACAGATCCAAAATATTATAAAGCATACATATAAAAATGTATATAAGTGTATATCTATTTCTATACCTATGTTTATGTCTATATCTATCTATAAAGAAAGATAGAGACAGAAAGAAAGAGGGTTGTGCTAACAACTTAAACTTAACCTAATGCACAACTCACTTGACTCTCACAACCTCCCTGGGATATATTATTAAAGCTGAGGAAACTGAGCCTCAGAAAAGTGAAGTGACATATGCCTGGTTCCTTAGCTGGTTATTGTAAGAAATGAGATTTGAACTCATGTTTCATCAGACCTCATGTGCACATATATCATTCTTTCAACTATACCCTATTATTTCTTTTTTTTCCTTAAAATATTTTTAAATCAGTCATTTTGTAATATTCAACTCAATTCAATTCAACGGTCATAATAACCGTAAATTTTCCCAGGCATGTTGGACTTTGTCTGTGATTTTTACCACAAAGAAGGTTGAGGTAGGTCGGTTGCTTTGGTTCAAGAGTTCTGAGCTCTAGTGAGCTGCACCAATTCAATGTCTGCACAGGGCCTGATATTTTTAAAAATATAATTGTATGGATATGTTTTTTATGATCAAATTTCTTTCAATATCTCTTCTTCTTACCCCTCCCTGCAATGAATCCTATATAATACCATTTTTTTAATTAAAAAAGAAGAACATTCCACAATATTTTCCAAACATCCAAAATGACTGATTATGCACTATACCATAATAGTAGACTAACCACATCTTCAAAAGATGAGGGGGAGAGTGTCTTCTCATATTTCTTTTTTGGAACCGTGCCAGCACTATGTAATTTTAAAACAATCCCTTTTGATTGTCTTTTTTATGTTCTTTCCATTTACATTATGGAATTACTTTCTTTATGTTGATTTCTTCATTATGTTTACTTCAAACTTCACCTGATATTGTAAATCTTTCCGTGTTTCTATATATTTATCAATTCCATTATTTGTATCCATATAACAATATTCCATGACATACATGTCCCACAATTTCTTTAGCCACTACAAAATTGATGGGGAATGATTTGGTTTTACTATCATAAATATTTTAGTGTACATTGGGAATTCTTCTCAATAACCTCCTTTGGTTTTCATATATCTATACATGTTATCTATATTAATATCTATACTTATCTACTAGCTGCATATCTTAAAAAAACACTTATCTGAGAAATTTGATGTAAGGGATTTCCCCCCATTTAATCACTCACCTTCATATCTGGGATGCATTGATTTTGTTTTTACAGAAGCACTTCAGTTTCATGTGATCAAAGTTATCTATTTCATCATTTATAATTACCTCTGTTCCTTGTTTGTTTAATATTACTTCTATACACAGCTGTGAAAGGCATATGATGTTTCCCTCTTGTAATTTTTTATTGTATGGTCTTTACTAGTAAGGTCACATTTCTATTTAGAACTTCCTGTTGAAGATGTGGCCAACGGGGGAAATTTGTGTTGTAACTTTTGATTTTTTTTTTACAAATGCTTTATTAACTTCTGGTTTACATCATTCACTTCCACCAGATTATGAATTACATTTTTCCCCCATTTTTCCCTACCCACCACCCCAGAATAGCAGTCCCACTAGATATCCCCTCATCCAATCCGCTCTCTCCCATATCTTCTCCCATATCCCCTTCGACTTTGCCATTAGGGCAAGGTGAATCTCTGAGCCCCAATGCCTGGACATCTTATGAAACATTTAATTTTAAAACTTCGATTTTCAGATCCATTCCCTTCCTCCCTTGTCACCCACTCCCTCTGAGGAGATAAGCAATTCAGTATGTGTTGTACATGTATAGCTATGCATAACATTACCATAGTAGATATATTGTAAAAGACTGCTTATATTTCCCCCCCACCTGTCTCACCTCCCACCTGGTCCATTGTAACTTTTGATTTTTAAGGGAAATTTTAATTTATTTTTTTTGCTGAATTGGATTAGACAGGGTGTGAAGTAATGAAGCACAGATTATAAATGCTTATGACAAAATGAATAAATTTACTTTAAGAGCATTCAACTCTATGGTCTATTCTTTTAAAATATTATCCTTCCTGGTTGAAACCTGTAAATTCATACTAGAGACCAAAGGGAGCAATTTTAGAAATGTGAGTCAGTACCTTCTCTGCCACTTAAAGACATTGAGTTGGGGCAGCTAGGTAGCACAGTGAATAAAGCACCTGCTTTGGAGTCAGGAGGACCTGAGTTCAAATCTAACTTCAGACACTTAATAGTAGCTGTGTGACCTTGGGCAAGTCACTTAACCCCAACTGCCCTGCCTTCCCCATTTCAAAAAGCAAAAAAAAAACCCAAGACTTTGAGTTGCCTGGAGAATAGAGAGATTAAACAACTGGTCCAAGGATACAGAGACAGTCTGGTAGAGGCAGCATTAGAACCCAAGTCTTTCTGCCTCCCATATGAGCTCTATCCACTAAGACACATTGTGTCTCATCAAATCTTTCTCGTGGTCAACCTTCATTTTCTCAGAATAATTTGGTTCCTTAGAAACAAGTCAAATTTATTCATCAAACAAACCAAGATGCAAGCAGTAACCGGTACCCAGTAGACCCAGGCTCCCACTAAGTCTCCTCTGAAGCTTCAGTCACCCGTTCTCCCAGCCCCAGCAGCAACATCAGCACCCCCCCCAAGAGCAGAGGCCCTATCCCCAGTATTTTATTTTATTAAAAACATTAAAGGTTTAATTGGAGAGGATTTGAAGAGGCCTCTATTTCTTTGTAAAGCTCTGCATTTTCAAGAAAATGCATCCATTCAAGACATTAAAGCCTTGAATATAACAAGAGGGTGAGGCCATAGAATGTGGAATGTCAGGGCCTATGGAGACCTGAGAACACACAGAAAATGTACTGGGATTTTCCACAGAAGAGAGAATGTTAGAATTGGGAGAGTACCTGATGGAGGGATCTGAGGCTGGATTTGAACTTAGGTCTTTCTGATTCCAGGGCCAGTGCTATATTCACTATGCCACCTTGCCATCCCTTGTTTTTGATTTCTCAAAGGGCAATTTTGTAATTGAATCAGTGTATCTATATATTTATATATGTATATGTATACTTGCATATATGTGTATTTATAGGAGGTTGCATGTATATATAAATATCTATTTGAGTGTGTGCATATGTATGTACATGTATACATGGACAGAGGGATGATTTGAATATGAAAGGATGATATCAAAAAAATAAATTTAAAATATGAGAAAGAAATATATTGGAGGAAGGAGAAAGGAAGTGATAGGCTAGGGTAAATTATCTCATATAAAAGAGGCAAGAGAAAGCTGTTACCATGGAGGGGAAGAGCAGGAAGATGAAAGGGAATGGGTCAACCTTACTCTCATTGAATTTGGCTTAAGAAGGGAATAACATACACACTCAATTGGGTATCTTACCCTACAGGGAAATAGGGGGGTGGAGGATAATAAGGGTGGATAGAAGGGAGGGCAGATTGGCGGAGAAGGTAATTAGATGCAACATTTTTGAAAAGGGATAGGGTCAAAGAAGAAAATAGAATAAGTGGGGGGTGGGATAGGATGGAGGGAAATATAGTTAGTCTAACACAATATGACTAATATGTAAATGATTTGGGTAACTACTCATGTACAACCTATATTGAATTGCTTATCTTCCCAGTGGGGGTGGGTGAGGTGGGAAGAAAGGGAAAAATCTGGGACTCAAAGTTTTAAAAACAAATGTTTAAAAAATTGTTTTTTTTACATGCAACTGGAAAATAAGATACATAGGTACTTTGGTTTAGAAACCCATCTTGCCCTACTAGAAAGTTAGGGGGAGTGAAGGGGGAGGATATAAGAGAGAACAGATTGGGGGAAGGGGTATTCAGTAGGTTTGCTATTTTGGGGTGGGGGGTAGGGGAAAATCGGGGAGAGAAAAAATCTTGTGGAAATGAATGCTGAAAACTAAATATTAATAAATTTTTAAAAATGATTTCATTTCCTTGCACCAACTTCCTATGGCTCTGAGATACAGTGACAGAAGGTGTCTGGAAGGAGGAAAACAGTCCATGTCTGCTGCTGTATTTGGAGAAGGTACAAAGTTTGCCATCGAGGATGGCATGGTGACTGTAGACATTATAGAAGTGGCCAATGAAGACATCACTGCCATCCTCAACAATGTCTCCACCTGGAAAACTTGCACTTTACCATCAATGGATGGGACTCCCACTACTTCATTAAACTTGGATCTCTGGAGGAAGAGTTGCCTGTCATAGGTAACACAAGAGGGAGGCAGATTTCAGAGAATGGTGTCAATATTACTGTGTCCCAGATGATTTCTGTGATGAATGGGAGGACTGGACACTTTGCAGAAATACAGCTCCAACATGGTACTCTGTGTTTTAACATCAGGTACAGAAAAACTGTAGAAGAGGGAAAGAATCATGTGTTAAAAATTTCCAGGTATCGAGCTGTTTCTCAGACCTGGACTAAGGAAGAGGGGAGGTTTCGAGAGGGGAAAGAGGGAATTAGGGAATGGGCAGAGGGAGAGAAGCAACAGCTTCTGAGCCCCAGGAGGTACAAGGATATGATGGCTATTTTGTCTTGTCTGCTGAGCAGTATCCAGAACTTTCTCACAGGGACAACAGTATTCATTTTATGCAACAGAGCAAAATAGGCTGGAAGTAACAAAAAAAATTCTCTGCCTTTGTGTCACCAAAGACCGCCTGTTTTTAAAACATAAAATGGTTTATTGTATTGGTTTTTTAGATCAGAACTCTGTATATGTAAAGATGGAGGAAAAACATCCAATTGCCTTTCAGTGTGACAGAAGATGGTATTTTTTCATTTCTTCCTTCCTTCCTTCCTTCCTTCCTTCCTTCCTTCCTTCCTTCCTTCCTTCCTCTCTCTCTTTCTTTACTTCTTTCTCTTATGCTTATTTTTAGTTTACAACATTTAGTTCCACAAGATTTTGAGTTACAAATTTCCTCCTCATCTGTCCCCTACCCACCACCCCAAACAGCAGCACCATTGAATATCCCCTCCCCCAATCTGTTCTCTCCTATATCCTCCCCCATCCCCCCTCTGACTTTCCAGTATCGAGAGATACCCTACCATACCCCAGTGCCTGTATATCTTATTTCCCAGTTGCATGTAAAATTTTTTTAAACATTTGATTTTAATCCAGATTCATTCCCTTCTTCCCTCATCATCCACCCTTACTGGGAAGATAAGCAATTCCATATAGGTTGTACATGTGTAGTTACACAAAACATTTCTATAGTGGATACATTGTGAAAGACTGACTATATTTCCCTCCATCCTATCCTACTGCCCCACTTGTTCTATTTTTTATTTTGACCCTCTCCCTTTTCAAAAGTGTGTTGTTCCTTGAAAACTTGAGCAAGACCCAAGTAACAATTTAGAATGGACCCTTTATTATATGCCATGTTGGCTGAACAGGCCACATGGTGGGCTGACGAAGTACCACCCCACTGTCCACATCGTACAGCAGCCCCAGTTCATACAGCAGCGATCTAAATACAAGAGCTTCCAGAAACACGATTTTACATATAAATGTCCAGTTTTCTAGCCATGTAAGACCAGGTTTGAACAAATAGTTTAGTTTTCTTAGCCACACAGGGCTAGGCTCAAACAATACAATGAGGTTTTTTCTCACAATTTTACAAAATGGCATGATTACATTAAGTCATGTACACAATTACATGTCACCAAGATAAGCAAGAAAACTTACAAACTACACAAGAATCATAATTAACATATAATTCTTTATATCCCAGTGACCTATTTCATTTAAACAACACTTTTAAATCCCAGGTTCTTCATGCAGTTACAGAATTTAAAATGTTCTGCTTTTCCAGTTCAGATCTAGAGGTGACCAGATAATTCTGACTTAATATAAATTAATAAAATTACTTAAGATTAGTTCTATATTTTGTAACTACAGAGAATTTTTGGTTTATTTATTCTTTATTATTTTTACCTTTCCTAAATCTTGTACCTGGTATAGGGATCTTTTAAAATATGAAAAACTTTAAAATTGATTTCATCTGCCCTTTGTAAAATTATCAGACAAATGCATTAACAAAGTAACATAAGCTTCACCCTTACCACTATCTTATCTAATCCTTGTGCTAAAATCCAAAATCCATACCTCTGATCTTATTCCCAAACATGCTCAAAGTATGAATTCAAAATTTCAAAGCCAATTTTATACATCTTTATTTAATCCTAGGTGTCATCTAGTCTGATCCTGTTGCTCTCCTCAAACTTCACTATCCTGGTCCATTAGGCATCTATTTCATTACATTTTGCCTTATTACTAATCATCTCCTTCTTTGAAGGATGTTCTCTCTATATTTATTCATTTATTTGGCCCTGAATATTACTTCTCCGTGAATTTGCTATAGAATAAAAAGAGGGGCAATGTCATAAACCCTGCCAGAAGGAAAACTTTCTTAGCCTTGTTTGATTCCAGGGATGAGTCATCTCTGCTAGTCATTCAGATAGCAACCAGGTGCTGAAAGCAAGGCTTAGGCATAAAGAGGTGGGGGTTTTCTGTTTCAGAAAGAAAAGGCACAATTGGGAAATAAAGTCAGACAGATCCCACCTGGGCAGTGTCCAAGGTTGCCCCCAAACTTTTCCAAGCACAAACATCCACCTTGAACAGTTTGAAGCCTGCAGCCTCTGCCATCCCATTATTGACTTTTATGACGACTCCTGTAATCAAGGCTTAGAAAAGTAGTAAAATTTGCAGTCCCCTAAATTATTAAATAGCAAATAAATATGGACTAGTATCCTTTAGATAAGGCCATCTAAAATTTGATTGAGTTGTTAATTACAAACTCAAGTTACAACTCTTTCTGCCTTCTCAAATCTTCCTCATGCTTTCTCAACATACTTCTAAAACTGATATCAACTATCTAGAAACAGGAGGGGCTGGATGAATCCAATTTGTCCCCAAACCTTCTTATCTGCTTTGTTCAGTTTTTCATAAATAAACTTTCAAGACAGTTTGAACTAACCTGGTGTTAAAAATGGTATCTTTTCTCTCAACTAAAGTATCTCTGATTAACCTAAATATCAGGCACTCAAGTACCCTATCATTCCAAGCACCCAATAATTCCCCCCCCTTAAACAGCTGGGATCCAAAATTATTTGGGTAGATCTGTCTCTATTTAGTAGGAGGCTGGGTCTGTAGCCAGTGGCCAAAACATGGCTGAAGCCAAGCACCTTTACAATTATATAAGTCTCATAAGCAAAGATTTGGATGTGGATTCCACCACCATCCCCTTACATCCACAAATTTACGTATATATAATGTTCAGTTCTCTATTTATGCTCACATTTCAGAGCAGTTTAAAATATCTGGGCTAAGTATTCTAACAGCATCTTTTGGTTCTAGTAATAATTACAAATATCTTTACCATAATCAATGCCCATCTTTTAAATTCAAATTTAATAACCACCCAATTTCAGCCTTTCTAAAATAATAATAATAATAATAATAATAATAACAAAATAAACTTTCAAATATAGGAATTCCTTAAAACTAATTTGGTGTAAAAATATTCTTAAGTAATATAAATTTCCCAAGAAATTTGTAAATTCACATACATCCAAGTTAACATATATATCTGTATCCTTAGATGACTTAACAGCTTCAGAATAGTAATAAGAAATTTTTTTTTAACATCAAAGCTCATAATTTTTCCAAATTACATAATTTAGAAATGTACAATGTCCCAAATGATATGCATTTAAAACTTGCTTCTATCCAATTGATTATGTTAGGTAAATTCGTTCCAAACTACTTCACAAAGGAAATAAATTATAACTCTATAACTTTAAACCACCATATACATTTCCATAATAGCCAAAATTTTAAATGAAATATCAGCATTATTATTATTGCCTGTTTGTAACCCAAATATAACTTTTAAATTAACAAATTTATAACATAAAATCCCAATACACATGCAATAAAAATCCAGATTTTTAACAAGTTGCTGTAATACTATTTCTACTTAAAAATGTTTCCTAGGTTCACTAGCTAAACATGCTGTAATACTATTCCTACTTCAAAATGTTTCTTAAGTTCACTTAGCTAAACACTTTTAGAAACACAATACAATCTCAGAAAGATGGCAACAAAATAAAAATGAATATCAAATGACATCAAATGACTTATACAATAATTTACCTTATCAATTCTGGCATGGATTCAAAGTTAGAGAGATACCAATATATGCCAGTCATTATATTTTACAGTCGTTATACCATTTTGCAAGCAGAGATAGCAAAAAAAAAAAAAAACCCAAAACAAAAACAAAAACAAAAACCTCCTGTTTTTTTTTTAAACAATACAGCCTTGTCAGTGGGGGGACGACAGGGAGAAAAATTTTGGTGGACCTTTTGAAAGTGAGAGCTGTGAATCTTCCAATCCCAAAGCTCCAGACTTAATTGGCCTTAGTTGGTTAGGCAGGAAATCTAGCCTGCCTGCTTCTTTGATCTGAGGGAAGGGATTCCCAAAGAGAGGCCCACCAGCCCACCTCCCTTAATGCCCATGTGGAGGGGAAGGACCAGCACTGGGTAAAATGTTTTGCTCCAGTGGAGCGAGGTGCCCCTCTCCCCCTTGAGTTTTTGGAGGACTCTGGAGAGTCTCCCTCCCTGGGAAGGCCCCTCCTTGTCCCCTCCCTGAAGTCTTGGAGAGAAATTTCACAACTGCCCAATTTCCTCTCGAGGGAGGGGTTGTGCAGGTCCCAACCCCATTCCCCTTTCCATGTCAGTGGGTGGAGAACTCCTTCCAGCTCTGTCCTCCTCCCCTCCATCCCCCCTTCAACCAGCAGTGGCTGTGGGCTAGGGGTGGGGCCTTCACCTTCTCCCACCTGAGCCAGCAGCAGGGCAGGGTGAGAGTTGGTCAGTCCTGCCCTCCACCTGACCCAGGAGCCAGGCTGGCCAGCCCCTCCCCCCAGCCACTGCAATGTGGATGGGCCTTGTGGCTGCCTCAGCCCAGCTTGCCATGGCCTGGTTAACTAATGAGCTCAAAACAAAATTCTACTAGCCCAGAATGGATAGGACACATAGAAAGACAGACAGACAGACAGATACCAACTGAATCAGCTGGAACCTATTACAGGCAAAATCTTGGTGTCCTGAGTTGGCCTGGAGATTGTGGTACAGATTGTACTTTTTGTGGCTATGCCTAGCCCTCATATCTCAACAGAACAACACAGATTCACCCCATTTTTGAGGTCCTGAATGCACACAGGGTCAAATGAGGAGCCGATCAAAGTTGGGAGGCAGGTGCAATCTTTCCCTTCTCCAGACCTGGGGCCCTGGAACTTCATTAGGGGCTAGCCCCCCTTGGAATCTGGGTGAGGAGATGCCTACCTCCAGAGGCCGAGAGCTCTTCCTATTTGGCAAAATCTTGCTGGCTCCCCACACAGTGGCCAGGGCTGCTTCCTCCTCACCCCTCCCTTTTCTTATCTCTCTTTCTCCAAAGGGGAGACGAGGAGAAAGCTGGAAGTCCAACAGTTGCCCTGGCTGTTTTTTGAACACAGAAGCTGTTAGATACTTACAGACAGAAAGGCAAGCACACAAACACAGCAACATATAAGACCCACACACCAACAGACAGATAATCACTTACCTCCAGAGGCTGGCATCAGGATCTGGAAAAATCAAAAGAGCTGAAATGGGATCTGATTGATGTCAGGGGATAATCTGGACTTTCTCAGCCTTGAGTTCTGAGCTCTTAAAAAATTTCAGATACTGGGTGCTCAAGGAAGTCAGAGCTGAGTAGCCTACTCCCCTGAGGGTGAGGATTTTTGGCCTTGGACAACAATACAGAAGGTTGTATATCTCACTGGGGCCTCCAAAATGTTGTGCCCTGAAAATGGGAGCAAGACATAAGTAACAATTTGGAATGGACCCTTTATTATATGCCATGTTGCTGATCAGGCCATAAGGTGGGCTGATGAGGAACCACCCTACCGCCCCAGGTCATACAGCAGCCCCAGTTCCTACAGCACCAATCTCAGGTAAAATCTAAGGTTTTAAAGGGAGGCTAGGCAGCCAATGGTTAGGTATTACATAAGCAGAAACTTGCAGAGGTCAAAAACAGTGATTGGTCAATACACACCTTGGAATTCCCACCAACACCAAGTGTCCTTGACCCAGAAGCCAACCCACCTCTGTGCAGGTGAGCTGACTGGGAAAGGGTGGAGACCCAGTGGGGGAGGGTGGAGCGGACCCCACAGTCTGCTCCTTTTCTTGAGCTTGGAGGATGGGGAAAACCAGGTACAACAGTGTGTGCTTCTAATTACCCTTCCCCCTAATCTGCCCTCACATCTATCATGCCCCTTCTTTTCCCCTTTTCCCCTACTTTCCTGTAGGGTAAAATAACCAATTTAGTGTGTATGTTATTTGCTCCTTAAGCCAAATTCAATGAGAGTAAGGTTCACCCATTCCCTTTTGCCTTCCTATTCTTCCCCTCCATTGTAGCATTTTTCCTTTGCCTCTTTTATATGAGATAATTTACCCTATTTTGTCTCTCCCTATCTCTTCTCATCATATTCCTCTCTCACCTCTTAATTTTATTTTTAAAATATCCTTATGCATTCAATTGATCCTGTCCCCTCTGTCTATGTATACCTGCACACATATATACACACACACTCACATATTTATTCATATGCACATATACCCTCCTATATAGATATATATGCATGTAAACATACACACACATTTATGTGCCCTACAACTACCCTCATGCTGAGAAAAGTGTCATAAGTTACAATTATCATTTTTCCATATAGAAATGTAAATAGTTCAACTTTGATATGTTCCTGATGATTTCTTTTCTTTGTTTACCTTCTCATATTCCTCTTGCTTCTTGTATCTGAATGTCATTTTACAGAGTTGTTATAGAAAACTTTAAAGTCAGTAAGAAGTTGATTAACCTGCCTAGGAAATCTCTCATTTCTCTATTGGGTTTGGTTATGGCATCACACCTGATGATGCACTTACCACTTCACTAAAGGCTTAATGTACTCAGAAGTAATTTGCTAAAGACTGACTGGGTATGAATTTTAAACATCTGTTTAGCCATTCTCTAATTGATGGGCATCTCCTTAATTTCCAGTTCTTTGCCAGCACAAAAAGAGGTGCTATAAATATTTTTTTACATATGAATCTTCCTCTCATTTCTATGATCTCCTTGCGATACAAACTTAGAAGTGTTGTTGCTAGGTAAACTGGTATGAAATTATTTATAGCCTTTTGGTCATAGCTCTGGATTGCTCTCCTGAATGGTTGGATCAGTTCACAAGTCCACCAATAACACATTAGTGTTCCAACTTTTTCACATCCTCTCCAACATTTTTTATTTTCTTGTTTTGTCATCTTAGCCAATCTGACTGGTGAGATGTGATACCTCAGAGTTATTTTGATTTGCATTTCTCTAATCAATGGTGATTTAGAGCATTTTTACATATGCTTATAGATATCTTTAATTTCATCTTCTGAAAACTGTCTGTCCATAACTTTTGAACATTTATCAATTGGGAAATGACTTGTATTCTAATAGATTTGTCTCAGTTCTCTGTATATTTTAGAAATGAGGCCTTTACCAGACACATTGGTTGTAAAAATTATTTCCCAATTTTCCACTTCCTTCTTAATCTTGGTTACATTGACTTTGGTTGTACAGAAGCTTTTCAATTTCATGTAATCAGAATTATTCATTTTGCATTTTATAATGCTCTGTAATTCATATTTGGTCATAAAGTCTTCCCTTCTCCATAAATCTGACAGGTAAACTATTCCTTCTTTCCCAGATTGCTTACAGTATCAACCTTTATACCTAGATCATGCACCCATTTAGACTTGGTTTTAGTATATGGTATTAGATAATGGTCTATGCCCACTTTCTGCCATAGTATATTCCATTTTCCCAGCAGTTTTTTGTCAAATAATGAGTTCTTATCCCCAAAACTTGTGTTTTTGGGTTTACCAAACAGCAAATTACTATAATCGTTGACTGCTGAGTCTTGTGTACCCAGTCTATTCCATTGATCCACTACTCTATTCCTCAGCCAGTACCAAGTAGTTTTGATGACTGCTGCTCTATAATGCAGATTAAAATCTGGTATGGCTAGGCTACCTTCCCTAGCATTTCTTTTCATTAATTCCCTTAATATTTTGGAACTTTTTTCTTCCAAATGAACTTTGCTACTATTTTTTCTAGTTCTAAAAGAAAATTTTTTTTTGGTAAATTGTTTGGTATGGCACTAAATATATTATTTAATTTTGGTAAAATTGTCATTTTATTATATTAGCTAGACCTAGCCATGGGCAATTGATGTTTTTCCAGTTAGTTAGATCTTTGCATTCCTGGAATAAATCCTACTTGATCTAAGTGTATTATTCTTTTGATAAGTTGCTGTAGTCTTTTTCCTAATATTTTATTTAAAATTTTTCATCTATATTCATGAGAGAAATTGGTCTATAATTTTCTTTCTCCATTTTATGTCTTCCTGATTTAGGTATCAGTACAATATTTGTGTCATAAAAAGAATTTGGTAGGAATCCTTCTTCACTAATTTTCCCAAATAGTTTGTAGAGTATTGGAATCAATTGTTCTTTAAATGTTTGATAGAACTTGCTAGTAAATTCATCTGGCCCTGGAGATTATTTCCTAGGGATTTCACTGATTGCTTATTCAATTTCTTTTTCTGAGATGGATTTATTTAAGTAATATACTTTCTCTTTTAATGTGGGCAACTTATATTTTTGTAAATATTCATCCCTTTCACTAAGATTTTCAAATTTATGTGCATGCAATTAGTCAAAATAATTCCTAATTATTGTTTTAATTTCCTCTTCATTGGAGGTAGATATACTCTTTTCATTTTTGATACTCATAACTTGTTTTTCTTCTTTTTTTATCACATTGACTAATAATCTATCAATTTTATTGTTTTTTCCCATAAAACCAACTCTTAGTTTTATTAATTAATTCAACAGTTTTCTTAATTCAATTTTATTGATCTCTCCTTTGGTTTTCATTATTTCTAATTTATTGGGAATTCTCAATTTGTTCTTTTTCTAGGTTTTTCAATTACATGCCCAATTTATTGACCTCCCTTTTCTCTAATTTATTCATGTATGCACTCAGGGATATAAAACTTCCCCTAAGTACTTCTTTTTTGCATCCCACAAGTTTTGGTGTGTTGTCTCATTATTGTCATTCTCTTGAATGATTGTTTCTATAATTTCATGTTTGACTCACTCATTCTTTAGGAACAATTTGTTTCGTTTCCAATTAGTTTTTAGTCTATCTTTCCATAGCCATTTATTGCATATGGTTTTCTTTTTTTGCATCATGATTTGATAATGATGCCTTTAATTTTTCTGCCTTTCTGCACTGAATTGTGAAGTTTTTATGCATTAGTTCATGGTTGATTTTTGTGTGTGTGCCATGTACCACTTAGAAGAAGGTATAGTCCTTTTTATCCCCAGTCAGTTTTCTCCAGAGATCTATCACATCTAGCCTCCCTAAAATTCTATTCACCTTCTTAACTTCTCTCTTGTTTATTTTGAAGTTAGATTTATCAAGTTCAGAGAGGGGGAGATTGAGTTCCCCCACTAGTGTAGTTTTGCTGTCTATTTTTTCCTCTAATTCCTTTAACTGCTCCTCTAGGAATCTGGATGCTATACTACTTGGTGCATATATGTTAGGTAATGATATTGCTTCATTCTCGATGTTGCCTTTTAGCAGGATATAGTTTCCTCCCTTATGTCTTTTAATTAGATCTATTTTTGCTATTGCTTTATCTGAGATAAGGATTGCTACCCCTGTTTTTTTTTCCTTTAGTTGAAGCATAATATATTCTCCTCCAGCCTTTTACCTTTACCCTATGCATATTCCCTTGTTTCAAATGTGTTTCTTGTAGATAGCCTATTGTAGGATTATGGTTTTTAATCTATTCTGCTATCAGCCTCTGTTTTATGGGAGAGTTCATCCCATTCACATTCAAAGTTATGATTACTGTCTGTGTCTTTCCCTCCATCCTATTCCCTCCCCTGTTTGTGCTTTTGTTTCTTCCTTCTCCTGTCCTGTCCTTTGGGGTTTTCCTTTTGATCCTGCTGTCCCTCAGTATTCCCTCCCTGTGACCCCCTTCTTTACCTATCCTTTCCCTTAATACTATTTCACTCCCTTCTAACATCCCCCTTTCTTATTTCCCCCATACCTCTCCTACTGTCTATAGGGCACAATGGATTTTTATACTTATGGAGTATGTTATTCCCTCTTTGACTCCAAACCAATGAGAATCATTTTCATACAGTGTTCCTCTCCCTCCCTCCTTTCCCTCTATTATAATGAGTTTTTGTGTCTTTTTACATTAGAATCTTAAACTTAAGTGACTATGTTGATACCTCTTTGAACCAGAACCAATGAAAATAATGTTCAAACGATGTTCATCTCCCTCTCTCCTTCCCCTCTACTATAATATGTTTTTATGCCTCTTCATATGGGATAATTCACCTTTTTCTGCCTCATCCTTTCCTTTTATCCCATTACAGTCCCTTTGAACCCCTCAATAAGTTTTTCTAATCATCAGATTAGTTAATTTATACCCACACCCTCTATCTCTGTATATCCCTTTTAAAGACCGTGATGATTATGTAAATTTCAATATTGACAGGTATCAGTTTCTCCTATATGGAGGTAAACAATGTGTTCTTATTGCACCCCAAGTTATGTGCATATGTCTGTGTGTGTGTGAGTGTGTGTTTGTTTACCTTTTTATGTCTTTTTGAGCCTTGTAATTGAAGATCAAATTTTCCATTGAGCTCTGGCTTTTTCATTAGGAAAGTCTGGAAGTCCCTTATTTCATTAAATGACCATATTCTTGCCTGAAAGATTATGCTCAGTTTTGTCAGGTAGGTGATTCTTGGTTGCAGTTCTAGCTCTTTTGCCTTATGAAATATCAAAATATCAAATTCCAATGCCTCTAATCTTTTAGTGCAGAAGCTTCTAGGTCCTGTGTAATCTTGACTATAGTTCCATGATATTTGAATTATTTTTGGCTGCTTGCAGTATTTTCTCCTTAACCTAGTAATTCTTGAATTTGGTTACTATATTTCTTGGAGTTTAAATTTGTGATCTCTTTCAGGAGTCCAGTGAATTCTTTCAATAACTATTTTACCTTCCTATTCTATGGCTTCAGGACAGTTTTCTTTGACAATCTCTTGGACCATGCTGTCCAGGCTGCTTTTTTCATCATGGCTTTCTGGTAGACCAATAATTCTTATGTTATCTCTCCTGGATCTGTTCTCCAGGTCAGCTGTTTTTCCAGTGAAATGTTTTACAATTCTAAATTTTCAATCTTCATGTTTTGCTTGATTCATTCTTGATGCATCTTAGAGTCCTGAGCTTTGATTTGACTGATTCTAATTTTTAGTGAATTATTTTCCTTGCTTAGTTTTTGAAGGTCTTTTTTTAGGGAGGTGTTTTCTCCAGTTAGATTTTGAAGTGTCTATCCCAGTTCACAAATTTTTATTTTTAAGGACTTGTTTTCTTTAGTGAGATTTTTTTTTCCAGTTTTGTCACTGTAGATTTAAATTTATCTTCTACCTCTGTAATTTGGCTTTTAAAATCTTTCTTGAGTCCCTCCAATAATGTTTTTTGGGCTTGAGGCCAGTACATGTTTCCTTCTGTGGTCTCTGATATGAGTATAGAGTCCACGTTGTCCTCTATATTTGGTTGTTCTGCTTGCTCAAATAAGTTCAGATTTAGTTTTTTGCCTTTCCCTTCTCCTCAGCTTCCTTCTTTCTCATTGTAATTTCCTATTTCCTAATTTTTCAGTCTGGGAGCTAAGAGCCTGGTTGTTGACTTCTTGTGCTGTAGCCTCTGGGTGTCTAGACTGAGGCCAAGGCCAAGGCCAAGATTCTTAGTGTTTCCCCGAGTTACCCTGAGGCTCACAGAGTAACCTGTGGGGGAGGAGTTGTCTGGCTACTTCTAACTTCAGCCTCTATGCCCCTGGGCCAAAGCTGGATTAGGCTCAGCAGCTGGCTGCTGGCAGTGCTGGGGTCCGCAGAGTCCTCTGTTAGTGCTAAGGTCCACCTGGGCTTGTGTTGTTAGAGCTTACTGGCTCCACCACCCTGGGCTTTGGCATCTCTGGGTGGTCAGGTGAGGTGGGGCTTGTTGGGACCCCTCCCACCCTGCACTTCAGACTCCTTACCACCTCAGTTATACCCCTTCTCTGTGACTCCTAAGCCTGAGGCTAGTTCCACTATTTCAGGAGTTTACTCTGGGTGGGATATTTATCTCTTTGTTATCTAGGTCAAGGAGGGGGAATCAGAGCAGCTAGAGTTTACTTTGCCTTCTTGGCTTCTGGAAAATCATGTAGTTGATTTTTAAACTTCCAGGTTATTGGCTGATAGCACCGGGAGAAGCTGCTGTCCCTGCTAAGGACCCTGTGCTTTCTCTTACCCAACTCCAGCAGATCCTCCCTTCCAGTGATCAGATGCTGGTGAGACAGCTCCTAATCTCTGTTGGGGTGGGTGAGTCTTCTGGCTGGGGCTCCTTCTCACTCTGCTGTAGTCTGCTCCCCAGTCCATGCTGGTGCAGCCCCCACCTGCTCTTTGCTCCCTCTGCCCAGACCCACATGGGCCCTTTGCTGGGCTCGATTCTTCCACTCTGTCTCCCAGTGGATTCTGTCCAAATTCAGCTTTTTAAGGCATTCTTCTCCTCATTGGAATGTTGCGACTCAATTACTTGACTTTTGAGCTTTTTGCCACAGTAGAACTCTACTTCCAGAGAGGAGAGCTTTGTTCCAAATTACTGGGGTTTTTGCAACTTCCAGCGGTATTAGTTGTGTGCTCCCTCTGAAGCTTCCACAGGCTGTGAAAAAAATTGTCAAAGTTTTAAAAACAAATGTTAAACAAAATTGTTTTTTTTTTTTACATGCAACTGGGAAATAAGATATACAGGCACTGGGGTGCAGACATCTATCTTGCTCTACTAGAAAGTTAGAGGGGGTATGGGGGAGGATATAAGAGAGAGCAGATTGGGGGAAGGGGTATTCAGTAGGCTTGTTATCTTGGGATGGGGGTAGGGGAAAGATGTGGAGAAAATGTATAACTCAAAATCTTGTGGAAATGAATGTTGAAAACTAAAAATAAATATAAAAAGGAAAAAAACCTCACATTCTATAAGGAACCATTTCTGATGTACCTAAATGTTAGTACCTTTTACTCTCTGTATTATCACTAGTTGTCTTCTAAATACCTTATTATACATACTTTTTATGTGTTTTTTTCTGAAATTAGATTGTAAGGTACTTAAGAGGAAGGACTGTTTTTTATCTTTCTTTGCATCTCAAGCACATACTTAGTGATTTAAAGAATTTTACTTCAATTTTTTTCTTTTAAATTTATTTACTTTTTGTTTACAACATTCAGTTCCACAAGTGTATGAGATCCAAATTTGCTCCCCTTCCCTCTCTTCTTCTCTTCTCCTCCATGGCAGCATGCAATCTGATATAAGTTTTACATATGCCTTCACATTAAACAGTTGTCAAGTTGTAAAGAAGAATCATAACCAATGGAATGAAATATGAGAAAGAAGAAACAAAACAAAAGAGAGAGAGAGAGATTGAGTAGTTTGCATTCAATCTGCATTCAGATTCCATAATTCTTTCTCTGGCTGTGGAGCCTTCCTTCATGAGTCTTTTGGAGTAATCTTATAGCCTTGTATTGCCAAGAGGAGCTCAGTCTATCAAATTTAGTTCTCACAGATGTGATGTGTCTGTAATTGTGTACAAAGTTCTCCTGGCTCTTCTGCCCTCAATCAGCATCAGTTTATATAAGTTTCTCTAGGTTGCTATGAAGTCTGTCTGCTCCTCATTTCTTAAAGCACAATACCATTACATTCATATACCACAACTTGTTCAACCATTCCCCAGTTGATGGGCATTCCCTTGTTTTTCAATTCTTTGCCACTACAAAAAGAACTGCTTTAAAAATTTTTGTACATGCAGGTCCTCCTCCCACTTGTATGATATCTTTGGGATACAGTCCTAAAAGTGGTATTGCTGGACTAAGGATTATAAATATTTTCATAGCCCTTTGGGCATAGTTCCAAATTACTCTCCAGAATTGTTGGATCAGTTCACAACTCTATGAACAATGCATCAGTGTTCCAATTTTCCCATATCCTCTCCAGCATTTATAATTTCTCTGTTTTGCCATGTTAGCAAATCTAGTAGGTGTGGTGTGGTACCTCAGAATTGTTTTGATTTGAATCTCTCTAAACTATAGTGATTTAGAGCATTTTTTCATATGATTATAGACATCTTTAATTTCTTCCTCTGAAAACTGCCTGTTAATATCCTCTAACCATTTATCAATTGGGGAATGACTTGTATTCTTATAAATTTGACTTATATCTCTGTATATTTTAGAAATGAGGCCTTTATCAGAGACATTGGTTATAAAAATTCTTTCCCAATTTTCTGCTTCCCTTCTGATCTTGGTTGTATTGGCTTTGTTTGTGCAAAGCTTTTTCAATTTAATGTTTTCAAAATGATTCATTTTGCAACGCTCTCTACCTCTTGTTTGGTCATAAAACCTTCCCTTCTCCATAAATCTGATAGGTAAATTATTCCTTACTCCCCCAGATTGCTTATAGTATCAGCCTTTATATCAAAATTGTGAATCCATTTTTACTTTATTTTGGTATGCGGTATAAAATAATGGTCTACGCCCAGTTTCTGCCATACTACTTTACAGTTTTCCCAGAAGTTTTTGTCAAATAGTGAGGAGTCTTTTGGGTTTATCAAACAATAAATTACTATGGTCATTGACTACTGCATCTTGTGTGCCTAACCTATTTCATTGATCCACTATTCTATTTCTTAGCCAGTACCAAGTAGCTTCAATGACTGCTGCTTTATAATACAGTTTAAAGTCTGGGATGGCTAGGCCACCTTCCCTAGCATTTCTTTTCATTGATTCCCTTGATATTCTGGACCTTCTGTACTTGCAGATGAATTTTGCTACTATTTTTTCTAGATTTATAAAATAATTTTTGGTAGATTGATTGGTATGGCACTAAATAAGTAAATTAATTTGGGTAAAATTATAATTTTTAATATATTAGCTTGACCTAGTCACAAGGAACTGATGTTTTTCCAATTATTTAGATCTGACTTTATTTGTGTGAAAAGTGTTTTGCAATAGTGTTCATATAGTTCCTCGGTTTGTTTTGGCAGGTATATTCCCAAATATTTTATAATATCTAAAGTAACTTTTTTTTTGCTTTTTGTAGGGGGCAATTGGGGTTAAGTGACTTGCCCAAGATCACACCGCTAGTTTCTGTAGTAGCTTTATATTTAATTTCTCTTTCTATTCCTTGCTGTTAGATTTTGTTAGAAATGTATAGGAGTGCTGAGGATTTATGTGGGTTTATTTTATATCCTGCCATTTTGCTAAAGTTATTTATTATTTCAAGTAGCTTTTTCTTGATTCTCTAGGATTCTATAAGTATATCATCATATCATCTGCAAGTGTGATAACTTAACCACTTCTTTGCCTAATTTAGACACCAGTTTATTTTTCTTCAGTTTATTTTTCTTTTCTTATTGCTATAGCTAACATTTCTAAATACCAAATTGAGTAGGAGAGGTGATAGTGGACATCCTTGTTCCACATTGGATCTTATTGGAAGTGCTTCTAGCTTATCCCTATTACATATAATACTTGCTGATGGTTTTAGGTGGATGTTACTTATCATTTTAAGGAAGACTCCATTTATTCCTATGCTCTCTAGTGTTTTTAATAGGAATTGGTGCTGTATTTAGTAAAAAACTTCATCTATTGATATAATCATATGTTTTCTAGTAGTTTTGTTGTTAATATGATAGATCACACTGATAGTTTTCTTTTTTTTCCAAATGCTTTATTAGCTTTTGGTTTACATCACTCATTTCAGTCAAATTTTGAGTTACAATTTTTTTCCCCATTTTTCCCTTACCCACCACCTGGGAATAACAGTCATACAGGTTATCCCCTCATCCAATTTGCTCTGTCCCATTTCTTCTCCCATACCCCCTTCGACTTTTCTAGTAGGGCAAGGTGAATCCCCGCACCCCATTGCCTGCACATCTTATTTCCCAATTATAAGCAAAATAGTATTAATCATAGTATTTATATATTTTTTCAAAAATTTGGTTTTAGAAGGAAGATAATCAACTCAGTGTATACTGTACATGTGTAGCTATGCAAGACATCACCATAGTAGATATATTGTAAAAGACTGACTATATCTCCCTCCCTCCCATTCCACCTTCCACTTGGTCCACTCCCCACCTTGATCCTGTCCCACTTCAAAAGTGGGCACTTCCAACCTCCCCTCCCCTGCTCACCCTCCCCTCCACCACCTTCCCCAATTCCCCTCCCCCCGACACTCCTGTAGGGTGGGACACCTTATTTAATATGCATGCAATTCTCTCCCTGTTCCAAATTCAATGAGAATAAGGTTTTGCCTTTTGGCCTTCCTGTTCCTCCTCTCCCCTGCAACCACCTTCCCCTGCCTCCTCTACATGAGACAGTTCAATCCATTTTCTCTCCCCATTCCCCCTTACCACATTATTCTCTCACCTCTTAACCTAACCTTTTAAGTATCATCCCTTCCTATTAAATTCGACCTGTGTCCTCTACCTATGTATAACTGAAAATATATATACACACATTTACATATGTATTCATATGCCCATATACCCTTCTTCAACTATTTTCATACTGAGAAAAGTTTCATCAGTTACAGTTATTGTTTTTCCATGTAGGAATGTAAATAGTTCAACTTTGATAAGTTCATAGTGATTTCTTTTCCCTGTTTACCTTCTCAAGCATCTCTTGCTTCTTGTATCTGAATGTCAAATTTTCTATTCAACTCTGGTTTTTTCCTCAAGAATGCTTGAAAGTCCTCTATTCCACTGGATGACCAAATTTTCCCCTGAAACATGATACTCACTTTTGCTGGGTAGGTGATTCTTGGTTTTAATCCCAGGTCCTTTGAGCTGAGGAATATCATATTCCATGGCCTTCAGTCCCTCAGTGTAGAAGCTGCCAGATCCTGTGTCATCCTGATTGTGTTTCCACAATATTAAAATTGTTTTTTCCTGGCTGCTTGTAATATTCTCTCCTTGACCTGGGAATTCTGGAAACTGGCTACAATATTCTTAGGAGCTTGCTTTTTGGGATCTTTTTCAGTAGGTGATTTGTGGGTTCTTTCAACCTCTATTTTGCCCTCTGGGTCTAAAACATCCGAGCAATTTTCCTTGAGAATTTCTTGAAGGATGATTTCTAGATTCATTCTTTGATCGTGGCTTTCAGGTAGTCCAATAATTTTTAGATTGTCTCTCCTGGATCTATTGTCCAGGTCAGTGGTTTTTCCCATGGGACATTTCACATTGCCTTCTATTCTTTCATTTGTTTGCATCTGCTTAATAGCATCTTGATTTCTCATAAAGTCACTAGCTTCCATTTGCTCCAGTCTAATTCTGAAGGAATGAATCTCCTCAGTGAGCTTTTGAGATTCTTTTTCCATCTGGCAAATTCAGCTTTTTTAAGGCATTCTTCTCCTCATTATCTTTTTGAGCCTCTTTTGCCATTTGAGTTAGTCTATTTTTTAAGGTGTTATTTTCCTCAGTCAGGCTGTTGACTCTCATTTCATACTTTTCTTGCATCTTTCTCATTTTCCTTCCCAATTTTTCCTCCACTTCTCTTATCTGCTTCTTAAGGTCCTCTATGGCCTGTGACCAGCTCGTATTTTCATTTGGGGCTTTTGGTGCAGGTGTTCTGATCTCCCAGTCCTCCTCCTGTCCCGTGCTTTCTTACTCTTTGCCCCCAAAATAGGAGTCTAATATTGCATTTTCTGTTTATTTTGTTTCCTTTGCCTAGGCATGTTGCCACTCAATTACTTGACTTTTGGGCTTGTTGCCACAGTAGGACTCAGCCACCAGTCAGGAGAACTTCCGTCCCAAACATTGGGGTTTTCTCAACTTCCAGAGGTATTAGTTGGGTGGGCTCTGTGGAGCTTCCACACACTCTGGCAAGCTGGTCACACACCCAATGACCTCCAGCCCAGACTGCAATCCAGATCCAAGAAGATGAAAGCAAGAGAGCCTATCCCCCAGACTGATCTCCGGATCCCCGTACAGCTTGCAGGCCAAGAGCTGAAGCTGCAACGGGGCAACATGCCATAAGCTGCACCAGTTCTTCAGAAGCTTTCTGCCCCCAGGGGAAGAAGTTGATACATTCTCCCAACAAGTCCCAAAGTCCATAGGGCACTGACCTCTCACTTTGTTCTATGCATCTATGTTTTGATAATTCTGGAAAAGCCACAGCTGCTGGAGTTCTGGGGTCTTTCCAGCCAGCTGCTGGTCTGGTCGCCCTCGGGCTAAAACCGTGACTCACAGGGGCCTGGGCTTGGCTCCCAGAATGCTGTGCTGGCTGCTCCCTGCCGGGCTGCTGGGCTGTCTTCAATGGGAGTTTAGCTTCTCTGTGTCATTTTGTGGGTTCTGGAGCTCCAGAGGTCGTTCAGAGTCCCCCTTTTACATAATATTGAAGTTGTGTGTGTTGGAGCTCCATGGAAGTGCTGTTTCTACTCCACAGCATTCACTTGCCCCCTTCCCCCTTAGTTTTCTTAATATACCAATCTTGCATTCCTGGAATAAATCCTACCTTATCAAAGTTTATTATTCTTGTGATAAGTTGTTGTAATCTTTTTTTTAGAGGACAATTGGGGTTAAGTGACTTGCCCAAGGTCACACAGCTTGTTAAGTGTTAAGTGTCTGGGGCTGGATTTGAATTCAGGTTCTCCTGACTCTAAGGCCAGTGCTCTATTCACTGCACCCCCTAGCTGTCCCTTGTAACATTTTTGTTGATATTTAATAGATGCAAAAAATTTGTTTGAAGACCACCCCTGCTTTGAAAGTAAACTCTGCCCCCTACTAGGCTGAATGTAATCACATGGAGCCTGTGATGGAGGGAATTTGCTGAAGGGTGGAGCAGAGCTACAGAAAGCTTCCCTGCTATGAAGATAAACTCTGCACCCTGATAGGCTGAATGTGGTCATATGGAGCTTATGGTGGGAGGAGTTTTGCTGAAGGAAAGCAGAGCCCACAGAAGCTGGTTTCAAGCTAGCCAGACAGGTGGGGTGAGGGAACACTCAGGCAAGGAGTCAGATAAGCTCGTGAGTAAATATTGATCTTTTATTGTTTTGTGGGAAGGTGTATTGGAGGATGCTGTGGCTTTCAGTGTTATTATGGCTTCTGAATATCTTTGGTACTATGATGGAATCGGCTTATTGGTTTTGGGATTTGGTTTTCTGGTGTCTAAATAAATCCTTTAGTTCTATCCTCTATCTGGAGAATCTATCTGGAGAATATTTTGCAACTGAATGTCATGTGGTACTTATAGTCATGGTTTTTATGTTTATCATGGGTGCTGTAAATATTGCATTGGTGCTACAGGTAGGACTTCTCCAATTTTCCAAAAAATCTATAAAGTATTGTAATTAATTGTTCTTTAAATGTTCGATAGAATTTGGTTGTGAATTCATCTGGCCCTGGAGATTTTTTCCTAGGGTGCTCATTAATAATGGGTTCAATTTATTTTTCTGAGATGGGGTTAAGTATTTTACTTCCTCTTCTGTTAATCTGGGCAATTTATATTTTTATAAATATTCATCCATTTCAGTAAAATTGTCAAATTTATGGACATACAGTTGAGCAAAATAATTCCTAATTATTGTTTTAATTTCCTCTTCATTGGAGATAAATTCACCCTTTGTATTTTTGATATTTATAATTTGGTTTTCTTCCTGTTTTAAATTAAATTTACTAAAGATTTATCAGTTTTACTGTTTTTTTTATAAAACCAGCTCTTAGTTTTATTTAATAGTTCAATAGTTTTCTTAATTTCAATTTTGTTAATCTCTACTTTTGTTTCCAGTTTTTCTATTTTGGTATTTAATTGGGGATTTTCAATTTCTTCTTTTTCTAGCTTTTTCAGTTGTGTGCTCAATTCATTAATCTCCTTTTTCCTCTGTTTTATTTATATAAGCATTAAAAGATATAAAACTTCCCCTAAGAACTGCTTTTGCTACATCCTGTAAATTTTGGTATGTTGTCTTATTAATTTCATTCTCTTGAATGAAGTTATTGATTGTTTCTATGATTTCTTGTTTGACCCATTCATTCTTTATGTTCAAATTATTTAGTTTCCAATTAGTTTTTAGTCTCTCTTTCTATGGCCCTTCATTACATATAATTTTTATTGCATAATGATCTGAAAAGATGTATTTAGTATTTCTGCCTTTCTGCACTGGACTGTGAGGTTTTTATGCACTAGTACATGGTCAATTTTATGTTGGTGCCATGTACCACTGAGAAGAAGATACAGATAATTTTTTTTTATTCTATAAAAGAATTGATCTTAATTGTTTTTTTTCTGGCTATATGATTAAAGTTCCTTCGGGGTTGGGGCTTTTTCACTTTGTCTTTGTGTACCAAACACCTGGAGCAATTCATGACCTTTCATAGATTTTTAATAAAAGTTTATTGAACAGTTGACTTTGAGAAAAATAACATGGTCTTTTTTGACACCTCTGTCCAGATAGGATATTGCAGATCACTGAAAATTTTGACTCCATTTTATCCATTTATGACCAACTCAGACATCGATGTTTTAGTCACCATTGTCTGGTCAAATAGTAGTATTCCATTTGGACTCCTTCCAAAGCCTTGTCTGACTAGATTTTATCCCATGGGACAACTCACTCATTGTGAATTAAGAGACACAGAACATATCTAAATGAAATTCTCCACTTACAAAGTGAAGCAAGTAATTAATTTATTCAGTGTAAATTGGAATTCAGACTCAAGCTTCAACCTTAGAATGATCTCTTACAGTCTTAATCCTACCACAGGAGACATGATACAGATAAAGTTTAAATGTCAGTGGAGACAGCAACAGTCAAGCTTCACCTTACAATGTGCCAAGTTTGTAGGTAAAGTAATAATATTGTGTATTTCACAAGAGCAAAATAATAGGAAGGAAATAAATACAAGAAAATGACTAATCTCAAATTTGAAGGATTTTTTTAAATAAATGCCAAACTTAGGGGAAGTGATGCACAGACTTTTATCTGCTCATATAGGCTCATCCAGGCTTCCAAGAGCTAGTGATTAGATTTTTGAGAATTTGGAATGCTGGTTATAAAATCAGTTAGTCCATCAGCATGTATTAAGTACCCTCTGTGTGTCAGACAGTGTGCTAAGTAAGCACTGGGGATTCAAAGAAAGGCAAAAGGTAGCTCCTTTTCCTGAGGAGCCCGCATTATAATATTAAGCAGAGCCAGCATCCAATTAAATCAGTCCTTAAACTTGTAATCTTATCTGTTGCTTTATAAGAATTGCTTTTAACCACAGAAAAATGCTTTTTCAATATATGTTATTCACTCTAAATGATTGTGACTTTAATAGTGAATATTTGATGGTGAATTTTCTGCATTTTGTTCTGATGGTGCTGCTCTCTCATGTTGGGAAGGTCTGGAGTAGCCACAGAGCTGTTAGAAAATATTCCTAAATTGTTATTTGGCACTGTTTAAATTGAGTGCAACTATTACCTGACAGTCTTATGTCTGATAAAATAAGTTGATATTTTTTAAAAAAATTTCTGAATACAAGGTAATCTATATATCCCCAATTTAAAGGAATTTTAAACCAAGCTGCACATTTTTGTTGAAGAACTTCAAATTGATATGATTCGAATTGGTCCAGTCCTGGGATAGAGAAGGGCAGAGTGGAGTTGAATAGCTGCTATGTGTTTATCCTGGATTATATACACGTGTTTTTCTCATTCTCATTTCCTAATTCTGGTTGGACAAAGGGATTAGCTAACATTGATTTCATGAAAGATCTTGCTTTGATAATTGACATTTTTGAAAAACTTTCATCATTTTAACTGCATTGTAGTTTAGGTCAAATAACATTCAGAAAACACAAAATTAAATATATATATACATATATCATAAAGGCTTTGGAAAAATTTAAAATTAGTACTGGACAGCATGAATCTTATGCTGAAGGTTTAAGTCAGATAAGTTTAAAGGTGATCCATTTAATAAAAATAAATTTAATGTTCTTCCAAAGAATATATCACTACAAAACATGATTGAACACATGGAATCATGACTTTTGTTGTATAGAAGAAACAAATCATTTTTAATTATTCCAATTTATTAAAACCATGTATTTGGCCTAACTTTACCCTTGGTAGGTAGTGAAAAAAATTGTATCGAATTTGGAAAATTGATGGCCAAGAGATTCTTGGCTAATATTTTTATTCTATTCACAGAGTATGGCAGTGGTTTGAAGAATGAGGTCTTCTGGGACGAGGTTACATCTTAGACCCAGGTTTTACAGAAATTTGTAACAATTTATCATGTCGCTTGTTGCACTGAGGTCTCTGTCTATCTTCAGATGTGCTGGACAGAGTCAGAAGGAGATAATATCTTTGCCCCAGACCCCGGCAGATACAAATTGTTCTAAAAACATCAGAGGGTTGGGCTACTGTGTTACTCTAGGCTTTCTCTGATGCATGTGTGAGTGTTCTAGAATGTAAGCTGTTTCAGTGGCAGCCTACCTGCACACCCTTTCCACCATCTTTTCTGGTACAGAAGTCATGATTTTTATAGACATTCAATGCTTATGGAAATCTTTGCCAAGAGACCTCTGATTTCAGCAAAAAGGAAAGGTGAGCTAGCATAGCATATCATGTAGATAGGAAGCCAGAAAATTCTGTTCAATCCAACAAGTATATCTGGAATCTTTAGTAGATGAAACTGTATGTTTTGGGGAAACTATGTTTCTTTTAAAATGCCAAGGAGAGACTGATCCCTTCCACTACAGTCTTAGAAAGTCTAGAGAAGTGAGGGTAACCTCTACAGCTTAGGGTATAGGGGGCAGCAGGATGGAGTTGGGTACATCTGAAGAACTTCAGAGTCACAAAGACCTGAGTTCAAATCCTGCATCACTTGCTAGCTCTGTGATATCCTGGAAGTTCCTTCACCTTTCTTGGCTTCAGATTTTTTCTTATTAATTGAGGGACTGGGTAGCCTGGGTTGTCTCTTCCAGCTAGTATCATTAGTATAACACTGCACACAACTCATTTCACCCCTGGACTTCAGTCCCCTCCTCTGGATAATGAGGGGATAGAATAGATGGCTTCTGGCAGTCTTTCTAGCTCTAAATCAAAGACTGGGATCCTGTAAAGCTATTTAGGGGCTGAAAGCAGTGGCTAAAGAGGGATAGTATTGAGGCAGCAGGTGGAGACCACAGATTTGAGAAGCTTGGCAGTTACTGAAAGGAGAAAGAGACAACTTTCTTCAGAATGGAGGGTCACAGGGGAAGGCAGATGAAGAATGTGGTCCAGCAGCAGGAACACATGCCCATGTCTCCCTCATTCATGAAGATGCATCCTCCCCATCACCCCATTTCTCTCCTCCTCTTTGTGGCTAATCTCCTTGGGAAGGCTGCCTAAAACAGGGGCTTCCATTTCTTTTCCTCTCACTGTCTTTTTAACTCTCTGTAGTCTGGCTTCTGTCCTCATCATTCAATGGAAAATGCTTTCTCCAACATTACTTATGATCTGTTCATGGACAAACCTAAAGGCCTTTTCTCATTCTTCATCCTCTTGAGCTCTCTGTAGCCTCTGGCACTTTCAATATCCCTCCTCTACTGACACTGCTCTCCCTGGGTCTTCCTGGCTCTCCTCCTACCTCTCTGTCCACTCCTTCTCACAGTCCTTTGTAGGATCTTCTTCCATGTCAGGCTCAGTAACCAACCACGAGGGTCCCAGAGGGCTCTGTCCTGGGCCGTCTTCTCCTCTCCCTCTATATTACTGCACTTGCTGATCTTTTTGCTCCCATGGATTCAATGATCACCTCTCTCCTGACGATTCTGTCATCTACTCATGCAGGCCTGACCTCTCTGCTGACCTCCACTGTCCTATTTCTAACTGCCTATTGGACATCTCAGATTGGATGTTCTGTAAAGAGCTAGGTGACACAGTGAATAGAGTGCTGGGCCTACAATCAGAAAGACTTAAGTTCAAAACTGGCCTCATATACCTACCAGCCATGCACCCCTAGGTAAGTCACTTAATCTCTGTCTGCCTCAGTTTCCTCAACTCTACAATGGGAATAATAATAAAAACAACAACATCTATCTCACAGAGTTGTTACAAAGAACAAATGAGGTGATATATGTAAAATACTTAGCACAATGCTTGGCACATAGTAATTATATGATAACTGCCCTTTCCCTCCATACTTCCCTGACATTTTAAAGTTAATATGTACAAAACTGAACTCATTATCTTTCCTCCTAAAACCTCCCATCTTCCTACTTCCCCTTTTACTGTGGGGAGTAATACCATCCTCCCATGTCCCAGCCTAGGAGCCAAGGTGTCATCCATTCTCTGCTCTCACCACCCCCCCATCCCCCAGATTCAAACTCTTGCCAAGGCCTATTCAGTGCACCTCAGAGACATCTCTCACCTGTTCCCTCTTGTCTCCTCTATCAACGCCACCGAGGTGATGCAGGTCCTCAGCATTTGGAGCCTGGACTACTGCAGCAATTTGCTGGTTGGTATCCCTGCCTCAAGTGTCTGCCATCTCCAGTCCATCCTCTATTCAGTCTTCTATAGTGTAATCCTCCTATAGTGCAGATCTGACCACCTACCCCTCAGTCCCCCAAACACTCAACAAACTCCAGCAGCTCTCTATCACTTCTATGATCAAATATACAATCCTTTGTTTGGCATTCAGAGACCTTAATAATCTGGCCCACCCCCACTTCCTTTCTTATCCCTAACAGCCTCTGCTTGGCAAGCTTCCCCCACCTCTCCCAGAGCTCTTCATTCACTGATGTTGAACCCCTTGGTGTTCCCAAGACACTCTGTCTGGCGTGGCTAGGTAGTGCAGTGAATAGAGCTGGCCCTGGAGTCAGGAGGACCTGAGTTTAAATCTGGCTTCAGACACTTAACACTTACTAGCTGTGTGACCTTGGGCAAGTCACTTAACCCCAATTTCCCTGCCCTCCCTCCTCCAAAAATATTTTAAAAAAGAAGACACTTTATCTTTCACCTCTGACCATTTTCACAGACTTTTCTCATGCCTGAAATTCTCTCCCTCATCGCTTACTCTTGGCTCCCCTCACTTCCTTCAAGGCCCACTTGAAATTACAGCTTCTATAGAAAGACTTTCTCATCTCCCCTTAATTCTAGCACCTTCCTACATTAGATTTTTTTGTTTTCTCCTTCATAGATCTTGTTTGAACAGTTATTTGCATATTGTCCCCCACTAGATTTTCATCTCTTGGGGGGCACGGATTGCCTTTTGCCTTTTTTTGTATTACCAGAAACTAACACACTAGGATATAGTAGGTAATTCATAAATGCCTGCTTACTGACTGGAGGTAAATGCAAGGTTTGCATTCAAGCTCCATTTTTACCATAATGACTAGAACAGGATACTCACTAACTGTTTGATTGTTTAAAAATCCAAGCTTAATTTTTATTAGCTATTAAATAAACGGTTATTTCCTCAGTTCATTGCTGTGCTGTTATATATTTAACCACTAGCTCTCTGAAAACTCACACACATATATGTGTATATGTGTATGTATATATAAATAAGTCCATAAGTTTTGCAATTCACAAATAATAATAAAACATTCTATACATTTTATTGTAAATTCCATATAGCCAATTGATTCTCACAAAATTCTTTCCTTAATTTTCACAGAACTCTTTTTATCTATGGACTATAATTGTCCATTGTGACAATACATCATGCATTATCAATAAAGTCACATCCCAAAATCCTAATTCTAGTCCCAATAAATTTATAGTCATTAAATCTGACATGAATTATATTCCTTAAACAGAAACTTCTTTTACTTTCAGCTCAACAAAATGAATCTTTTTGGCCTTTTGCAAGGATTGAAATATGGTATAATTTTCCATTATTATCTACAAATATCAGAAAATCATTTCAATCAATTTCATGTTTAGATATTTAATTTGAATGATACAAGTTTTCCCACCATATGTCTGGGATAAAATTAGTTCTTCAAAAGATGAAAATATGGGGGGAGGGGTGAAACCAAGATATCAGAAAGGAAGCAGTAACTTTTCTAAGCTCCTTCATGAATCCTGTCACAAAACTTTAAAAAGTGAATCTGAATGGATTTTAGAGTGACAGAATACATTGGGAGACAGAGTGCAGCAGAATCCAGCCCAGAAATGTGCCCACATAGGTCTGGGCAAGGCTAGCATGAAGCATGGGGGTGCTGTACCAGCATGGACAGATGAGAGAGCAGAATATAATGGAGCAAGAAGTCACCCCAGCCAGCAGACTTACCCACCCCAAGGGTGAATCATAACCATCTCACCACAGCAAGAGAGGATCAGTCAGACCTGGGTAAGAGAAAGCAGAGGGCCCACAGCAGGGTCAGCAGCTTCTCCTGGAGGTATCAGCCCACAGTCTGAAAGTTTAAAGATCATATGCCTGAATATCCAGAAGCCAGGATGGCAAAGTAAACCCTAACTGCTCTGACTCTAATACATGTCGTACCCAGAATAAAATCCTGAAATAGTGGAAATAGCCTCAGGCTTAGGAATCATTGAGAAAGGGTGCAGCTGAGGAAGTAAGGAGTCTGAAGTGAAGGGTAGAAGGGGTTCTAACAAGCCCCACCTTATCTGACCAGCAGGAAATCCAGAAGCCCAGGATGGTGGAGCCAGAAAGTGCTAACAACACAAGCCCAGGTGGACCTTAGCACTACCAGGGGAATCTGTGGACACCAGCTCTGCCAGTCACCAACTTCTGAGCCTGCCTGAGCTGTAGCCCAGGGGCATAGAAGCTGAAGTCTGAAGTGGCCAGACCACCCCTCCCCCACAGATTACTCTGTGAGCCTCAGGGTAACTCAGGGGAAACACTGAGAGTCCTGGCCTTGGCTTCATTCTAGACACCCAGAGGCTACAGCACACAAAGTCAACAACTAAGCTCTTAGCTCCCACCATGAGAATCATGGGTCAGAGCCCTCTGTACCCCAGAAGCAGAAATACACCTTAAAGGTCAGGAAATAGGCAATTACAATGGGCTGGAAGCAACCTGCAAAGGCAAGACCAAAGACAATAGATTCCTATTATTGTGAATGAAAAGAATCACTTTTAGGAGAAACCATGGACCCTGTATCCACACCTTAGACCACAGGAGGAAATATAAACTCATCTCAAGCCCTAAAAACATTATTGGAGGAGCTCAAGAAAGATTTTAAAAGCCAAATTAGAGAGTTAGAAGATAAATTTCAATCTACAGTGACCAAATTGGAAAAAAATCTCACTGAAGAAAACAAGTCCTCAAAAATAAAAATTTTTGAACTGAGATAGAAGCTTCAAAATCTAAATGGAGAAAATATCTCCCTAAAAAGGAGCTTCAAAAACTATTAGAATCAGTCAAATCATGATTTGTTTTCTTCACTGAAGCTTTTTTTCCAAGTTGGTCACTGCCTCCCTGATTTGATCTTTAAAATATTTCTTAAGCTCCTCCAAGAATGCTATTTGGGCTTGAGATCAATTCATATTTCCTTCTGTGGTCTCAGGTGTGGGTAAAGAGTCCAAGTTGTCTTCTGTATTTGGTTGCTCTTGACCTACATAATAAGCTCGGATTGATTTTCTTGCCTTCCCCTTCTCCTTCTCAGCTTCCTTCCTTCCCTTTGTGATTTCCTGTTTCTTAATTTCTCAGGCTGTGAGCTAAGGGCCTGGTTGTTGACTTTGAATGTTGTAGCCTCTGGGTGTTTAGTTTGTGGCTAAGGCAGGAATCTCAGAGAGGTATGCTGATATACACAGAGTAGCCTGTGGAAGAGGGGTGGTTTGGCCAGTTCAGATTTTTGCCTTTATACCCCTGGGCTATAGCTCAGGCAGGATTTTGTTGGTCAGGTGAGGTGGGGCTTGATGGGACCCCTCCCTCTCTTCTCTTCAGACTCCTGGCTGTCTCAGTTATACCCCTTCTTGAAGACTCCCAAGCCTGAGGCTATTTCCACTACCTTGGAATTTCAATCTGGGTGGGATACTTATCTTTGGGTTTTCGGCTTCATGAAGGAGGAATCAGAGGGAGCAGCTAGAGTTTATTTTGCCATTCTAGCCCCTGCATATATAGGAGGGCAATTTCTAAACTTCCAGGCTGGGGGCCAATAGCTGCAGGAGAAGCTGCTTTCTCTGCTGGGGACCTGACTCTCCCACCTCACTCCAACGATTCCCCCAATCCCCTCCTGAGATGACGGTGAAATGACTGTGATTTGTCCTTGGTAAGTCTGCAGGCTGGGGCTTCTTCTCTCTCTGGTGTAGTCTGCTTGTCTGCTCTTAAGTCTGAGCTGTGCAGACCCCCACATGCTCTTTGCTTGCCCTGTCCGGACGCACTGGACACTTTCCTGGGCTGGATTATGCCAGCCCAGGATCGGTGGATTCTTTCAACCTCTATTTTGCCCTCTGGGTCTAAAACATCAGGGAAATTTTCCTTGAGGATTTCTTGAAGGGTGATTTTGAGGTTCTTTCTTTGATCGTGGCTTTCAGGTAGTCCAATAATTTTTAAATTGTCTCTCCTGGATCTATTTCCAAGGTCAGTGGTTTTTCCCATGAAATATTTCACATTGCCTTCTATTCTTTCATTTGTTTGGATCTGTTTAACAGCGTCTTGATTTCTCATAAAGTCATTAGCTTCCATTTGCTCCAGTCTAACTCTGAAGGAATGAATCTCCTCAGTGAGCTTTTGAGATTCTTTTTCCATCTGGAAATTCGGCTTTTTAAGGCATTCTTCTCCTCATTGCCCTTTTGGGCCTCCTTTGCCAGTCTATTTTTTAAGCTTTTATTTTCTTCAGTCAGGCTGTTGACCCCCATTTCATACTTTTCCTGCATCCTTCTCATTTCTCTTCCCAATTTTCCTCCACTTCTGTTATTTGATTTTTAAAGTCCTTCTTAAGGTCCTCTATGGCCTGTAACCCGCTCATATTTTCCTTTGGGGCTTTTGGAGCAGGATTTCTGACCTCACAGTCCTCCTCCTGTTCCATGCTTCCATCCTCTTTGCCCCCCAAATAGGAGTCTAATGTTGTATTTTTCTGTTTATTTTGTTTTCTTTGCCTAGACATGTTGCCACTTAGTTACTTGACTTTTGGGCTTGTTGCCACAGTAGGACTCTGCCACCAGACAGGGGAGCTTCTGTCCCGAATGTTGGGGTCTTCACAACTTCCGGTTCTGACAAGTTGGATGCCCAGCCCAGACCTCTCCCCCAGATCACAATCCAGATCCAAGCAGGTTAAAGCAAGTGTGATTAACCTCCAAGACTGATCGCTGGATCTCCCTACAGTTCGCTGGCCAGGGCCTGTAGCTGCCACTGAAACTACAAAATGTCGTATCTCCTGAGTGGCTTCTAGCCCCCAGGGGAGGAAGCCGACGTGTTCCCCAAATACTGGTCCCAAAGTCCATAGGGCACTAACCTCTCATTTTGTCCTAGGCATGTCTGTGTTGATAATTCTGGAATCTCCCCAGCTGCTGGTGTTCTGGGGTCCCTCCAGCCAGCTGCTGGCCCAGCCACCCTGGAGCTAAAACTGCTGCTCACTCGGGCCTGGGCTTGGCTCCCAGAGCGCTGCACTGTCATTTCCCAGAGCGCTGCGCTGGCTGCTCCCTGCAGGGCTGCTGGGCTGTCCTCAGCAGGAGGTTAGTTTCTTTGTGTCATTCTGTGGGTGCTGGGGCTCCAGAAGTTGTTCAGAGTCCCCTTTTACATGGTTTGGAGGTGATCTGGGGGGAGAGCACCTTGGAACATGCTGTTTCTACTCCACCATCTTGGCTCTGGCTCCTAAGTTTAATATTCTAATGTGAAAAAAAACACAAAACCTCATTATAATACAGGGAAAGGAGGGAGAGAGAAGAACACATAATAAGTACTTTCATTGGTTTGGGGTCAGAGAGGGAATAACATGTTATGAGAAGTATAAAAATCCATTGTGCCCTATAGACAGTAGGAGGGGTAAGGAAGGAATAAGAATAAGAAAGGGGGGGTGGTTAGAAGGGGGGAAGTAGTAGTAAGGTGAAAGGGTAGGTCACAGGAAGGGAACACTGGGGGATGTTGGGGTTAAAAGGTAAACTCTTGTTTTGTTTTGTTTTGTTTTTTGCTTTTTGGAGGGCAGTTGGGGTTAAGTAACTTGCCCAAGGTCACATGGCTAGGTTTTTGTTTGTGTGTGCATTAAGTGTCTGAGGCCGGATCCAAACTCAGGTCCCTCTGACTCCAGGGCCGGCACTCTACTCACTGTGCCACCTAGCTTCCCCTAAAAAGTAAACTCTTAAAGAGGAGAAAGGAGAAGGAAGAAACAAAAGCACAAACAGGGGAGGGAATAGGATGTAGGGAAAGACTCAGACAGTAATCATAACTTTTAATGTGAATGGGATGAACTCTCCCATAAAACAGAGGCTGAGGGGGGCGGAGCCAAGATGGCGGAGTAGAAACAGCTCGTCCAAGCCTCTCTGCCCCCAGATTCTCCACAAACTATATAAAAAAGGACTCTGAAAATCTTCTGGAGCCCCAGCACCCACAGAACGACACAGAGAAGCTAACCTCCCGCTGAGGACAGCCCAGCACCCTGCAGGAAGGACCAGCGCAGTGGTCTGGGAGCCGGCAGCGCGCAGAGCGCAGGAGCCGAGCCGAGCCCAGGTCCACGTGAGCCGAGGTTTTAGCCCCAGGGCGGCAGGGCCAGCAGCCGGCTGGAGGAACCCCAGAACACCAGGAACTGTGGAGACGCCAGAATTATCAACATAGACTTGCCTAGGACAAAGTAAGAGGTTAGTGTCCTATGGACTTTGGGACCTGTATTTGGGGAATGCGTCAGCTCCCTCCCCTGGGGGCTAGAAGCTGCTGAGGAGACACGCCACTGTGTAGTTTTCAGAGGCATTTCCGGCTCCCAGCCTACAAATCGTGGGGAGATCCAGCGATCAGTCTTGGGGGGTAATCGCTCTTGCTTTAACCTCCCCGGATCTGGATTGTGATCTAGGGTGGAAGTTGTGGGTGGGTTTACAGCTTGCCAGAAACGGAAGTTGCCCCCACACGTTCGGGACGAAAATTCCTCTATCTGGCCTTAAAGCCATAGTGTGGCAACAAGCCCAAAAGTCAAGCAATTAAGTGGCAACATGCCAAGGCAAAGGAAACAGAAAAATGCAACCCTAGACTCCTATTTTGGGGGCATAGAGCGGGAAAAGGACTGTGAGGTCAGAAGTCCTGCTCCAAAAGCCCCAGGGGAAAACATGAGCGGGTTGCAGGCCATAGAGGACCTTAAGAAGGACTTTAAAAATCAAATAAGAGAAGTGGAGGAAAAATTAGAAAGAGAAATGAGAAGGATGCAGGAAAAGTATGAAATGAGGGTCAACAGCCTGACTGAGGAAAACAACACCTTAAAAAATAGACTAGCTCAAATGGCAAAGGAGGCCCAAAAGGGCAATGAGGAGAAGAATGCTTTAAAAAGTCGAATTTGCCAGATGGAAAAAGAATCTCAAAAGTTCACTGAGGAGATTCATTCCTTCAGAGTTAGACTGGAGCAAATGGAAGCTAGTGACTTTATGAGAAATCAAGATGCTGTTAAGCAGATCCAAACAAACGAAAGATTAGAAGGCAATGTGAAATATCTCATGGGAAAAACCACTGACCTGGAGAATAGATCCAGGAGAGACAATTTAAAAATTATTGGACTACCTGAAAGCCATGATCAGAAAGAACCTAGAAATCACCCTTCAAGAAATTCTCAAGGAAAACTGCCCTGATGTTTTAGATCCAGAGGGCAAAATAGAGGTTGAAAGAATCCACAGATCACCTCCTGAAAAAGATCCCAAAAAGAAAACTCCCAGGAATATTATAGCCAGGTTCCAGAATCCCCAGATCAAGGAGAAAATACTTCAAGCAGCCAGGAAGAAACAATTTCAATATTGTGGAAACACAATCAGAATAGCCCAGGACCTGGCAGCTTCTACACTGAGGGATCGAAGGGCATGGAATATGATATTCCAGAGGGCAAAAGAGCTGGGAATGAACCCAAGGGTCACCTACCCAGCAAAACTGAGTATTTTGTTTCAGGGGAAAATATGGTCATTCAGTGGAATAGAGGACTTTCAAGCATTCTTGAGGAAAAAACCAGAGTTGAATAGAAAATTTGACATCCAGACACAAGAAGGAAGAGATGCCTGAGAAGGTAATCAGGGAAAAGAAATCAAAAGGAACTTATCAAAGTTGAACTATTTACATTCCTATATGGAAAAGCAATATCTGTGACTGATGATATCTTTCTCACTATGAAAATAATGGAAGAAGGGGGTGTGGTCATATGAATACATATGTGAATGTGTGTGTATATGGTTACAGTTATATATGGATAGAGGGCATAGGTTGATTTTGTTGGGAAGGGAGAGTACTCAAGGGATGAAATTATGAGGTGAGAGAGGAAAGTGGCAAGAGGAGATGGGGAGAGACATGGTAGGGTAAACTATCTCATGTAGGGGAAGTGGGTGCAAAGGAGGGGGAGAATAAGGAAGGCTAAAAAGGCAAAACCACATTCACATTGAATTTGGTTCAGGGAGAAAATGACATACATACTAAATGGGATATCTCAACCTGCAGCAGGATAGGGGGAAGGGGGATGAGAGGAGGGATGATGGATGGGAGGGCATCCTTGGGGTGAGGGGAGGTTGGAAGTACCCACTATAGAAGAGGGACAGGATCATGTAGGGAATGGACCAGGTGGGGGGTGGGATGAGTGGGAGGGAATTATAAGCAGCCTTGTACAATATATCTACTATGATAATGTTTTGCATAGCTAGACATGTACAACATATACTGAATTACTTATCTCCCAAGAAGGAATGGGTGACAAGGGAGGAAGGAAATGGATCTGAAATTCGAGGTCGTAACATTAAATGTTTCAAATATATATATAAATACTATTATTAACACTCTTTTGCCTATAATTGGGAGATAAGATGTGCAGGCATTGGGACACAAAGATTCATCTTCCTCTAATGGAAAAGTCGATGGGGGTATGGGAGAAGGTATGGGAGAGAGCAGATTGGAGGAAGCGATATCTTGTGGGACTGCTATTCTGGGAGGTTGGGTAGGGGAATAATGGGGGGAAAATGATTGTAACTCAAAATCTGGCGGAAATGAATGATGTAAAACAGAAGTTAATAAAGTATTTGTTTAATAAAAAAAAAAAAAGAGGCTGATAGCAGAATAGATCAAAAAAACATAATCCTACAATATACTGTCTACAAGAAACACATTTGAAATAACGGAATATGCATAGGGTAATGGTAAAAGGCTGGAGGAGAATACATTATGCTTCAGCTAAAGGAAGAAAAAACAGGGGCAGCAATCCTTATCTCAGATAAAACAATAGCAAAAATAAATATAATTAAGAGATAAAGAAGGAAACTATATCCTGCTAAAAGGCAACATTGAGAATGAAGCAATATCATTACTTAACATATATGCACTAAATAGTATAGCACCCAGATTCCTAGAGGAGAAGTTAAAGGAATTAGAGGAAAAAAAATAGATAGCAAAACTATACTCATGGGGGACCTCAATCTCCCCCTCTCTGAACATGATAAATCTAACTTCAAAATAAACAAGAGAGAAGTTAAGGAGGTGAATAGAATTTTAGGGAGGCTAGATATGATGGATCTCTGGAGAAAACTGACTGGGGATAGAAAGGAATATACATTCCTCTCAGTGGAACGTGGCACATACACATAAATTGGCCATGTACTAGGGCATTAAAACCTCACAACTCAGTGAAGAAAGGCAGAAATATTAAATTCATCCTTCTCAGATCGTGATGCAATAAAAATAATATGCAATAAAGGGCCATGGAAATATAGGCTAAAAACTAATTGGAAACTAAATAATTTAATCCTAAAGAATGGGTGGGTTAAACAACAAAATATAGAAACAATCAGTAACTTCATTCAAGAGAATGACAATAATGAGACAACATACCAAAACTTGTGAGATGCAAAAAAGAAATACTATGGGGAAGTTTTATATCCCTAACTGCATACAAGAACAAATTAGAGAAAATAAAGGTCAGTGAATTGGGCATGCAATTGAAAAACCTAGAAAAAGAACAAATTGAAAATTTGCAATAAAACATTGAATTAGAAATACTGAAAACCAAAGGAGAGATTAATAAAATTTACATTAAGTAAACTCTTGAATTATTTAATAAAACTGAGTGCTGGTTTTATGAAAAAACCAATAAAATGTATAGATCCTTAGTCAATATCATAAAAAATAAAGAAGAAAACCAAATGATGAGTATCAAAAATTAAAAGAATGAATCTACCTGTAATGAAGAGGAAATTAAAACAATAATTAGGAATTATTTTGCCAAAATGTATGCACATAGGGGGCCGCTAGGTGGCGCAGTGAATAGAGCCGGCCTTGGAGTTGGGATGACCCAAGATCAGATCAGGCCTCAGAAAATGAGCACCCATGCATAAATAATGACTAGCCGTGTAACCTTGAGCAAGTTACTTAACCCCAATTGCTTTAAAAAAAATGTATGCACATAAATTTGACAATCTTAGTGAAATAGAGGAATATTTACAAAAATACAAGTTGCCCAGATTACCTAAAGAGGAAGTAAAGTACTGAAATAACCCCATCTCAGACAAAGAAATAGAACAAGACATCAACTAACCCCCTAGGAAAAAATCTCCAGAACTGGATAGATTTACTAGCGAATTCTATCAAACATTTAAAGATCAATTGATTCCAATACCCCCCAAATTATTTGGAAAAATTAGTGAAGAAGGAGTCTAACTAAATTCTTTTTATGACACAAATATGGTATTGATACCTAAATCAGGAAGACATAAAATGGAGAAAGAAAATTACAGACCAATTTTCCTCATAAATATAGATGCAAAAATTTTAAATAAAATATTAGCAAAAACACTACAGCAACTTATAAGAATAATATATTTTAATCAGGTAAGATTCATTCCAGGAATGCAAGGATGGTTTAATATTAGGAAAACCATCATTATAATTGATTATATGAACAAGAAAAATAGCAGAAAATGTGATTATCTCAATAGATGCAGAAAAGGCTTTTGACAAAATACAACATTCATTCCTATT